>OX454264.1:16595738-17195738 GCA_949715065.1 Periphyllus acericola
AAAAACAAAAAAAAAATAATAATAATAATAATAACACCTCACTAAGCGGAACGGCTTTTTCAAATCATTAATTTATATCCGTAACTCGTGTGTATGTAATAATTGTATTATATTAAAATATAATTACCGTATAAACAATAAAAATCCCGTGTGACTATATTATGATAGTATGATATTACGTTAATGTTAAAATGTTTTTTATTTACACGTAAATAATAATAATAATAATGTATACGACGAGCGACTCTACGACGACGGATTATGTTTCAATCGTCCCGCGCGCCCCGCACTACTGATTTTTTTTTCAAGACTGGAATATTTTTTATACTTATTTTTATAATCATATTTTTAGTGTTTTGGCTTTTTACAATAACATCAATCGTACAATCGCGGTTTTCAAGACATGGACCCCGACACCGATATGTAACTACCGTCGACCGGTTTCGTCTCGCTGTTCGACCGGGTGGGCGCTTCGCTGCGACTGCCCCCGACGCTGATGCCGGAACCACCCCCGACGCCACCTCCACCCGCGGCACCAGCGACGGCACCACCGACGCCACCGCCTCCACCGCCGCCACCGCCGCCGACGCCGCCGCCGCCGACACCGCCGCCGCCGCCGCCACCGCCGCCGATGCTACCCGCCGGAGGGTTGCCTAAGGAGTTGTTGTTACTGCTGTTGAAGTTGTTGTTGTTCGCCAGACTGGAACTCCGCCGTCTCTGCCGGTTGTTCCCGATGCAATAACCTTTGCCGTGTCCCTCCTGTTGGTTTATCAGTCTCTTATTCTTCTCGTCCCTGTCCAAATCGACCTGCGAACAAAACAACGTGAATCCGCTGTCATTTCAACCTTCCGCCTCGCGACAGGGTCGACAACCGTCGAACCGCACTCGGTTCAGATACAGTTGATACGAATCGTACACTTTCACGACGAATCGAATGACGTGTTTCCAATGACTACAATCGTTTGAATCGGGACGTATGAGAAAATAATTTCAGTACTTTTCGACAAAATGATGGCGTCATAACAGAAGTAAAAATATTATGTAAATCAAAGTGTTAACAGTTATTATTATTATTATTTTGTTTTATATGCCTGGTAAAAAATGATCACTCGTTTAAAACAAGCGATTCCTGGCGTCCAATAGGTATACCACCAAAAAAATACCAAAAAAATCTTCTCTTATATCTTAATTCAAACGACGAGTCATTAAAAATACAACATCATTAGATTTTTTTTTCAACTAATTGAAGTTTGTCCATTGGCTTTTTATCTATCCAAATGCAATGCAGCCGTACCTGCGTAATCATTTCATAGGCACGCGCAGTTTTGGACGTCGTAGATAGGTATGTAAGTACATTTGTTCTACTGTTTTTATGTACTCAGGTTATATACTTTTTAATATTTTTTTATAATATATTTTGGTTTTCCTGCTTATAAACGTGCAGCGAATAAAGAACTACCACGAACAGCTCGAGCACTTTAGTTAAACCTACGGCTCGGAGAATCATAATTTACCGAACGAGTAATGTACTTAGAGGGCGGTCTTTTTTCTACGAACTTTTGCTATTTTTTTTTTCAATTCTCATTCACGCTTGCACGCAGTACGCATACACAATAATTTTTACACGAAAAAAATAAATGTTTTTTTGGTGTATTATGCTCCCATTCGAATTTTGTCTGTAAGAAGAGGGCACGATTTATTTATTGCGTATAAGAACGAAAAATCTCAAAAACTTGTATGATTTGATCAAGATCTAAAGGTCATTCCTTAGAAAATAATATTATGAATCTGAATCTGAAATAAAATCTAAAAATAACCTTACCGTTTTCGGAAAATAAATTACGGCGCGAAAAAAAAGAAGAAAAATTGAAGGTAATCGAAAGTTTTTAGAATTATTATACTCGTATTCCGAATCACAAGGAAACAATGAAAATCGATTATTTGTTCATAACGACTTCGCCATAAACTTTACAGTTTTTCGCAGCAATCCTCACGAAAACTGTCGGGACATTAAGAGAGAAAAAAAACGAACCGTTTAAAGTATAGTTTATTGCATTTTCAACCAACTGATAGGCCATGTGAAACTTTTTGAAGCACGGCCTTTACCCACCACCTTCCGTTCCGGAAAATAAAAATAAAATACAATAACCTAACCAATCACTTGCTTCGCTCAATGCTTAATAATTTACGTTCCCAATGGCATAAATCGCATTTTGTTATACTACGTCTCCCCAATGCGGACCCTTCCCATTCCTTCCCGTCGGACTTTTCGCCAAGATCCTCGGGAAACGCATTAGTTTCGTAAGTCTTGAGCCAACAATGATTGGAAATGTCGTGTTTCATCAGTTGATCAATAGTTAAATATTGGTAAACTCACTTTTACACTATAGCGAAACAGGGGCTTTTTTTATTCACCGCGTCTACCGCTCGTAAAAAAAATATACATTATTATCGATAACCAGCGTTATTGCACGGTGCGATTAAAAGTTTTATTTTTACGTTGATAACGATTCACAGTCATCACACGATGATCAATCAAAATAATAAATTTAGGTTTGAACCGTGCAGGTTTTCCTGATGAAAGATTCGTGTCGTTAATTTTAGACGTTGAGTGAAACGAGGAATAAAATATCCTGTGCATAATACTGGTTTTATAATGATGTTTTTTTAACTCTTTTTACACGTCATTTTCGGGTTGTAGAAAATGAAAAAATATCAACAGTGTCATGCAGTGTCTCGTTATGCTGGGAATTGGACACAGAAGGGACTTTGAGTCATTGAGCACGTCAATTTCAATGTTTTCAATTGTTTCGCAAGGTAGAAGGAAAAAATCGAAAGAAAAAAAAATGCAAACACATTGACTGTCTTCAAACAAACCCTGTTTTTGTTTGACAATCACGTCATAATAGTGGACATTTCTGTACAAAACGTGTGATTTCAAATCGTCTGCCGAGTGGCCTTGATATACGGGTCTGTTATATTTTTTTTTTGATTTTTTAGCAAAATAATTGTGACTATCCTGTTCCAACCAAACTATACCTCAAACCATAATCTCGAGTGTCCTGATAAATTGCCTCGTTATTATAATGAGGATTTCGGTTTTTTGTTTTTTTTATACAAAACGCGACCGTTGTCCCGAACCGTTTATCGAGCTTATAGAAAGGGATGTGATTGGCAAATATTGAAAAACGCCCGTCCCGGTGGCCCATTAAAAACAACTGCGTATCTCACCGGACAGGCGTTGTTTTTTTTTGTCCGCGCCAAATAATTAAAATCTCGTGGTTTGACTTATACGGTGTCCGCGCAGTCTCAACCCGAATTCACGTCGCACCGTTTTTTTTTTTTTTTCCCGACTCACGTTTCTGATGTTTACGTAAGGCGATAGTCTTTCGGACGTGTCCGATCCGCAGCTCGAGCTCTCCGACAGGTCCGTATTGAATTTCCTGGTCGCCCGGGGCGAGTTCGGCGCTTTCCTCGCGCACATTTGCGTCTGGATGTGTTCGCAGACTCTTCGGAACCGCCTTATGTTACCTGCGCGGATGCACACAACAGAACTTAGAACAAGTCGTGAGAAAAAGAAACGACGGCCGTTCGGCGGACGCGTGTCAATGCGAACGATTTAAAAAAAAAAAAACGTCCGAGGCTACTCACCGGAATGCAGTGAGAATATGATGGCGAACAAATAGTCCCTGGGAGCGTGCGTGTTGGTCACGTCCGACAGGTCGATTTGAAAACGCACTTGTCTCTGGAACATGGCCGTGCCGCCGGATCCCCGTCTGTACTCGACCCGGAACGATAGGGCGCTGATCACGGTGTGGCTCAACTCGGATATCTGCAAGTGTACAACAAATAATCGCGTTAAAACATGCGGATCAGGCGCGTACACAAAAAAATATTTTCGGGGGGGGGGGTTTGGACGATTGGTTATACATTTTCGTACATGATATATTGATATATACATTAAACGAGAATGTAATTCATATTACAATGGCAATGCGGGCAATTAAATAAAACTAAAATAATAAAACTAATTTCCTGAAAATTCAGGGGGGGGGGTTGAACCCCTAGAACCTCCCCTTGTATATACGCGCCTGATGCGGATTTAAAACCATATCCGTTCGTGTACAACGCTGCGCCGTCGGGCTACATCGCTGCCACGGTCGGTTTGCATACGCTCGCGCACCGAGCCGGTCTTCAAAACATTCGTCACCGATCCACGGGCGTGCGACAAACGAGCCGAAAAGCGCGTATACGTCGGTCCGACGGAAAAGCATTTAGTCGATCGAATTATACGTTTTCAACGCAAAAGCTGATCGCATTATTTTCCACAACTTGTGCGCGTCTTGTTCATAAACGATTAATGCGATAATAGTAATAGCAAGGGTATAAGAATGACGTATTTTCTCCTTGCGATGAGACCAATCCGAACGACAGAATCCAACTGTCAGACCGGTTGGCCGTTATCATTACACGATAACGTACAGATATAAATGACAAACAGAATAATAATACGCAATAATAATGATCGTAGGACGATTAAACGTTATGGGATTTTCAACATTATGAAATCCTCTAAATGTTCGATATCAAAATTTGAGTCATTTTTTTGACACACGACTGTATAGTGTATACTATCGATAATATTGCGCAAACTGACAAACAGTGTAATATTTTCTAACCTTTTAAATACTATACGATATGAGTGGAAAAGGATAAACATTACTAATCTTAATAATTAAATGATAATACTCATCAATAAACTTCGATTATTGTCAATATTCTCTTGGAGAATAATAAAATTGAAATTGTTGGTTGTCATTCGAAATATGAAAATGTACATCACCTTAAGTTGTGTATTAATGCACGTTCGCTAAATCACGGGTTCTCAACTCTTTTCGGGCCTCGGAACCTTTGCAGGTACCTACACATAAGATATGGCCACGAATTCCGCTCGTCATAACAGCTTTCGATTCTGGTCATTCATTATTTTTGATAATACAATAGACGTGGGTGATGAAATAAAAACAAAAAATCTATTAGATTGTTGGAACACGAATAAAACAGTATTTGCACGAGGGACCGCGAAAGCCGGGATTTTCACACAACAATCGAACATCTCGTCAACGCGCATATATACCCACATTGCAGTGAGACTCGACGACGTTGAACGGATTACCCATCGCGGTCGAATGGGGAAATTATAGTGTACGCCACGGTGGTCTATTACAGCGGTTCTTAACCTTTGTGTAGTGGTGACCTAAGATATTTTCCAAATTTTTCATGCGACCTTTTTATAATTAATGTTCAATGGAGGAATAAAAAATAACTATTGGGTACTCTTAATTTAATAATTTTTTTTACTCATATTACTTACGCTAATAACAGGTCATAATATTAGTTACATTATATTTAAAAATAAACATTTCTATTAATAATTGTACTGTACATCATTTTTTTAAAAAAAATTATGATAAATTTAATGACTTCTTTGGTCTTGATGTTGCTTCACCAATGAATCAACTCGAGCTTCTATGGAATTAGTAAGTGAAACACGCATTGTGGGTTCAACATCAAGTTTATTTCTTGGTTTGGTTTTGATTGCAGTTAATTTCGAAAATCCGGATTCACATAAATATGTTGTTGCAAAAGGAATTTTCTAATGCTTCTTCGTAAAGATTAGGATACTCATTGCTTAAAGATATCCAAAATTAGTATGATAGTATGGTGGTCCAATAATAATAGTGTGATCCAAGCCTTAGTACCAATTATCAATATTATGAATGACTCGTAATGGTTACTCTTAGAAGAATTTACGAAAACTGTTTCATTTATTATTTATAAGACTCAAAAATAAAATAAAAATATCAAAGTTTTGAATTTTAGCCGACCCATTAAAAATTATTGGCGACCCACAATTGGGTCGCGACCCTAAGGTTGAGAATCGCTGGTCTATTATGTATTATCGAATACCATTATTCGTGGACTCGATCGGCTGGTCATCGTTTAATCGTTATCGCTGCGCCGACTCGAGCCGTCCGAGCGATTTCAGATTCCCTTCGCAACCCTCGCCCTTCCGCAACCCGTACCGTCCCTGACGTCTTGTCGGACTTGTCGGGCCCGCGCAGTGCGTCACGCGTAACACGCACATGAATCACTCTCACACGCGATCGCGATCCATAACTATTATAATATGTACACGTCGGGACGATGCACCCGGTCAATTAAATTCAATACAATGTAAAGCCGTGTGCACGGTGCACACGCACGTGCGGTTACCATGGTGACGGCAAGATCGAGGATACCGCTCGCCGCTGCTGCAAGGTGTGCCCATTGATAACTTTCGCGTTCTCGCAGTCAGCAGAAATGATAGTGATAGTCGTGGTGCACAATGTGTTATATATCTGACCACAGCCGACCGCAGCGATATTAGTAACAATAATAACTATAAATATTAATCACGATCGTAATAACCGTAATGTAAACGACTATCATCTTGATCACAATTTATATAATCATGCTTAATCATATTATGATCAAGTTAACAATGTATACAAAATTAATTATTGATCACTCGTTATGCATGGTTTGCCATTTTATACTAATTTCATTGCATGTAATATTATGTCACCGTAAAAGCCCGACCACTAGGTAAAGTTAAGTGTTATTAAGTGTTGTTAATAGTCCGTGCAAGGATTTACTGTTTGTACTCGGTAACAGTTGAAAATCATTGTTCTAGCCACTCAGACTTTTACTAAAAACGTCGCGTACGTCCTAAGATGTACAAATTGAATTGGTAAAAGTTGATTAACACGCGACAAATGAAAACTAAAGTATGATCGATAAGTTTAATCGAAGGGAACGTTTAGATTTTGTGTATTTTAATTTTTATTAACTATCAGTTATTTGTTTTTGTAATAGTTTTCGTATTACGATTTTCATTTGTCGTATATTTAAATAGCTTTTACTAATTGAATTTGTACTTTGTAGTATGAAATAATAAAAATGTAATTTTCAGCTTTTACTGATTACAAACAGTAAATCTAAACATTGGCCAGTAAGACCTAGCTTTCCCTATAGTTATTGCGTTTTGCGGTGAAATATATAGAAATTACTGGTCGACGCTTCACGCAGTTGTATTAGAGATCATAACCATAATGATACAAATATATAATAATAACGATCGTATTCATAATAACAATAATAATGATAGTTTAATCCACCTATATATCACATATTACTCACATGCGCGCATTTTCAATTTCAACGTTGATCTTACGTATCTGCGTTAAGACGTAAACTGATATTACATTAAAAACCAGTTGTCAAAACTCTTACACCCCCGCGTACAGATAATTTACATTTATTCTACACGCTATTCTCGTTCATCACACACGCCATGTTTGTTACACGTAATTTTACGCGTTTTCTTTGTTCCCATCGGCCACCGTGTTTACTTTTACCTTTATCTTCATATTTTCACGTCCCCGAAGAGTGGGTCTACGTCGCGTCGTACACTATATAAACATTGTTGACAATATCTGGAAGACTCGACGTTTTGTTAAAAAAATGTGAATAAAATAAACGATTCATCAATCATTACTATTTGTTATACCTATAGGATATAATGCTATATATTATTATTTACCAACGGATATAAGCATTATACTTTACTTAAGTATAAAAATGCATCGTCACGCGAATACGTGTGGATCAAAACGAAAGCATTTTCCGTAACTTTCGTTGAGAAAATCAGGACTGCAAATCGGTAGATTAGGAATTTTTTGAAACGTAAACATACAATTTTCAAAAATACGTTGCATTTAAGCATAGGCGCAAATGGGGGGGGGGTTTAGGGGCCCGGTCCCCAAATATTTCAATAGTCCTTCCAAATGTTTACAAATTTAGCATTATTGAATAGGTAACAAAAAAGAGAATGCCGCAGATGGTGAGATAATATTAAACACATTTGCTAAAACAGAAGAAGAATATGTAGGTACTGTTTTAAAAATGGGCAGTAATTATTTCGATACTCAACGTTTGGTAGCTGTGTATAAGTTTTAAAAGTAAATAACATTTGTTTTATAATAACATAATTCTATATATTATATTGTTACATTTCGCTCTAAAGCTATATACGTATTCATAATATCTCAGTGTTATGTGGTGCACATTATGTACCCATACATTAAAACATTATGTAATATGCATAAATATAATTTGGAAACGACTAATATACTATGTGTTGGTGAAATGATACAGGGACGAATGATAGATATTCCTGCGTTGGTCTTTTAAACTTGAAACCAATTTATCTCCGTGAATGCTCTCGAAAAAAAACGATTATCGAGAAAATGATTGGGAATTTTGTGAAATTACCCTCCCTTTCCTGAAGTATCAACTTCACTACTCTTCCTATCAGAAACCTACCATGACTATGATGGTATGTGTAATCCATTATGGCCGGAATCGTGTACACAGATAAGAAAAAATTCATTTACTATCGCTTATAACACTTTTTTACGACTTTCAGGTATACGTTCTTGTAATGGCGATAAATAAAATCTAATGAAACATTTCGTGTTAAATGTTCAAGTCTTAAGTATAAGAACGGATAACACAACGATCTATGTCCGAGGCGAGTAAAACATGAAGGTGTACGTAATGCGAAACGGTTAACATAAATAATTTGTCCGGTTGGTGTACAAATCACGGTTTATATACCGGAAGCATATTTTCGGCACGAGAATTCCATTTGAAAATATTCGACTTTTTCATCGTCGGGGGAGGGGGGGGGAGTAGGGAAAAAATCCTACTGAAGAATTTCGTCGGTGTCTCGAGATAGGATCCGAGTAGGATCGACCGATGAAATACGTCGTTTGAAAACGTAACATTTTGTCGCGAAAACTCGCGTGACTGCATAATTTATACGCGCGTTATACCAACGTTTGCGACACCGCCGCCGCTCGGTGCATAATTTATTTCGAAAAAGAAATATCTTTCGTCGAGCTACCCGTCGCACCCGTTACACGGCCGCGTGTAGGCATACCGGAATTATTTATCAATAGAGTGTACACTATAGGCATACGCACTGCACGCGGTCGCGCCGGTGAGCTGTGTACACGTAGGGGAAATGAAAAGTTACCATGATGATATGCCGAACGGCGATGAAGTGTACACGAATACGTATTGCGCAGACTTTTTTCTTTTTTCTCTAGTTGCTTTGTGTACCGCGATCTCGATGACTCGCGCGAAACCGGCGACTGGACGAAAAATGTCCCTTTGAAGTTCTCCTGTATACGTACGAGTATGTACGTACGTTATACATACGTTTCGCGATACACGACTCGGAACAACTCTGGATAGTATGTCAAATACTTTTTCCACCCCTCAGACGTCGAGTCAACGGTATAATATATATTACGTTCTGTTTGCGTGGTATACATTTCAAACGTAACGCGAGATATGGCGGTTCCGTGGGGAGGGGAGTAATGAGGGTAAATACCCCCCCCCCCTCCTCATTGAAATGATTTTATTAAATCTTATAAAATTAATTTCTTACTTTTACTTTTTCCTTGTAGGTAGGTTCGACGACAATATTCAATTGGCAATAGCCACATCAAACGATTACAAAAATGTTAGAAATTAGATTAGACATTACGTGTAGTACGTATAAATTACGTAAGCAAATTAAACTGATGAGTTATCGATTATTGCGACTTGGTCGTGTGACGATTCATATACGCACAACACGTAAAAGTAAAAATCCGCACAAGTCTTAACATTGATGCCAGTTTGTAAGAATCGATTAAAAACAGTGAAAATAAAAATTATCAGTAGTTACAACCCTATATTGAACGAGACTAAATTTGGTATTCGATACATTTTCATTACCCACATTGATTTATTTATGGATCCGTCACTGTACGGGTGATGTTTTCAAAAAGCACATGCCTTTACTACCGGCCGTTACGCAGAACGCTCATTGATTTTTCGATGCCATTCATAACGCCAACGAATAGCAGTTCAATGCGGCAAGTGTAAACACTATCCATCACGCGGTGCGAAAACGAAACTCGACTGGACGGTTTTTTTCAAAAGAAAAAAACCAGCCGAGATCGGGAAATGTCGTAAGAAATCAAAGTCAACGTTCGTTTCTTCAATAATTTATCAAATTGATCTGGCAAGCGTTGTTTTACCCATAAGGCCATAAGGATTTTTTATTAACTGTAGTCGTATGGCATTATCAGCAAACAACAAAATTGCGAGTTAAATATGCCTTTCAAATTTCAAGTTATTTTGTTGACATAATATTAGATATTTAACGGAAAAAATATATTACTATATTTTCTATAAGAAAGGCTATAAGTCCCGAGCCCTGCTTATTATAATAATTATTTGATTCATCACCTGTTTACGTAGAAAAGTTGGTTGTTACCTCTTTTGACCCTTTTAAGGGATGGATTAGGTTGAAATAAAGAAATTTATATTTAGGCTTTTTCATAGGCAACATTTGGAAATAAAAATAAGATTCCGAGGGTACCGATAAGACGTGAAAAACTGCTTACCCATATTTACCCCCTCGGTGGGAGGGGGAAAATCTATTCTTGTCCTACCTTTACAACATTAGAGATACATACCACCTACGTTTCAAGTCACTAGATCTAGTGGTTTAAGCTGTGATTGTTGTTGAATGAGTATGTCGGACATTTTCCTTAATATACAGGGAGACTTTTTATACATACTTATCTCCTTTTTTGGCCGAAAAATTATTGAATTTGAATTTTTTTTAAATGTTCAAGCTATAATAAAAAATATGTTTTCCAATTTATTTTTCATTCCACCTTAAATATGAATAAATATGGCGTTGCACACGCTGACTAGGACGAGTAACATTATTTCGTTCTTGAAGCGATATCTAGGCGTCTGTTCGTTATAACGATACGATTTGATAACTTAAAATTTCGATTTTACGAAAAAAAATATAGCTCGTCTTTTACGCGTATAAAAACACAAGACCGCAAAATACTCGGCGTGAATCCAACAGCAATGCGGCTTATGATAACCATCTTCCGGCAACTACATGTAGTGTTGTAATTAGGTATCATGTATTTTTTTACGCCCATTTCGCACACTGGGTGGCACTCGAATCTCTTACCCAATTCGATTTGAACCTTTTAAGTCGATTCGACTCGAGCCGGGATATTGGTGAAAACCGTATCGACGTATTCACCTCGCGTCCCTGTCATCATCGGAATGAGTTTTACCGCGACTTTTCTACTTGGTAATAGCACGACCGCTGTGGCGCTGTATCGTCTGCGGTGTCTTACTATTGCGCAGAACAATATATGAACTCACGTATGCGGTCCGTTAATCGATTAATAAGAAATATAATAATGAAATGAGTTGCACTCAACGGGGTAAGCCCATTGTCAACTAGTTGAAAATGTAGTATTTGTTTTCACAACTTTTCAACTTGGCTGCAGTTTTAATCACGAGGAAGCGTTCTTGACTTTGGCAGTGATCACATTTTACCATTATAATAACGTTTTCATGAATAATGTGACCGCACACTCTACGCTACAAATGTGCATGTACAATTTTTTCGTTGCGAAATTATTATCCAAAATCGTGCCAAATACGGTACATTTTTTTTATTCTTTCACAAGACACAAAGACGTGTACGGTGCATGGCCAGGATCGGAAAAGATACCGAAAGAAAGTGGAATGCGGCGCATAAGATACAAATAATGCGCAAACAACGAAGAATAGATAAAACGCGACCGTCAATGAGAGATAATTATTTTTAGAAATTACGTTGTTGGTAATTACGTAGACACAAATATGACATGGTCACAAACGTTCAATGCGAATCGAGGGTAACCTCTTTCCACCCACATAATGTTATGCCATAAATTCAGCGTCCAGGAGAGGAGCGAGTTTTTAGGCCTACTTTTTGGTACAAAGTTTTTCAATCGAAAAACGTTTAGAACAATACATTTCATAATACGAGTATATACAAAAGGTTTTTAAAACTAAAAGAAAACATTTTATAATGGAAAAATGTATAAAAAAATTGCCCGGTGGGTCCTCTCATTCGAACGGTTGGAATCTAACGCAATATAGTCGATACAGGTTATAATCGAACCGACGTACATTTGGGTCGCATACCCTGGCGAAAAGCACTAAGCCAATTTTTCGAAATTTCATCGTCGACCGAAAACGTAATTATTGTATTTTATTAGCTTTCTCGAAGACGCACCAATCGGATCGTTTTAAAGTTGTACCAAAAGTGTTTGTCGCTTTGAAGATAATATTTCGGACGGCGCGAAAAAGTACAGTAAAAAAAAAATAAATAAAAAGAGTTGTTTTTTAAGAAAAAAACTGTTGTTGATTTGAGCCTTATCGAGGTTTGCATTCATTCAATGCCTACATCTATTGTCACACGAAAGTGGACGGACGTCGAGCATCGCGCGATAGTGTTTTTAGTTTTCAACCTTTAAGTCCTTGGAGTCCATACCTCGACCCGGAAACCGCAGCCGTTCCACTCACAAACAAACGCAGCCAATGAAATACCTGAAACATCAGTCGTACGTTTCGATAATATTAAATGAAATTAAGAGCACCACTATCCCACTAATCTCGTTGCTCACGTTTGAACTAAATGAATTTCTCGCGACCCCCGTTCTACCCCATAGTTAATATTAACTGCTCTCGGCGTAACATTTTTATCTTATTATTATATCTTTGTTCATAGTTATTATTTTATTTATTTTACTGCGTTTTCCGTTTGTTGCGTTACGGAATAGTCTTGTACTATATTCCTGAAATTATTTAGTAAGTACTGAGCTATAATAGTTTTCACTAGGAGCTCTTGAAAAAAAAAAAAAAAAAACCGTCGACGGAGGCCCGTATAGTAGAGAACAGTAACTGCGCGCGTTGACTCTGCCAGGCGTGGCCGACTGTAATTTCCCCGGGCTACTTAATGTCACCGTATTGACACGGAATAAATGAAAAGGTGTCGATTTTCCCCGTCTCTACCCTCCGGTCGTATAGACGCATAGTCTCACATGACCAGTGTATATATGGGGGTAGCCGAATAGGCGTACTATGACGGGGTGCGTGGAAGTTTTCATAATAGCTCTTTCGCGTTGTCCCCGTATCGCTGTGACAAGCTCGTAATAAGTAGGACGAGTTTATTTTCAAGCATAAATAATGAGCGATTCATAATAAACGCTTGTCGTGAAAATGGACTGTATTATAACTGTTTCTCTAGTCTTTATTATTTATGATGGTACAATGAATGGTTAAAACTAATCTCGTCAAAACATAATGTGGATCTAATGCCCAGCCTTATAAACTTTTACCGTTAAACTTGTATACGACGAAAATATGTGAAACCATTGTTAAAAAGAAACACATTATAATGTTGGCACCGAAAATATTATATAATATTTGTATTTTATAGGTCAAAAGAGTTTCAAATCTGAACGCTGAACTTTTTTTTTGTTAATAATGTACAATAGAAATATTGTGACGCAAAGAATTGCTCAAAATCTAATATTCAACAAAAAAAAAAAAAGAAAACCTTTTAACATAGTTTTGATTCTTAGTAAAATTATCGTGCAAATTTGGGTCGGTACTTCACGTGACATGAGTAATTACTGATAGGAAACGGTGTCTATATCTGAGTACTCACAGGGAGATAATTTCACGAAACTCCCAATATTTTTTTTACGAACTGCAAAAAACTGAAGAAAATTAAAAGATATTGGCCAAATTATAAACCTCTTTGATGATGGTAAATTGTTCTCAAGTTTAATTTACCAGTATAGCACTATTATAATTCATTCGTCTCTGTACCTCACCTGACCATGGAGTTCAAAGACATGGAACGGATTCCAAATGAGAACACACAAGAGCTTGATTGACTTAAAATGCCCTAGCGACAAAGTTTATCAAATCACCAGTGTCAACCTGGGACATGGTATAGTTGCTGAAGTTAGCATTTATATTTCAAAATAATATCAAGGTGTTATGCAAATTAATTAATTTTAATTTCACCCGATTTCTGAATATCTAAAGTTTTTTGATTTATTAATTTATTTTATAATGTTTTTTGTACAACTTTCTTACTGAGAAATCAATAAATTACTAATAAGTATACATTATACTAAGTATTATGTAAGTCCGTCTATGTTGGAGACGTAAATTAAGTTTTTATGGTTTGAATATAGGAAGAAAAGTGGGTGAATTTCAATGATACCTAAAAAACTAAATTAACTAAACATCTGTGTGATATAAATTCTAAAAATATTTATGTATTAAAAGACCACATTTTGGAATGGTACATTTATTAAAATGTAGTAAAATGTATTCACGACATTATAAAAAACTTCGTACTTTTAATATGCATGAATTCTATATACATTATTAAAAATAATGTTTTTCACTAATATATAATGTACTTTCTAAAAGCCTGCGCGTTATAACGATTTCTTTTATGGTATTAAACCCTTATTTGGTAAATGGATATATATATTTTTATGTATATCGCGTGTTTCGATCGATAACCTATAGTCTATACAACCAACAACGTAACCATCAACAAAAATGTATATTGTACATGGTGTATGATGATAATTCATTATTGAAGAATTTTTTTTTTTTTTATTATGATTTTAGTAATAATATATACCTAATTCGTCGTATAAAAACAAAATGTTGTCCGTTCAAAACCGTACTACACTAAACGGATCTTAAAAATGTTTTAAATTTATAAGAAACTCACCCATCATCATAACGACAACGTCCGATATCCGGTACTCTGATTACCGTATACGATTGTCGGATCACATTTTTCCGATATAAAATCAGGACCGATGTATAACTTGCCGGGGTACGTTCAAAATGATAAAAAAAAATTCACAAGCCTATGATCTCCCCGTGTATCCCCCGGGATGCGCTCGAGTGGAGGTGCAATCACAATATCACGTGCACGAAATATACAAGTGGAGGGAGGCGACTGTTATTGTTATTTATTAGGTACATACTCGTCTCTGTAAGGGTTACGCGAATTAAGGATGAAACAGGAGTGTCGAAGTGGAATACTCATGTTCTAAGTGAGATGAGACGCTCGTTTTTCTATGCATCACTATCCGCACACAAGGTACACACTTACGCAAACCAGTGGCGTATATAGGATTTAATTTCGGAGGGGGCCGATTATGTATTTAGAGTTTAGGGAGAAATGATGGAGGAGGCACAATGACAAATATTGCTTAAACGCTAAAAGACCTTTGGACTATTTGGACTATCATCATTACTTCACCAGAGAAAAAATAAACTAATTTTTTAATTTTTTATTAAATGTAATGTAAGAAATTTATAAAAACTCTTCATTGCAGTAAACAATTTTTTTAGTACAGTCACTCAAAATTAATAACATATTTTCTTACAAGAATAAACGAATATTATACATTTTAAATACGACGTATACCAACAAATTAATAATTAATAAATAAAAAAAAAAATTATAATACAAAATCAAGGTTTCTCGGCACGCTAGCAAACTTATTAAGAACTTCTTCATCGCTTACATAGTATATCGCTTACGTAGCATTTCAGACAAATTGTGTGTCATGGAAAGCATGCTACTCAAAACAAAAAGATTAACAATAAATTGATATTGATTTAAGGAATTGCTTAGAGCATGTGCTTTTAATGAAGAGTCTCTATTTTTTTCCTCAATTCTTAAATTACTCCTCAGCCATAAGTTATTATTCATGTCCAAAATAAAATGTTTTAATAATTTTGTTTTTCATTTCTGGGGGGGGGCATCGCCCCCCCATATATACGCCCCTGACGCAAACACACGCATTACTAACAATAGAAAACCGACGATACATTAAAGTGAGTACACGTACTCATAATGTTCAGAAAAATGCATTTCGATTATGAATATATAATGCACTTATTCACGAAATATGAATAAAATATGCAATATACAATTCAGCTATAATATCGAACAAGTAATGATTTACGCAGTCCTCGAATAATAATCTTAAAATATTTTGATAATCGCACAAAGTTGTCCTGAAAATATTTTTTATGTTACGAAAATAATATTTTAATGCTGTCGGGGTGTATTTGCGATGAAGAAAATAGCAATATAGGTGTGTATTTTATGCAAACTCCGGTCTTTAAGTCATATATTTCGGCAGAGATCTACTGCAGAGCTAAAGGCACAATAGCAATACGCCTGAGACAATTGGTATTATGGCGTGGGCCATTATTTTTTTAATAAAACCAAGATCACGTCACGTAGTTGTATAACTCGGCGTGTGTATCTAAGCAACCCCTAAATGTTCAGCGGACGAGCGGCTACGTATCGGGTCCGGTTAAAGTTCGACCAAATGGGTAGCCCAGAGGGTTCAAAAAGTTCACGCACTCCTCCTCTTCATCCTCCGGAAGGTGCAATATTGTTATCCCCGTGACCCTGTCGGGGGGCGCAGGTAGTCCCTAGATCCTGCAGGCAATCCAATCGTGGTCTAAGTTATAGTTTATTTATTTTTATTTTTTCCCCAGCGCGCTATCGCCGTTATTATCGTCATTTCTTCTCCCCGGCCCGATTCGTCCGAAAACGGCGGACGTACACGCGTTTTATTGCCATCCTGCCCTCCCATCTACCACCCCATAACCGTCGATTACGTTACACCGAGCCGCTGCAGTTATCCATCCGTCGACCGTATCCGTTTATCGTTTCTACGCGCATCGGAAATCGTCGTCGTTGTTGTTATATATAAAAATATACTTTTTTTTTCGACGAAAACATACAGTCGGCTGAGCTATACGTGATGATAATACGTATACGGGACGTGAAAAAGAAAAACGAAAAACCGTCCGCAGTCGTTTCCCGGCAACGTTTGCCCGGATCATTTTGATTTCCAACCCGGGTAATCGGTACAAGGTGTACTCAATTTATACACGCGCTCGTCATTGTCTTCCCGGAAAGTCTTAACTTTTTGCGAATTTCCTTTTCCAACCGTTTTAAACGCGCGCAGGCACTGCAGCGGCTTATTCTTATGGCGTTATTTTCGTCACGCACTCAACCAACATATACACACGTACCCGTCGCACACACGCGCGCTCGCGGCATTTTTATAAGCTTTTCAATTTCGGTAATCCGTTTTATACGTAATACGTATGTGAACTCGTATAGTGTATGCATAGTGGTTTTCGTAGAGCTGCGGGGTAGGAGACGCTTTTCGTGGTTCGCCTTCTCGGTGGGTTTGTCATAATAATGCGAGCTGATAAGTGAAAAAACCATTGCGGCGGCCGTTTGAAGTGTAACCGTCATGACGTACGCACTGCACTTTAGCGTACACTTTCCGTTTCGTCAAAGCTATTCTACGGTATTGAAATCGTCGGAATCACGAGGTTTTCAATTCGTCGCATAAAAAAGTTTTTGCTGCTCTCCCGTCACAGAGGGCTCTACCACCATATATGACCTCCCTTCTCCGGCGCGCGTATCGTTCGTGTTATTTGTACATTTATAAAAATTAAGTCCCATTTTTTGATTGCGCGCGTAGCGTAGATTGTAAATAAAATAAAACAATAAAAACTAAATAAAAACGGTGCCCGCATTTCCGAAACGTGTACCTAAAATACGAACGTCTTGTAATATACAGGACGCGCTATAGCATGCTGATGATGGATTCGGCTGTTAATCGTCGACGGGGAGGCAGATGGACGGGCTTGGGGCTGTTGGTATTCCGATGCAGTTTCGGTCGGCATAATGGTTTTAAAACCAGCGACCTGCAGTCATTTTCTGACGAATAATGATTGGGGAAATGACACATTTTTACATTGGGCACTTCGCAATTCCCGACGGCGTTACAAAATGACTTGTGAAGCGTACCCGTGGAGATAGCCACCGTACGGAATATGTTGGGTTTCGCACATAAACTGCATTCGTGACAAAACTTTGTAGGTACGATAAAAAAACGTATAAGATTATTTTATTATTTGCTTTCTCGACCTTCCCCCGACCGGTTTTCCTTGGCGCACCCTGCGCACGTACGTTCAGACGTTTTAGATCAAACTGCTTGTCATAGCCGCACGGTAAACGATACGATTTGAGTACCTATATAGAGGTCCAGAAGACGTGGCCGCGTAATATTGCTTCGTATACGATGTATATAACATTATTAAATTACTTCAAAGGCCGTGCAGAGATATGGCTTCAAAAAAACCATATAATAGTACATGATAGTACTGCACGCGAACGCATTAATGATGGACGAAAATTCCGACGTGGAAATTCGCGAAAACTTAAGAGCTTTTGCCGTTATTAATTTCAGGAATTTTCGGCGCCCGCAATCGTCATCTGAAAGCCAAAAGTCGATTCCGCGCGGTCCATTGTCGTCGCGCAATAACGGGGAAACCGTGTTTAAGAATTTCGTGGATTATTGCCGTGTGTACTCGGGACGGCAGCCGCGGGGATGGGAAAAAAATTGAAAAGGATTAATAACACTCTCCGGAAGTATAATGAACGTCTCGCGTGAAGTAGGATATCCGCCTCCCGAGGCCCATAACAGTACGTTACGCGTATTATTTAACATTCGGACGAGTGAAATATGTCCACGCCTTGTTTTCATCGTTCACGTCTTTAAATGGGCCTCGGAGGCGCATGATGTAACGCCGAGGGTTAACTCTCGTCGGGCGCAGCACAACACATTAACGCGTTACGGTTACGGAACACGAAATCGCGTTAGTCGACTCAACGAGTTCGTTTTCCGGGAACACGTCAGGTTCTTATCGATTATTATTTTTTAACAGTAACTTTCCTAAAAACTACATTTCTCATTACAGAAAGTATTAATATTATGATTATTAGTTTAATTCGCGGCACTGTGCGCCGTTATGAGAACTGACCTAGGTATATTCGTCGAAAAATGTTTAAAACAGACGTAAAGTGTATGGACGGGATCTCATCTCCATTCATAATTAATTTTACGTTTTTAATTAATTCGCATGCACGAAACCAATATAACTATACAGCGTAGTTCATGTTTTGCGAAAACTTTCTAGACGAGCGTTTGAAATATAACTTTAATAGAAATCTGATATTTTCGTCGTTCAATGCTTTCATATCCACATATAAACGAGCGTATATCTACCTACCCACGTCCTGTTGGATAGATATTGCAACATGTAAAGGCATCAAGTTCTGCTGAGCTAAAATGCATAGTATACTATTTGCATCTAAAATTAGAGCACGGAAGTTTTGATTACCCTGGCTTCAGTTTAATTTAATAAAAAAAAAAATAGGTAGAAGTAAAAGCAAAATTTTGTTTTTGAACGTTGTTCAGAGTTAAAAGAAAATTAAGTTAAACTAAATGTCAGACGACTGGAGTTCACACTTTGTAGGCATTGGTATTTTGTGTCTACTGCAATAGGTATACGACTAAACTATACATTTGATTTATGTTATGTTGAATAAAATAGTCGACATATTATTTCGTTTTATTTTGCTATATACTTTATCATAGCATTTTTAGTCCTTTTCAATACCGAGTTGACATTTTTGGTTATAAGTAACATATAACGCTAATTGTCGAAACTATTTGTATGTACAAAGTTTCAATAAATAATTTAATAAAAAAAAAACATGCAACGACTGAAATCTAGACACAAGTATTTTAATATCTGAAGTATTTAAAAGGTTGATAATCGATAATTATTTTTATAATATGTTCCATGGACGTTGCTCAATCGTCTCTTAACGTTTTCTTTAATTGGTTAAATAAAAGTTATAAGTTCTAAACTATTTTTTATGTTTACACAAAATCTACAAGCTAATGGCTGTCGATACCAAATATATGCGTATATATATATTTTTCCAGTTTTTTCTATTTTTATGTATCATTAAAAAATAACTAAATAATATAAACTAATGCATTTTGAAATAACTTTAACTTCTTAAATTGTTGTCATATTATTTATCGCTAGGTACATGTTAAATAATAAGATACAAGTAACACAAATACCCAATGTTAGTGCATTTTTGCTTTATTTTGAGTGTTTTTTTTTAGTAGCTAAAACATCTTAACTCTACTCACTACAATGATTTTAATGTGAATCATTTGATGATACTGCAGTGGTGCAAAGCTCTCCGTGTAGTTCTGTACTATTGACTTTGCAACATTATTTCAATTGTTATTTCGAAAATATTTAATCTAAATACAATCAAAAAAAAAAAAGGAAAAATCGGAAAGAATTTACATAGCCGGGAACTCCCTTCGCTCATCTTGGCATGTTCACACTATACTATACCTACACTTAATATGTGTTTGAAAGTAAGTATAAAAAATGTTCAAAAATGTCTACTTAAAAAACCATTACAAAATCACCGTCAAAATGAATAAACATTTGATGATATTTATAGTAAATACGTCCGAGGTGATTAATTTTTTAGTAAAATATTTTTTCATTACAACTTATGTGTTTTTGAAACAAAAAAAAAATGTTTTATTTCAAATTTATATTACTCAATATTTATGACGACATTTTTCATTGGGTGGATTTTTATTACTTTCTTGTAGCATAATACATTTTTATGTTATTTTTTAATTCTATAAGAATGTCGTATATTTTAAGTTTCTCATTTCAAAGTAACATTATGTTTTTTGTTGTTGAAATTTTCAAAGTTTACAAATCAAGTATCGAACTCATAGCTAATCGTTTATTTGGAAAATAACCCATCGGCATATTCTTATACCCACTTAGATGATATTCAATTGTATTTTCTAAAGCTCATAAATCAACCGAAAAACGAAAGTTATTGGTTGAGAAATCTTTCTGTTCGTATATAGACAATAAATAATTGCTGTTAAAATACGGATCGCAGTTGATAATGTGTTAACAATATGTGTAATTCGATCGTCAATATCGGTATGGAAAACAAACAAAACCAAAAGACATTATTGTGTACCTATACAATGTAAACAACTTTTTTTATTTCTTTTCCGCAACAATACACGCGCGCTCGGCTCGTTGCGTACTGAGACGAACGAAATAGTTTTTGGGTTATAATCCGACAGAGTCACGTAATTAATGCGCGCGCTTTGTGGCAGTGCGTTCGAGTACAATACATTTATTGTATTATGGACGCACGTAGGACGTGGTTAGGCATTATGTTATGATATTATTACGTCGACGATGGGCGTGTACAAAACTGGCTATTCAATAATAATCTGAGAGTCCATAATTTTATTCGAAAACATTAATCGGGTGCAGGCGTGATGAGATTATAATAGTAATTAATACATGGCTTTATGCGTGTAACTTTGACACAGAACGGTAAATGTGGATCGCGTCCGAAGAGATAATCGAATGACGAAATGACATAAAACCCTCATGACAAATACACACACACACATACACGCACACACACGTGTATGTGTGTATTATACAGAATGATTTTTTAACCATTGTTACCACTTTTTTTAGCCGTAAAAATGCTTAAACTTAGATTTTGGAAATTATTGTGAAACTTATGATTTCCATAATTTTTTTTTTACCTGCCTTCTTTTGGTGTACTGTGGCGATATAAACTTTTATTTTTAAAATGGAAACCATTTTTTCATCGTGGTATTTTTATGTAAATTTCATGTAACGAAATCAAAATTCGAACGAGTAGTTTTTGAATTATTCGAATTGAAGTATTAAAGAAAATAGTCTTATAATACTAAATTATAACTCTAATATTACGAAATAATTTGTTGTTAATTATTTATACGTTATCGCTTATTATACTTTTTATACGCAACCTTAAATTTGAATAACTCCGAAATTATTTGTTCGAATTTTGTCTGTTACATAAAAAATACCAAAGTAATTAACTGAATAATATTTTGCGTAAAAAATGTGGTGTTCTTATTTAAGAAAACAAAGTTTGTATAGCCACAGTATACCCTTAAATTAACATAAAAAATGATATGATAACATAGGTTATATGATTACTTGAATATTTAAGAAAAATATATCCAAATTTAAGCGTTTTTAGAGTAAAAAACGGGGTTGTGCATTGTTAAAAAATCAACCTGTATAAAATGGGAAGGACATTTTTAGGTTTTTTTTTGTAATTTTTTAATGACATTTATCAGTCCGCACTATAATATTAGTCACGTTAACGTTTCGTTTTCACTTCCGCCGTTATTCCAATACAGATAATACGTTCACATCATACAGCCGGGGCCGGATTTAAGACTTAGCTGAGGCCAAAGTGGATACGGAGGCCGGTTCGGAAGAAATAAATAATTGAAAAAAAGAATTGACATGAAATTTTATCGGACGTTCGTACGTAGGAGTGTTTAAATTTGGTCCGTAGAATATCAACGAGCAAAAATAAACGATTGCGGATTGTTTATACAAATTGATACACCTAATAATGTTTGACGATAAAATGTTTTTGTTGTAATCATATTGCACATGAATGTACGCCAATAAGAAATGCTAGGACCTGCACTTGAGGCCAATGAAAAAATGTTAGCTCTGAGATCTCGCGTTGCGTTGTACCCAGTGGCGTATTTACCTTTTTGGCGCCCATCCCCATCTCACGGTATCAAGGGATCTTCAATATTTGGTATGAAACTTTCTCTATACAATTTTGAATGCACGTTTTAATCAAAAAAAATTACTATTATATCATTAAAATAAATACGTTTTAAAAATTATATATTTTAGCTTTCAGGCCTAATATTCTACTTTATCTATTAGTACAATCATTGTACAGTCCAAAATGGGAACATAAATAGTAAAAAATAAACATAGAATCATACTATATACATAAATCATATCAATAACAAAATCAAACAAAAATACACAAAGTGTATTAAAACAATATTTTGTTTTTACTGTTACAAATATTTGTGCAAACACTTTCTTTTAATAAAATACCTAATTTTAAATTTATAGCCGTATTTTTCTACCACTTTTTTGTTCCGAGACTGATTAATTAATGATGTCTATATAATCCATTTCTGCTGTAATTTGATTTTCAATACAGAATATTGCTAAAGTATTTAATCTTTGTCGGCTCACTATCGATATTTTATAATTTTCGATCACTATTACATTTTTAGAAAATAACCATAGACCTGTTTCACGTGAACGCGCTAAACGACAAGTAATACGTACCAAAAATCAAAAAATATTAAGACATTAAATATTTCAAAATAATTTTACTTAAATTTTGATCCTAAAAAAAGCCACTCTAGGCTCTAGAGTCTAGATTCATAGCCTGTCTCTAAGTACGCCATTGGTTGTACCCGCTGTGCCCCCGCTAAGTCCAGCACATCGGACAGTACAACAATAAGTCGTTTATAATCGTGCAACGTGAAATCCGTGGGGGGTAGGAATATTCCTATGACTGTCGTACTCTGTAGACGACCCCTAAACGTGTTTAACAGAGTTTAAATATATTTGATGTACAAAGCGCAAAGGGCTAACATTCACTATATATCTCATGCTATAGAGACAGTGTACAATATATTTTTAAATCTGCGCGAGTATATGCGTGCGTGCGTTCATTGCGTGTGCGTGTGCGTTTTACGACGAACACAGTGATCGAATGATTATTATTAATAAAATAGAGTACCGCCATGAATAGTTGCAGAGTTTTTTTTTTTTTGTCCTACCAATTTTATTCACAGTACTAAATAAACTATAAAAAATAACAATAATAACAACAATGTATATACCGAATTAAATGAATGAACCGGACTTTTATTAGTAGTTACCGAATAATTCATTTTTTATACCATAATAAAAATAAGATGAAATTAGTGTAATATCTGTTAGCCGATTCGAGTGCTTAACATAATAAGTGATTCAAGATATTTTTATCGAGTGATTTCACGGCGACATTGTGGCATACTAAGTAATACATTTTGTGTAAAAACTATTATACTGCACGTTTGCAACGCACAATTACGTCACGGCATCGACAAGTTTTAATTATTTTTAATTTTTCAGACGTTCCTCGGGAGACCCGATGTTTGTTTCCCGTAGTTGCAGAGCTTTAAACGCGCATTCAAATGTATAATTCAAATCAGATATTATAGTGTTTTTAATAATATTTGTTTGTTCGTTATTTCGCAATAATTATGTAATGCTGTGATGTCGTAATCGCATCGCCACCGCCGCCCGCAGTCATATGCCCGTTCGGACATTTTATTATGTATTTGCAACGGATTGTATTAAAAAATGATTGAAAAATCTCGACTCGATGTTTTTTTTTTTATTTATTTACATAAACGTTTGAAATTCAAATCACGATGAGCTGATTAGCATTGACTGCCGTGCTGCGACGGATTTCTTTTAGGCAGACCTTTTAGAAATTTAAGTGTTGCCAATTGACAGCTCAACGCACACATCTACACAGCAGGTTTTCGACAGTCTGAACATTTTTTTTTCCTTTGTCAGTTTTTCGATGGTGGCTCTCGAGTGCGCATAGTAATTGTTATATACATTTATAATATCCCGTTAACATTGTTTCGACGTGCCAAAGCGAGCGAAGCTACTTGAGTTTTCATATTATTTTGGATCTATTGAGATTTTTACGGAATAACGATTGAAGCATCGCGTTCCAAAATCAATACCACCTGAGGAGAGGCGTATTACTATACACGTAAAGCTTTTTTAATTAACGGCGATTTTTCGTTTGTACGCCTACAGCAACAAACCCCGCTCGTCCTCGTCGTCTTACCGTGGGCGGTAACATGGCTTTCTATTATACGATTGGATCGTTTTCTATTACGTAAACCAGTGACACTCGAATTTTTTTGTTCGCCGACCCCTTGCGAGACGCTAAAAATAATCCACGGAGCTCCGAAAACTAGGAATGTCAATTTCAAGCCAGAACTTTGTTCGGAAATGACGTATTAATTATTTGATTTTTAATTTATTTCTTTACAATTCGTTTGCCATATGAATACGAGAAATTCAATTGAATAAGAAAAAAAGAAAAACAGTAAGATACGATTTCACTACAATATGCCGTGTTTTATGCCAAACCATCGAAGTTACGTGCACCGTTATGACGGCAACAGTAAAGATAGTCAAAAGCAAACGGCGAACTATTTAAGGGCTCAGCTAAATTCGGCGTAAGTCTGCCACCTAATCGTAAATCACGAAAAATAAAACCAAGAGCTCTCTCGTTTCATTGAGAAACTAAGAAATAAACCTATAACAAATAATATTTAGTAATTTATCAGTTTTTAATGGAAACAATGTAATTGTAGGTCAGAGTGGCATGGCCGAACGGATAAGTCAGCTCAGCTTGAATGCCATGGTCACGAGTTCAAATCCGGCCGCCGGCGGCTTTGCTTTCGGGGAGGTATTACCGTCCGGAGGGTGTCCGGAAAAGAAGCACCTGGAAAAAAGTCCCAAGAAAAAAGTTCCCGGAAAAAGTACCCAAAAAAATGAGTACTTGGGCAGAAAAATACCCAAGAAAAAAAATATTATATTATAAAAATAAATATTATTTACACGCCTCAATTAATAAATTTAAAATGATGACATTTATATAAAACATTAAAAATTGGTCAAAAGTTCGTTTTCTCATATTATTATTTATATTTAATTTAACTCTTGCAATGCAATTTAATTTTGATTTAAACGATCACATAATGTTTTTAATCGACATAGCATTTTTTCATATATTAATTATAATATATTTATATAATTTAGAATATTGATGCTATACATTTATCAGCCAAAAACACTATATTAATTTTGACATGGGTATCATGTGAAAATATTGGTAATATGATATATTAATATCAAAACGCGTGAACAAGTGTCTTATTAAAACACCGATACTTTTTTGTCCAGGTACTTTTTTTCTAGGGTTCTTTTGTTTTGGGTATTTTGTTCCTCGTTCATTTTTTTCTTAAGTCATTCGGACAGAAGAAACTACCATCTTTTCGTCCACAACTTACTTTTTCGAAAACACGATTTTGACTCACTAAAGTACCCTCACCAAGTACAAGCCATAGTTGCCAAAGCTTAGAAAATTTTTTTTTTTTTCATTTACTAGCAGAGTATACTCTGTATAATAGCAGCATACTTCAATATTTGGTTTGAAGCGTATGTCTCCCGATATAAATTAAATAATCACTCATCGCTCGTCGATTTAACGAATAATAATAATAATATTTGAATTTCATTAAATTCCGATACGTCAGCGGAGCCCATAAATTAGATTACTCTTGTGGAGCACAGAGTTTTCAGAACCGCCGCGCTGGTGTAAACCAATATATTCAGATGACGCGTATAAACGTTACATCCGCTGTGTAACTAAATTTTTAATAAACCGGGAGAATCTCTTTGTTTGCGATATTTTTTTTATTTTTTTTTTATCCGTAAGCACTTAAACGTTCGCAAACTCGTAAAAGTACAACGCAATATAATAAATTGAACCCCGTTCGCGATCGTTTTTTTTTTTTTCCATACGGTTATAGCCACTTTTAAATTTAATATTATAACAAGTCCACCAATCGAACGTTAGGTATGTTTATCCAACGTGTGAATATTGTCCGCTTCTACGAAATACCTGTAGGTATAACCGATATTTTTATCATATTATAAAACTGAAATAACTTTCGATGCGCAAAAAATAACCATCAACTTCTGTTATACTTCCTGAAGTCTTTTGTTTAAACATGTTCATCCGAAAATATTCATATTTTATAACGAAACGTGTACAACTATAGTTACTATTGTGATCGAACGCTTGGCGCACGCTTTTCCCTATCCATTTTAAATCACTCGACGACGATGAAACAATCCGTGGACTTTTACTCCTCCACTCGGAATTCGTCGAGCTACCTAAAATGTGTTAACGGTACACACACGGTCTGATCAGTGATAAAACCTAATACGTACCACCAAACTGGTTTTGAGTAGATATTGTAATTCAAATAGTTGTCTCGTTAAAATCGGTAAATCGACAGACGTTTTATTCGTACAACTCTTGACGCGATATTGTACACGAAAACGTGCGGTGTGCATGTGTTCCGATTGAAAATGATCGACGCTTTTAAGGTTTACGTTACGCGTGTTGGTTACGTTTTGGGGAATATTACTGCCGTTGAATGAACCGTCTGTATGATGCGACGGCGGCGTGACGACGGATCGTTTAAACTCACGCACAATATCGCAGTGCTTGGAGCTGTAAGTGTTTAGGCGTTTGAAATGTCAGCTTTTGCGAGGGCACATTTACTTGTACCACGCCTGACTTCGAACGAAACAAAAACCGATGTTAAATCGAATAAACGGTACGGAAACCTATAGTTAGGTACGGGGTGTACCGGATAGTAAATGTACCGTTACCGGGATGACATAAACATTATATTATACAGTAAACGCTTCGAACGATGCGACGTTATCGATCGCGGGCAGAAAAAAAAACATGTATAGTTTGTTACATCACAAGCAGGTCCGTTTGGCGAGGGGAATGGCAATGACACACGCTGGCACGCGTGAGGAGGATGGGAATATTTTATAACATCATACAAATATTCGACTCAAATGTGCACTGTCATATTTATTATCGTAACGAGAATGGTGATTGTGTATAATAATGAAATGCAGTCCACTGCTACTGTTTGAATTTTATTATATCGTTAAAAGTCTTCTACAAAAGCTGTTTCGGAAACTACGACCAGAAGTATGTAACACTATCTGAAGACAGCTATTTTTTATTTATTATCAAAAACAAATATTGTATAAAAACGTAATAATATCGGAAAAGATAATCGTGAACCAAGTAGCATTTTATTGGACAGTTAACGATTCTTGTTCTGAATTCCTCCCTTCATTAAGTGTGAGCTGGATTATTCGAGGAATGATGTAAGAAAATATTGCTGCCCTCAGATGGCAAAATCTTAAACACGGCACTGATCACAAGAGTTATTTTGCAGAAATAAGTATCACAATATTATCTATATAAATATATTATATATATGTACACAGAGCGATTTTCTAGACTTGCTTACTTCATTTTTTGACCGCAACAATTATTTAATTTGAATTTTTTTTTTCAATGTCCAAGTTACCATATAAACTATATTTTCACTTCTGCTCTCTTCAGTAAGTCCTGGGATGACACAAACTTTTGTTTTTCGTATGGAAACACCAAATTGTTTACGAAATTAATTTTTGGTGTAATTCAGACAAAATTCGGACTTACATTTTCGGAATTATTCAAATTTATAATTGCTTATGAAATGTGTGAAATCCACGTTATCTTGAATAGGTAGCAATAAGTGAATAACATGTAATTAAAAATTATATAATAATATTAGGTATGTACCTATATTATCATGCTATTTTCTTTATTACTAAAATTAGAATAATTCAAAAACAAATTGGTCGAATATTTTTTTCGGTACATCGAAATTCACGCAAAAATTACTCTAATGAAATACCGCAGTGAAAATGGGATGTTCTCATTTGCAAAACAAAACTTTGTATTGCCACAGGACATACTTAAGGGAGCAAATAAAAGTTTTTATGGTAACTTGAACAGTGTAAAAAATTCAAATTTAAGCATTTTTACGACTAAAAAAGGTGGTGAGCATGTCTAAAAAATCACTCTGTATATATATATTACGTAAAATATAACATATTACTAATACCAAAAACACGAAAGCGTTTGATTAAAACGGCTATTATATTTGTCACCCGAAACAAAGTATTCATCAAACGAAGTTTTCGTTCACAATTATCGCAAGACTCATTATTTGTCGTCTGCAGTAGACTCTCCCCGAAGGGACGATTATTATTGAACATTTCCACGTTACGTATACTAACCATTAATGATGCCTTTTCAATACGTTTATAGGTGTGCGATTAAATCACAGTAAGACTTTGTTTTTAAAAATGCGACAAACATGTAGTATCAATAATGGTTAACGGTACTAATAATAATAATCTAACGTATATTAATATAGAGGAATGTATTACATTTTATTTTCAAAGTATTCATTGCGTTATCACAAGTAAGTATAAGCATGCGTTTCTACTTACCGAGAGCAAAGCGTGGATCAGATCAGCCTTTACGGTGGACAATGGTTTTCCAGTTATCAAAATGGTGAAAGTTTCGTCTTTCTCGGAAGCCATCAAACTTCCGAACCAAGATTTTTTGGTCAGTTCCGGTGAAGATTCCGGTGTTGGCTTGTACACCGGGTCTATTTCGACTGTTGATATGAAAACAGAAACGCCGAATAATAATGTAATAGTATATAATATTTCGTTAGGAAAAAGTTTTTCTTTTTTTTTTGCGGCGAGATCATTTTTCATAATATTATTATTTCACAATTTTTCGAGCGTTGTTCGACACAAAACTAACAAAACTACCGATTACCTTATCGTATGCTCTCTAGATCAGTGTTTTCCTACCAGGGGCGTGAAAAATATCTAGGAAGGCGGATGTAGGCAACACGAAGTAAAAATGTTGTAAAATCATTTATGTAAACGTAGTAATAAAAACAAAAAATTAATAATGACCGTTTTTTTTTCTATACCTATTAAAATAAAAATTTAAAACAGAAAAAAAAAGGTTATAGTTTAAACTTTAAAACTTTATTTCTACCCATTTAAACCGTAAAGGACAACAATTATTTTTTATTTAATTATAATTAATCGGCCAAGAGGCTGGTGTGATATTTTTGAAAATTTATAAGAGTTGTGTGAAATGAAATTTGTTTGAAAACGCGTGGTGCTACGCAATAAAGCAGCTACGAAAATTAGCCAGTTGAACTTTGTGGTGCATTTAAAATTAACCCATCTAATTAATATTACAATATAAATGTTAGCGGTTTCTCTGAAGTCTAAAGCGTCCGAGTGCATTTTCCGAGTAAAGTATTTATTCATGCACGCATTGTTTCATCCGTTTTTCATCGTAGCAGACAAATTTATACCAAACTCGCTCCCCGCTGATATTGGACTAGCCGCTAGGTATTTATTTTTCTAAGTTTTTTTTTTTTAACCCCAAACGAATGGAATGTTTAATGAACTATACAGTTAAACAGGACGACCCACATTCTATTGAATGTGCCGTGTGCTAGACGTTTAAAAATAATTACACGGGACGGTGAAATATCTTATGCGAAATTTAAATTATTTTCTATTATCAAAATCGAATATTTTACTATAGTTCGACTTTGAACCGGTGGCTAGCGTATACACGGGTTTTCATAAATGAGATGATAACAAAATATTTTTACGATGGTCATTAATTTGGTTTTTTCTCCAAGATCTTCGTTGTACTACAATGTTTTTTCCTACTACAGCATGGATTCTAAATACTCGTATAGTCGTATATTATAAAAGTGACTTTTTTGCCCAACTTAATTTTCACGTTTTTTCATCTTTTGTTTTACTTCTATAGATAAAACACCCGTAATGAAAAATTACATGTTTATCTTAAGTCAATATTAATATTTGATTACAGTGAATTTTATTTTTTTCTCGACGACCGATCAGTTTTGGAATAGTAATTATACGTTACTGATTTCGAAATATCAATAAAGAAAATCTACCCAAGCCGGTACCTGAATACCATAATACGACCGATATAATAATTATAATAATAATAATGATAATAATAATCCATTATGAAATTACTTTGCGGTTTACGTCTGTGGAACTTTGGTGACCCCAGAACACTGTTGCGAATCGACGTTAGTCTTGATTTCCAGTGATTTGAGAGATGCTGTGGTGATCCCGGTGGCGTGCAGATAACCACTGAAACAAAAGCGTCGTAAGACGGTTGTATTTTATCCGTATGCGGCTGCTTATGGTTTATCGGTGCATTAACGAGTTTATCACTCCTTGATCCCGAGTAAAAGGGATTTGATCAATTTTGCACAGAAAAAAAAAATGTTTTTTCCGTACACTTGAAGCAAAATCTACTCAGATTTTTTCGGTCACGAGTCACTCGCTCAAGCCAATGAAAAATATCACACTTGAAGAGACAAAAAAGGCATGTCTTGAAATTTTCCATTTTATGATTGGCAAAGAGGACATGACTTATGCATTTTGTATCACTTCAGAGTACACGTGGTATAAAGGGCTTCAAATATGATTTCATAATTTTGTAGCGTGATTATTACACGTGTAAAAGTAACTGGCGCAAGTCGAGAATACAAATGTGTACGTCATAATCAGTATTAGTTACGTCAAAAAGGCTGATGATTGACTTAAACCACACGAAAAAAGTGCAGGTATTATTTAGTACTATTTGTACTATATCCTTAGTTATATTAAACTTTAGGTTTTGATCAAAACCACATAATTCATAATTGAATATTTGAACAAAAATCATAAATGTCATGAAAAAAAGACCTAAGTCAGAAAAAGTGGTATCCAAATGGCATAACTACAATTCATTCTTTAAATAATTGTATAATGTTCAAGGATTTTAAGTCATAAACGACTTAATAACAGACAATAATAGACATAAATACTTAATATTTTATTAACATATATATTTGATTTCCACGACATTCATTTCTCAATCACTTTGTCACGACATAGATTTATACGTTGCGGGATAAGTCTAAGTGTGTCACGTATTATATTATTTATTATATTATATTATACGACACTAAACGAACTAACGTGTTTGTACAAAAATGTAAAGTTGGTATAGCAAAGTATAAGCTTTAATATATTATTATAGTTTAAATCTTACGCATTCAAGAGTTCCGATAAAATTATTTTCTAGTTCGAATAAAATATAGATAAATACATTTATAGGTACTAGAATCACAATGTAATTGTGTGAGGTTTTTTTTTGGGTCGTGACCGTTTTTTTAAACGGTATGATGTCGCATAAAGTATGAAACATTTGAATGGTGTGTCGTCGTCTTGCGCAACAGAAAGGTTTAGAAGGACCACGTCCGTAATATGGGAATTTTCAAACCATCAAATCGTTGCGTCGAACCAAAGCCACCTTTGTGCCGGGCACCAAGGCATACGTTTACAACAATATAATCACGTTAACGTTAGCGACTCACTGTTGTTGGGCGACGAGGGCACTTCGACCTTTGCCTGTTTCGCGTGGTGGACGGGCGACGGGGGCACGGGCATGGAGCTGTTCGAGTCCTGCAGCGATTGGTGATGCGCGGATATGTAGTTCCCGAGCACGGGGATCGACGAGTTCTTCGACTGCTGCACCTTGTGGTGGTTGTGGTAACGGTAGTTCGAGTTGTTCGACCTGCGAAAGGGACACGGAATAAGGGAGATGGTTCTTCGTGAAGCGCGCGCACGCATAACGCGATAGGTACCTCTGTGGTAGCGGCGACAGTATACCGGCCAAGGTCGAGGAGCTGGCCAGACTCGAGCCACTACACATGTTGCCTCCCGGCAAGCTCACGTTGTTGTAACTTCCTCTCCTGTAGTAAATTCGATTCCTGCGGACAAGACAAACGAACGCGCGTGTGGGTCACAAAGCTCTGCGCGACCGTGCAACGACCACGACCTAACCTAACCGAGCAGAAAGTACTTGAGCCGTAGATACGTATTACGTACACGGTCGCATTTTTTCGCGTTCTTCATTATTGCACAGTGACCGTGGATTTCGGAACCGAATCACGTGTGGCAGTCGTATGACGAGCAGTGCATAACACGGTCACGAGATCGAAATGTTAATTTCGTTAATGTTACACAATACGGCCGTGGTTTTTCAGCGAAGAAGTTACGCGTACGCAAGAGTACTCGAATCGTATAATATGAGAAACTGTAAAATGCTATAAATTCTTTGTCGGATAACATTTGACATAATAATGGATATCGCATACTCTGGAAAACATGCTATTACGTTGACCGTATAAATACGCGTTCTTTAAGCTTATGGTATTATAGGGAGCGGTCGTCGGCGATCAGTATGGTACGTCGGAAAGATAGATCAATCGGAAATTCGTTCAACAACATATTATTGTATAATATTATTAAAATCATTAGTGTAATTATTTAACTTATTTCCGCGTACTTCCAATATTATAATTTATCTGACAAGACATAATATATTATTACGATATTATATAATTCCCAGGTGTAATAACATGTATAACATTGTTAGGTGAAAATTTGGTCAAAGAAAATATTAAGGTTAAAATTTATAACCTGACAATTTGTTTTCTTACAGAAGAACGACCTGTTACCGCAAAACATATTGATGAAACTACTACAATAATACAAATTGTTAATCAATAGGTTCGACACAATTTAGATTGTTTAGAAGACAATCATTTGATTTCACGTATTCGACTCTATCATAGTTTTATTTCGTACCGCCACAGATCACATGCATTTTACGTCGTCTAAGGTAGATACATACGTTACCATACAGTCTTATCGACTGTTTAAATATTTAAATACCTACTTGAGAAAATATTACTAAAAATAAAGTAAAGTCTTGTTTATCAGTTAAGCGAATGTATTGAATAAATATTATATTTGCCACGTTACTGCACATGAATAATTATTGGTTATTTAGAGCTGTGCTTCTCCCGGGAGGGAGTGCATAGTAATATATAACGGGGGAAGGGAGGAAAAGTGTGAAATATTTGTGTACGGCAGTTTAATTTTAGTACGTATACAGTTAATATATATATATATATATATATATATAATAATAAATTCGTTGTTATTTTAACGGTTTTGAAGGTCAACAAATTCAGCAGTTTAAAACTTAGGGATGAGAGGGGGAAATAATAATATTACATCAAATTAAGGATGAGAGGTTTCGAAAAATTCTGAAAAACACTGATTTAGAACATAAACGTCCCACTCCCTATAGTTATTACATTGAGTAATAATAATAAATTTATAAGGTTTATAAACGGTATAACGACACGACGTATTAAAAACGCACGGTAATATCGAACAAAACGGTTTTACGACGCATCAATATGCATGCCATTAAAGTCGGGTGTTTCAGAGCGTATAGAATATTTGAACATTTTCATCGCTGAAACGATGTGTGATATCGTGACGGGTCGGGTGAATATCGTCGTGATTTTAAAACAATATCTACTTGGTGATCATACGCGTTCTTATGGGTCTTATGATTTTTTGACGATACACCAATTGCATAGGCACAATTAGAGGGAGTAGGGATTGGGGGTGCATAGGACCCCCAATTTTAAAATAGCGACCCCATATTGTTTATTTTTAAGTATAGTTTTCTGAATAGAAAATAAATACTAAATAGTTGTTCCTAAAATCCTATCCGTTGTTATAGTATTCATGCAAAATCCATTTCATCATTTATTATATACCCTATATAAATAGTCTATTTATGGAACAGTTTTCCGATTTATCAATTTTATATATTGAAAAAGATTTAACTAGTAAAATTTATAAAAATGAAGTTATTTCTGTTTTGAGTTCAAAACTTACTGCAACATCTGTTTCCGAGGAGTAGCGGGAGACCCGGCACTGATTTGCGAAAAATTGCTATCGATGTCGTCGATCATTTTGCACGTGTCCACTCGCTTTTTCGGCGGGTCGAAACTGTTTTTAATGTTTTTCACGACCACCATGTCGTCCTCATTGGCCGGACGTCGTTTTTTGCGCTCGAGCAATAGAAAATAAATCACTTTTTCGGTGTTATGACTGTGAATGTATAATGACACATAAGTAAAAATTATGCAACATATTATACGTGACGAATGGTTATTGAATATTTATGCGAAACACGTTTCAAAAATATAATTGAAATAAACTCAAGGCTAAAACGATCGTGGTATAACATGTGCAGCGACAAAGTCATCGCACGAGGACAAACGTAATAATGTACAAAACCAGTGATTAACGTTTTCGAGTCCAAGCGAAATATGTACGTACAATATTTTTGATTCGTTTTGCGACGTCAACATTTTATTTGTTCGTTTGGGGATTTTTTTTACACTGTAAAAAAGGGACCTGTCGAGCGTCGTCAAGCACACGTACCGGTCGTACTGGTTTTCAGTGTTGAATTAGCGTCGAACAATATTGGGACCTTAACGTTTCACTCGCTCTTCGTGCGTATACTTGGAGAAAACATTCGTTGTTGTGTTTCCATTATCTAGTCTCAAGGGGAACGTTCAAAGACTTGGTTACTCGCGGACTGCCGACTGTCCCGTTGAGCATGAGTTTTTTTTGTTCGGTTAAAGTTTTTGTTTATCTTTAAAACGAATACATTTTTTTTTATTTATTTTTTTTTTGCGTCAAACACATTTAACGGTTGAAATGTTTGGATACCTCCCCTCCCTTCTCCAAGTTCTTTTACCACGTGGCGCTACGGAAAGTCTGAGAATTCTACGACAATATTTCCCATTTCAATCCGTCTCTCGTGCAGTTATAAGAAGTTTTTTCCGAGAAAATTTAAAAAAAAATGTTGTAATAGTATCCGCAGCGGTCTGGTGTGCGCGCACCAACTCGCGTAAAGTTTCGAAGAATTGCACCGACTGATATGTTTACAAGGAAATGTGTTGACGGAAAAATCTAGCGTCAAAGCAAACACAATGTATATATATATATATAAGTTTTAGATTTTTTTAAATTCTAATCGAAAAAAGTGATTTTTCTTTGTGCTACGGAGTGCGGACAGTATTTTTTCATGCGCACGAAGTGTATTTAAAACTTTTATAATAATAAATAATATCGACTCTGCCATGGGGTTCATTTTTATAATATTGCAGTATTCTTGGATTTTAATCTCATCGCTCGTTTAAATTTAAATATTTATTAATTTCGAACAATTAAATGTATCGTATTTACTTTTAATAATAGGGATTATGGTTATTTTTTATTTTCAATCAATCGCTTGGACTAAATTAATTTTCCACTGAAATAAATCAAATTAAACAGTCCGGGGCTAATATAGATTTTTTTACTTGAGAAACGTGTTTGTTATATGCATACAAAATATATGAAATAGGATAAAAAAAGCGATCAAATCGTGCTAATTTGTCAACGGTTTGGCTCGACGTAATTTCAAAAAATATTTGAACAATTACTACGGTAAACTTGACGATACACTTACTCGACACTCAGTAAAGCGGCGATGAGTTTTTCTCGATCTTTGAAACAGCCTAAACTTGATATGGCTTGAAGAACATCGGTGTCTAAGTCGTTTGCGGACGGAATTATATGGGTTTGTATGACGTCTATCATTGACATACCTAAGTGCACTTCTCCTTTGCCTCCGGCGATGACCCATGAGTGTTTGTTTATGTCTTTCAGCTGCAATTTTATTTTATTATTTTTAAATAGGTCGAACAACAACGGGGAGGAAAAAAATCGCTTAAGCAAAACGCCACATCATAACGTTATATGAAAAAAATAACCCCGGGCAAACGTGTATGCATAAATGTGCATTCCTTCCGCACCGCCGGGAACGTACATTTTAATTAAGTAATAAGCGATTCAATTTCCGTAGAAATCTACTGTATTGTATTATTAGGGACAAAGCATATTGTTCTGTTTGTTGTTGACAAAAATATATGTATATCACAAAGCCATATTAAGCTATTTGCTCCCGACAAATATGCGTTTGTTTATAATATCGCTGTCTCTTTGAGATGTAATGTTTTACGAAGAAGTATACTGGAAATGGTAAAATATATTCAAACTGAAATTTAACAATGGTGGATTTGTTCAAAAATATTTACAAACATTTATGAACTATTTACTCTTTCCTATAATGACCGACTATATGTAGTTTAGCTAATGCCAACTCACAGAGAATAGTACACCTTTATTAGATGTTCATGGTTTTGTTCACTATGTGCCTACTATTACTGAATGCGAAAATGGGTTCCCGAGTATTCCATTAAAACCGAACGACCGATACTACGTTCTGGTAGAAAAAGGTAAAATAGTTTATTTTAAATTTAATCGGATCCCGGAAGTTGTTGGGTTTTGTATAATCTTTTTTTTTTCGGAACGTAATGGACGATGATTTTCTACTTGAAATGTGTTTAAAAAACATACGATTTTAATAAGCTGATTTTATTTATGCGCTTTTGTCTATATTTGGTAATTTTAGATGGTTTTATAAATTAAGTAAAAAATACCTCATAGGTACATATTGTAATGGTCCCATTTATACAGAATACAGGTAGGTGATTCATAAGAACAAAATAAAAAAATGTAGACGAACAGCCAAGTGAACGCGTTCATTGTTTCAAAGAACGTGAACGTGAACGTCTTGACTTGAAAAAAAAATTAATGTTAACTTGAAAGAGTTCAATTTTTAAATGGACGTTCGGAACACTAATTTTTTTACGCATTATTTTTATTTTCACTGATTTTGGTTTTGGTAGTCATGCTTAATACAATGAGGGCGACTAGAAGGGCATTTCTCGCTGTACGCTATGGACGCAATTTGTTTTGGAAAAAAAAAAAATATATTTTCAACGATAACTGCGGTACATGCACCTAAATACTATAACGGTGTACCGCGATTGAAACTATTATGACACTTACGGTCAACCGTTTTTCCGGATTCACTTCAATCATGCCACGAAGCAGGTTCTGACAGTCGGGTGGTACGAAATGTGGTATGTGGAACACGCCTTTTTTCACCTTTTCCAGCAGCTGGCGCAAGTTGTCGTCGTCAAAGGGCAACGCTCCGACAAGCAGCGCGTACAGTATCACACCACATGACCAAACATCCGCTTTCCGTCCATCGTATTTTTCGCCCTGTATGCAGTAAGTCCGTGCGAATTCGATAAGTCGGCTGGTGTTTGCGTGTGCCAACAGGCATATCAGGAAACGGCCGAGACCGAGAAAGAGAAAGAGAGAGGGAAAAGAGTGAGATGGAGAGAGAAAGAGGGAGAAATACAGATAGAGAGGAAGAGAAAGAAGGAGAGAGGGTGAGAAAGAGAGATTGAAAAGGGTGAGGGAGAGAAAGAATAAGAATGAGAATGAGAAAAAAAATAATGACTTACCCGGATGACTTCAGGACACGCGTAATGCGGCGATCCGCAGCTGGTCTCCAGCATACTGCCGTTCGGTTGCAACGAAGCCATGCCAAAATCGGCGATTTTGATGTTGGTCTTCTCGTCCAGCAACAGGTTTTCCGGTTTCAAATCCCTGTGGCTACGAACACAAACAAAACAAACCGATTAGCTGAACCTCTCGCATCATAATCGTACCATGATGTTATGAAAAAAATATCAAAGTTTCCGACCCACACCTGTCATCACTGTGGATACGTCGTAGGTACCTATCTGTAGTTTATTACAATGACTGAGAAACATAACCGGTACACGAGTGGTCTACTTTTCACTTGAAACTGTTTTACTGTGTAAGCGTTAATAAATTGCAGACCGTTATCGATAAAGACACCAACGCACCAAAGACAAATAATATCCTATATACAGGGGCGGATTTAACAATTTGCCGCCCCTATGCCAAATTAATAATAATTAAAAAATCTTCTATTTTTTTTTTTTAGTAACAACGTTTATAAGAAAAACATAATGTAATGAATATAACAAAACAAATTAAATAATTTGATACATTTAATTTAATTTTAATATTTAAATTTAGAATTCATAGTTAATTTTTGTAGTTTACATAGCTTTTTTTCTAGATTTAATTCTTGAGAAGTCATCAATAATGTCTTCATACTCTAATGATGATGTTAAATCACTTTCTATAGTTAGTATGGCCAAGGAATTTAACCTTTCTTGTGACATAGTTGACCGTAAATAATTTTTCATTCTTTTTAACACCGAAAACGAACGTTCGGCAGTACAATTCGTAGCAGGTGTTGAGACAAATATTCGAAGGGCAATTTCAATATTTGGATATAGATCCTTCATATTACGTTCATATATTACAAGCATTAGTAAAAATAGTGTAATTTTCTTTTCATTAAAACTTGTAATTTGATGAGAACGAAAATGTACTTGTTCATTAATAAATTCATTTTTTTCTAAGTCTGATTTGTAAATGCAACATAACTCATTTGCTTTAACCATTATTTCAGAGTTTTCCAATTCCTGAAGTTTAGTAATAAAATCAAACGGTTTACAGAATGTTTCATATGCTTTTCGTCTATTACACAATTCAGTAGCTAATCTATCAAGTATGACATAGAACGTATTAATTCTAAAATTATCTCTCGCTGATATTTCTACTTGTTCATCTCGAGTTTTATCATGGCGAATTGTTTTTTTTCTTTTTATAGAATTTTCAGATTGATATGTTTTGTTTTTTACTTTGCTTAGTGCTTTTTCTTCATATTCATCAAATGCCTCTCGCTGAGATTTCACTAAATGAATCAATGAATCATATAATTCTAGCACTGTACACACATTGATATTAACATTCTGTAATTTTTTGCTTACAGCATTTAATCTATCAAGTAAAAAACCCCACAAGAAAGCCATGAATGCTATTTCCAGTTTTTCAAGTTGTATTTTAAGTCCACGAGCTTCACATCTTGTTTCTGATTTTTCAGTTTTATCCAATTCGATTGTACTAAGAACTTGTATTATTTCATCCCATGATTCATTCAAACCAACACAAGCATCGTTTCTCGAAGACCAGCGCGTTACTGAAAGACTTTTGACTGTTTTAGCATTTGATTTTAAATGAGACGTTAAAATCGACCATCTATGAGTTGACGCCGAAAAAAAATTATAAACATGTTGTAATAAACAAAAAAACTTGACAGATTGACTGGCAGCTTCGGCAGAGTGTGTCCCCACTAAATTTAATGAGTGCGCTGCACACGGAATATAAAAAGCTAACGGATTGAGTTCTCTTATTCTAGCCTGTAAACCTTTGTATGATCCTGACATGTTATTAGCATTGTCGTATGACTGACCTCGACAGTCAGCCAAATTTATTCCAAGACAATCCAACACATCAATAACAATGTTTGTAAGTTTTTCAGATTTATGTCCTGCATTATCGATAAAACCTAAAAATCTTTCCACGGCGTTCCCTTTTTCATTTACAAAACGTACAATAAAAGATAACTGGTCGACATGAGAAATATCGGGGGTCGAGTCTACGATAATTGAGTAGTATTTGTTTGTTTTTATTTGAGACACAATGGCGTTTTTTACTTTGTCAGACATCAGTTTAATAATTTCTTCATATATTGTAGATGATAAATACGAAGTAGTTCCACTTCCAGAATTTTTAAATCGATTTATGTGTTGAGATAAAAAGGGATCAAATTCAGAAAGTATTTCTACAATCATTAAAAAATTACCGTTATTTACGGATACTATTATTTCGTCGTGTCCTCGAAATGGAATTCCATGTGAGGCTAATTTTTTAACAATTGCTACAATTCTAGTTAAGACATTTCTCCAGTATAATTTTTCTTGATTTACTTGCTCCAATAATTTTGAATCGATACGTTGTATTGCATTACCTCGATCCATAAGTTTAACAACACAAGTTCTATGACATGAAGAATTTTCGTGCTCTTTTAATCGCACAGATGCAGATCTCCAGCCATTGTACCCTTCAGATGCTAAATATAAATCATTGTTATTATTTTGGAATAACCTACAAGGTCCACAAAATACTTTGCCCGTTATTTCAGAATAAATTAACCACGGTCTATTGATGATTTGTCCATTAAAATGTTTTCTTTCAAACATATTTTTCGTTAGTGAACGTTTTTCTCCATCATTATACACACGCAGTGATTTAGAAAAATCTAAGTCTTTATTTTGTTCAAAACCGTGAACAGCAAAATAATCTCGGATGTCATCATTTATAATCCAACTTGAAGGATCGTTTGAATAAGAAATTGATAATGATTCGAAACATGTAATCGTTTCATCTTGAGGGGTAGGCAAAGACTGGCTAAGAATGGCAGAAGAAGTAAAAGGTACAGATTCTAGGTTTTGATTTTCTAATAATCGTTTTTTAGGTAAATTAATAATATTTAAATCATTCGTCATGTCTGGTTGGGGTAAATTGGAAATAGATACCTGTTGTTCCTCATTTTCTTTTACTGGTTTAAAATATGCATCAACCTTTTGTGTCCGATTTAGAACATTGGTTAATTTTTCAGCCTTTTCTTTTGATTTCTTTTTATACTAAAACCCACTTAACTTTTTTCTGTTCATATTAACACCACTTTTAACACCAATTTCGTCACTATAAATAAGTCACGCGCGTACGTATAAAATACGTGTAAACAGTTAACACAATAACACCACTGTCGTCCTAAATAATTCACGTGGACCGCGGACGTATACTCGTCGGTGAAACACAACTATCGACTAATTCATATTTCATAATAAATGGTTAAATTTTAGAATGAAATTGTCAAATATCGTTGTTATATTATTAACAATAATACGATAACACATCAGTCTTCGTCTAACTAACGAGTGATTTAACAATAGGAAACATGTATTCGCAGTAAACTTGAACTTGTACCGTTAAGGCGATAACGGTTTCTAAAGCGAACGTTTATAAATATTACGTGTACTCCAATATTCGTATACATATTCTATTATACATTTATAATGTTATGACTTATGAGACATTTCATAAACAAAAAAGATAAGCTCTCTGCTTTAATAAAATACAATCGTCGTTGTCGTCGACGAGTTCCTGGGAAAATATTATTTTGCTAAAAATAAACGAATACAAAATCCACAATTTCAAAATTTTGAAGTGATAGATAAAATTTATTTATATTATTTTTTTTTAATTATGTACCTAATTTTACAAAATTAAAATAAATATTCAGCATAATTTTGCCGCCCTTCAAAATTTGCCGCCCTATGCGGCAGCATAGTTCGCAGTGCCTTAAATCCGCCCCTGCCTATATACTCTGTTCGTGATAAACATTTGGTTATTCTGTACATTAAGCTTTATGAAATTAATATTGGTTCTATTTCATAATCCTTTTGAAAGATTTCGTAATCGCGCAACAACCAGTGGTTGTATACATTACGTTAGAGTAATTGTAAATAACTTTGAAATTCTATTAAAATTGATTTTAGCCTATTGCTTTTCGTTTACCTATATATTGTAGATATACAATTATTACTTTAAAAATCAAACATACCTATGACGTTTTTTTTGGGGGGAGGGTCAAGCAAGTGACTGTTTTTATCTTTCCAATACGCATTTAATAATTGAAAAGGGTTAAAAATTTTAAAGGTTGACTTGTAATCGTCGTTGAAAGAAATTAATTAATTTTTTATCTCAGAAATGTGTTTATAGAACTTTATAGCTGTCTTAGATTAAAGATTAGGTGACATTATCAGTCATCCATACATGGGTGATATTTGTAAATAATAAATTATCAATTATTAATCGTTCACTGTGGACAATGTACATTTTCATCTGCTCATCTAATGTATTAATTTTTGATCTCAACGACCTAGAGTTTAAACACTGAAGCTATTATATAGATAAATGCATTTGCCGATAATTGCATTTTTTGAAAACCTCGAACGGCTTTCGTGTGTCATGTTGCAATTAATATAATATTTTACTATGATACTCGAATAGGAGTGACGTAGAAAACGCGTTTGCCTTGGTGCGTATTCACACGCGTTTTGATAAGCTACATTATCAATCGAAACTAATCGTTTGCAACGAAACAATTTCCAACCACAGTATATATTATATTTAAAACCATCAAGGCGTATTATACTTGAACACGTGCCGCGTTACGTACAGCCCGAATTTCGAATTACGTCCCTCGATTAATCGACCAACATAACCGAGTGACGATCTCCAACATTGCTTTAGCACGTAGGATATTTGATTATGCATACATATTTATATATATACTCGTATATATATATATATATATATTATTATTATTATTACATTAAGCTTTTAAACCACGTTAATGGTATATTATCCGTATCGCATCTGAACTCAAAAGCTCGAGTCTACAAAGCTCGCTTGTTTATGTTTGGGTTTATATACCTGTACGCTTGTCGAACAGCTAGTACGTACAATGTACATACAGCCCATGTTGCACGATAACGGTTCATCGGTTTATCAAGACGTACCCTCTTGTGTGTGCTTAGGTCCATCTTTGCATTTCCATGGTCACGTACATATACAGGGTGATTTTTTTAACCATGCTCACCTCCTTTTTTGGCCGAAAAAATAATTTTGGATATTTTTTATTTAACGTTCAAATTACCATGATTTCCATATTTTTTTTTTCATGCAAACTTAATGGTGTCCTATGGCGCTAACACTTTTACTTTTCAAATGGGAACACCATATTTATTACGCAAAATATATATAATTCAGTTAATTTTTCTCGAATTCTTGATGAACGTTGTCGAAATTCGGACAAATATTTTCGGAGTAATTCAAATTTAAAATTTTGTATGAAAATGTAAAATTTGTTCTATATCAAATTAGTAACAATTAGCGGACAACATTTAATTACAAATTATTTTATAATATTTGTTATTATAATATTATTTTTCTTAATACATCAATGAGAATAATTCAAAAATCACTAGTTCGAATTTTGATTTCGATACATCAAAATTCATTGAAAAATTCCTTCAATAAAATCAGCAGGAGAAAAGGGGTATTTCCATTTGAAAAATAAATAAATTGTATCGTCAAAAGAGACCTTTAAAGAGGCATAAAAAAAAGTTATGGAAGACATAAGTTTCATGGTAACTTCAATATTTAATATAAAAAAAACCAAATATAAGCATTTTTACAATTAAAAAAGGAAATGAGCATGATTAAAAAATCACCCTATATATTTATACATAGATTACAGAGAGCACCTGGGTACTAAAGGTGAACAATCGATCTGACGTTGTGGTCAGGATTAACGTTGGAACCGTTGGAACAGAAATACTTAAACCAAAACTGCATCGGAAATTAATACGTTTCCTTATCGGTAAATCGCAATTGCACCACTCAAACCTACAACCGTTGTGACTAAAATGTGTAATAAATTATTTTTTAATCGTTCCGGTCCGACGTTCATATGTGTACTAATCGCTTCCTTAATTAATTTATTGAAATTAATCCGGTCTTTATTTTTGTTTTAATGAGCGTTTGTTTCATAGTTAGCGTTTATGCACTATAGTATAATATTAAGTATAATTATTCATCTAAACGAATATCGTGTAACGATCCCAGTGGATATACTGTCTACCGGTTGGTTTCTCGCACACAAATCCAATGCAATCATTACGTTATGTACTGTTAAACAATAAAACTATAAAAACTCGTCGTTTTGTATTATCCCGATTAAAAACACACAAGAGCTTTGATCGATATCAATATTAAAGATCGGCACATTTAATATTACATGATGCCGTACTTATAATGAAAAACTCGGTGTATACTTCGTGCGATCGTGTACGACGCAAAGCGACAACAATTTAAATCAACGTCTCTTGAGACTTATGGTAATTTCGATAAGAGCAAATTTTAAACAAAAGTGTAACATAAACGTTTAAAGAGGATTAACGGTACAATATTTCAGATGTCTATATTACATGGAAAGAGATTATTAGAGTGGATCCGCTGAGATATCTCTTGTTGCAATGTTGATGTATGTTTATTTTTTTGGAAGAGGAAACGTTTGAGCTAATTGTTAACTGCAATTCGGGTTCTTCGGAAAAAGGAGTTTTGTATTTAATTCTTATATTTTCGTCTAGTTTTTTTTTAAATTTTTTTTTCTTAAGAGATGGATAGCTTTTGGAATACGACGTTTGTGCGGCCTTCCACAAAGGGTTCACTTCGCTGGAGTGGTGAAAGGTTTAGGACGTTTGTCCGATGGATGGGATGGTGACCCTTGACCGTATTTCATACAACGAGAAAAATTATGAAGGGCACTTCGAGGTGTGTAGGAGGGGCAGTTCCCGCGTTGAGAAGTTTATTTTTATGCAGTCAGACTATAACTTACTGTAGTCTGCGGGATAGGGTCAATGTTGTTATTATAGTTGTTCAATGTTCACAGCTCGGATGATGTAGATAAGAGATAACGGGATAATGTATGATATACATAGTTAATTTATAATAATAATAATAGTAAATATAATAATTATAATAATAACAATAACAATGATAATGATGATGATAATGATTATTTGACCGAGTATTAATACAAAACAAGTACTATTTATTTTCTATAAAGTACTATGTAAGTATTAATTTATGTATTATAACATTAAGTATAATACTCAGAGAAGCGTGTGATGTCCGTAAATGAAATAGTTTTATGATTATGACGGATCGGATTTTACGGTCGCTCGTGATAATCATAAGTTGATGATAACGACAAGTTGACGAGCGCGATCGTTGTGAGACGATTACGTTATATTTTATAGTAATAGTGTGTCGTTACGCCCGATACCCATTAGATATTAGTATATTACACCGAATCGATTATACGGTACACATGAACGCGATTTTCTTAGAATATAATAATTCGGTGCATACCGGTGTGATATTTTGCTCGAGCTGCGACGTCTTTTGCACGGGGACGACGACGGAAAACATAATACGCGACATTATCTTTTAGCTGCAACGACGATTTTAGATTATCGACGGCAACGCGGATCGTCATTATTTCTCTTTTTTTTTTGTTTCTTTTTTCTCGGTGGATAGAGGGGAGGGGGGGAAGTGTACATTATTTTCATAGCGTGTTCATCAGCATGCGATAACGTCCGTCAATGTGTTAATCTCGTGGGTGTGTCACGCTGCTTGTACAGCTCACGATTCGTCGGGCCGACAGCTGGTCGAGTCCAAGGGCGCCTACGTAATAAATGCGGTCCGAGTGACACGTGCCATGCAGACTACGTGCGCGTTTGTTCCAAAGTCGCGTCGGACGTGTGAAATAATTATTATTAGACCGGAAAACGGTACGCAAAGCGTAAGTCCCGGATAATAACAATATTCGCGCGGTGACGTAGGTCTCACGACTCGGTAATATTGTCCTCCAACACGGTCGTGCATCACTTTTGCCTATGCACTACGCCGTCTTTGATATTGTGCGAGACCGACATCGATCGTCGCCTCGGAGCGTGTACGTAATATTTCTTTGAGATTTATAGTGCACCGAGAAACGTATACTGCACCATATTATGTTCATTATGTCAGCGATAAAATTTCTGCTCGTAAGGTTACCGCTGAAATCGTGCGATTACATTATAGAATTTCGATCGGTAGATACGAAATCGAGTAAAAACAATGATAGCACGTTTCACTGGTGATTCGAGGAAAATTAAAACCTTTAGATAATATTCAATTTTGCCAAGCAATCGTTTTCATTATTCCTATAAGTTGTTTCATGTTCTATGGCTCCCAAATTACGTGGGTGTTGTGCAGTATTGATCATCTTGGCATTGAGAAACGCGAAGATTCGTCTAAGCCAATTGTTTTTACGAACGGTTAAAGTCTTAGAAAATGAACTCTTACGGCACTAGAAAAAGGTAATATCGGAGAAACTATTTTCTTAGGGAGTTTGCTGTCGTCATGGATATTCTGATAAATCAAAATCGAATAGCTGCGAGCTCTTACGTTTTAATTACAGTTACATTTTATGTGAAATGAACAATATAGCGTGATTACGTTGAAACAATGTCAGCAGACAACAACAATGATTCTTTACTTTATTATGAAACGTTTTGAAAGAGAACAGACGAATTTCGTCGTCGGGTTGGTCTTTTTTTTATTTGTATATTATTATTTTTTTGTTAAAAGTGAGCGCAAATATTTGATTCAAGTTGTTGTACAATATCATTCGAGTTAATTTTACCTGCAAATATGCAACGCGTAAAATAATAATTAATAACGTTTAAACTGTCATAACGGTATAAACAAAATGTTTTTTTATTTTTTAAATTCGAGCCCTGATTTATAATTCTAGTTGTGCAGTCCAGAGACGAAACGTGTCCAAAAGGTCCGTCCAGATTACACATTCTAAATGTAGTGCTCTAGACTGACGTACCTACCATTTGACGTTGGGTACTATTTGGGTTTAAACATTTGCATTGTACTGGCAGACTAACTAAATGTATATGCTAGAATAGCTCCTATAGTACTCAATTAAGCCATTTTATTATTTTTGCCTGGTAATGAAGCAAGGTTTTTTTTCGTTCATCTTCAAATGGATAAACCTCGATACCCAAATGTACGGTCTTGTTCTCGAAACATAATTTTTTTGTCGCAACAAAATAACAACTTTTGCATTTTTCATTTAGGTTCAATCAAGTTTAAAAAAAAAACGTTCAACATAATATTTGAAATTCATTTTTGTGGCGAAATGATTATATTTTGTTTATGGAAATACTTGAATACATTTGCACGAGTCCCCAGAACAATACATAATGATTTCCACTCGAGTTGCATATACGTTTCGTAGTATCTACCTATTATTCTACCTGTTATTATTGACGGTTTTTAAGAGTTTGACACTTTTTTCAGTGCAAATTTTCATTAATCGCCATTCCCGCGAGTATCTGGCACGGGAACTGTTAAATTCTTAAGTGGAACGTATAAAATCACAATTATGATGTTGCCGTAAACTTAGTTTTATTAAACGATCTTATCGCATATAGTTGCTACGATTACGTCTTTAATAATTATTTCGCAGGTACGTTTATATTCGTTCGGATTCATAATTAAAAATGCACGTGACCGCGCGACGTGGACTAAAGTATACACGCGGACAGTGCGAGCGAGGAAAACGTATTATGTCCTGCGTTACAATATATTCATGCATATATATATATATATATATATATATATATATATATATATATATATGTATATATATATATACTATTACTACCTACATTGATTGGTTATCAGGGCGCAAAATGTCAGTCCCTTCTCAAATTAAACGAATATTTTAGTCGTGTAGGTTGTCGCGGTTAATTATTATAATATATGGTGCGTGTATAATGTACCGCGCGTGGTTTCGGTCTTGCGGTGAGTACACTGCAGTATATGCGGTCGGTGTTTTTTTTTCGGTTTTTAACGAGCGCGATACCCGTACACACGGTTTCCCGGTGGAACTTCGACGGAGATAAAGTTGAGAGTTCGGTCGTCGGATTTATAATAAAACAATCATATTGTTATTAATGGTCTGCTACCGCTCACCCACTACTGCATGTATCGGATACCAAGACGCGCGTTCGAAGATTTATCACGAAACACAGAAGCTGCACGTATTGAACACCGCGATTTATCGAGTCGAACCCTTATTTTTCCCCGGGCCACCGGGACATGGCCGCTAAACGTGCGTGTAACAAGAAAAAAAAAGACAAGGCAAAAGTCCGAGGAAAAAAAATATGTTGCGCGGAAAAACAATGGACTCTAATTGAAACGCGGCCTCAATCAATGTCCTAATTTTTGTGATTGGCCCCGGGGTATGAGCCGGCGGTTTAATGACAATTAAATCGTGTCCCTCGCATGTACCAGTATACCGCCGTTACGCTCAGCCGGACCAGCTACACGTATGGATAATACAGGGTGTCTCACCGAGTAATTTCGTCTTTTTACTGGATTCGCGGGGACGAGGAGTAAAATATTTTTGAATTTATATAAGATTTAATGTTTTGAAAAAAAAAGTAAAGAAAATAATTTTATTTTATAATTTTCGAGAATTTTTCTAAATTTTCTGAAAACTAAAATTGTTATTTAAAACCACGAGGTTAACGAAAAAAATTTTAAAATGTTCCAAGATATAAACAGTATAAAATATTTCGAAAATAATAAAATAAAAAATTATTTATTTTACTTTTATTCCAAAATATTAAATTTAAACTTAAAATATTTTTAGGTATTGCCCCTTTGAGTCTGGTAAAAAAACAGAATTTGAATATCTTTACTATCTAAGAAGCTATCGCAATGGCCAAGTCCTCTGCGGGACACCCTGTATGTATTCTAGATTTTTCGATTCCTCCGGCTACGTGTAATTATTTTCCACGCTCGCTCGTCAACATGTTCGTTAATCTGCCGGTCTTCTCTGTCGTCCTTATTTTTCAGACTTTCGTGCTTGGTCGACATATCCGATGGATAAGAAGAATTTTTCTTTCACTTATGGTCATGCCACCAATATAATATAACGTTTATAGTCGTTTCTGTACACGTCATATTCTCAGAGTTGTTCGTAATAGTTTTAGTTTCCCAGACTATACTAATCTCAAATCACTGTTTTCATTTTTAGTCATATTCCAGTGGTGTCATTTTAAGCTAAGAGGGCAAAAGTATCATATTGCACTCAAAGACAATAGAAAAAATATTATAATAAATTATATTATGTAGCGAACAATATTAATACCGGAGCTATCCTTATGGTCAAGATCGTGTACAAGGGGGCGGGAAAAATATTAATTTTCTAGTACTCATAAAATATTTTTGCTATTTTAATGGTTATAAAGAACATCGTATGCAAACTGTTGTATTTAATTTTCAAGTCTCAAGTATTAAAATTAAACATTCTATGAATTTTTTACTACAAGGATTTTCGTGATTTTTGTCGTTTTATCAAAGTTTAATATTCTAAGACTCATAATAATTGTTTTTGTTGTTACACTCATTTTTTTTTTCATTAACCAATGAAAGACATGAATGAGAAACTTTTTATTACATTTTCAAGAATTTCTATCAAACCTAAATAATATTATTATTATTATTTTATCGTTTTACAAAATTTTTCAAATAACCATAAAAGGCACAAAAAAGTTGAAATATATTAAAAATTATTAATATTATAGTGAACAGAGATACAAGGAAACGTTTAGAGAAAATTGAGTTTAACCGAAAAAAACATTGAATGAGTCAAAAACCTGAGGTCCGTACAATTTGCTGCGTTTTTGTAATGTTTTATCCTTTTTTCTCAATTAGGCCCTAAACTGTTGATAAATTCAAAACGAGACCCCGTCAAAGTATCAACTAATCATCATTCCCTAACAATAACCTCCAAAAGCCCCTCTAACTACTTGTGAATCATGATATAAACGTTTGCGCCCACAGGAGTTTTTACCAAGTGCCGTTTATGATCTTGTCGATTATTTACAAGAACAATGCCGACTACGTGGTTTGCTCATTCCGTAACATATATTAATGAAAATATAATCTAGTCTACGCACATAGAAAGTTTAATTTATAATTAATAAAAAGAAAGAAATTTAAAAAATTAATCCATCTGCTATGAGTTTTTATCAAGTTTTCTCGTCGCTTCTTCGGAAAAAAGGTTTGCTTCGTATGCTGGAGAACGAGTCATGAGAATATTACGTAAATATATAAGGTAGTAAAACCTTTCACGGAACTGCCCTGAATAAATAAAAGCTCCCGTCTCTAACGAACATTTCAGATAATCCCTTCTAGAGGTTCACAGCACCGTCGACATCGTGCCTCGAGATAACCTCGAGAAACTCGGGTGGAAAACGACAATTTACTTCGGCCCTTCGCGTTTTCCATTAGATGCCCCTCGTCACGTGCACTGCGTGCGATTGCTTATGAGCTAATGAAAAGGTTATATCCGTTTGGAAAAACACTCGCCAAAGATTTGGAATGAAATGCCTATCAATTCGTAATGCTAGATAATCGTAGGGTTTAGCGTAAGACAACGATTGTAAGATTAGAGCGCACGTTTCAACGTGTAAAAACATTTTTTTTATTTTTTTTTTTTTTAACACCGGATGGTCTTGCGTTACAGCTAATGACCTCTAAAAAAAATACAAAACTCGATGTAACGAATACGTTTAAACGTTCCGTATATACTTGAAGGTTCGCACAGAGACATTTTCGAAAACTGAGCACTACATCGTTTTCAGAGTTCCGTTAGTCATAATTTGGTCTGGTCTAGAACGCGTTTAGCAGACAGATATTTACAGAAAAAGACTTCCGCGTTTCGCGTTTAATTGGTCAACAGGACTCAAACTTTATAAAAAAAACAAGGTTTTCCGCCAAGGATTACACATTACGATATCTCCTGGGATAATAATCATACTTAAATTCTATTTTATTGTAGAAGAAGAATCACGAGCTTAAGTTTTTAAGACTAACCGGCATCATCGATAATGTAACTTTGGACATCAAACAATCGAAATAGATACTCTATTTGATTGCAAATGATGTTGTACATTTGTTAAATTTTAAACAATATTATGTAACTCGATTTTCCACAATAAGGCACAATAAGATTTCATTTTTTATTGACGTCAAGATTGGAGTATAATAATGCCACGTTTGTCTTTAAATTTACAAGTGGACACTGTTAATCATGGCGAAAACGCGATTGTTTTGATTTTAATATCTCTTGCGGCCCACGCCCATCATCCATATGTTTTTAGAAATCCTGACTGCGCCGTCGTCGCCACCGCAGATGACAGACACAATAATGGGCTGCAGTTACTATAATAGCATTGAACAACTGATGTTTAGTAAACAGTCCTCTATAAGCGGATATTATTAATTAGCGTGGTGTTTCCCGGTCCATTTTCGAACACGGATTGGTTATCCAGAATCCGTATCAATTTACATTCGGCCAACTCGCCTTCCGAAACTCGATTTTCATGCTCACGCTAGAGCGTGGTGCGCAATACTGGTAGACGAGATTAGTTTTTCATAAAACGAGTCGGCATAATATTATAATACACTATCTTAACCCGTCCCGACGAGTAGGTATTATTTTTCTTATCGGAAATAGAGCTTCGATGGTACGATAGAATGGTTCTCAAGCCACACAAGAATTAGAAAATTGGTAAAAATATAAAAAAAACACATACTTAAATACTTTATCAAAAAGCAATTTTTTTTTTGTTGTTTTTAGTTAAAATATTTTTTGTCACCCCTAATTTATAACAGATATATATGTAAAGTAATAAAATATTTAGGTGCGTACATGCATTCATCTTAGAACACACGGATTAGGACATTAGGTTGTGAAACCGGGTTTTATCAAAATAACGCGAACTAAGGCACTGCTAATTTTAACAATGGGATGGTGTATTTCTAAAAGCAGTGATATAATTGTTTATGTCTAATTCCTCTGGCTTCCTAATTTAAATGTATTTGTAAATTTGTTGTATTAAAGAAAGAAAAAAATTTTTTTTATTTTATAATTTAATTGCATTTTTGTAATGTTTTACAACAAAATCAATATAAATTAAAACGAAAAAAAAAAATAAAATATTTGTCTACGATTATTCGTTATAAATCGTTTATCGCGAGTAAATATTTTATTTTATATCATAACGCTGCGTCTCACGGACTACCGACAGGCAACCGTCCGTGATTATTCGCGAACAATAATGTGCCCTCTGGTGCCCGAGAAATGACCTGTTTCGTACCTATATACGGACGCGCAGTCCATCGCTAAAAGAAAAAAAGAAAAAACCAACCGTATCCCATACACATTCATCATACGCTCGAAACGTTAGCCGATTGTTGTTTTTATACATGCATACAGTACGGGATGACAGTACTAGATCACTTTCGTAATCTTATCAAAACTTCTGAGAACAATGGGTGTTTCCGTTTCATCGGTTTTGACAAAAAACACTTTTATTTCTACTCTTTTGACTGGCGACACGATGGTATCTAATACGTAATCAGAAATCTAATCGAACTATTATACAACGGTGTTCACGTGAGACTGAAATCTATAAATTGACTCAGTATTTTTGCCCCGGGTACCGCATGTAAATGATCCACCCTTAGTGGATTGTCGAACGCTTTTTAGACCGTAGCAATGAGCGTCGTGTACGTATATTGTCTAACTCACCCTTGCCTTATGTGCGCGTGGCGTGAACAGGCAAACATATCATGTGATAATAATACTCGATATCGTTGTGATGATGTCATAGTATAAAACGATACGAAGACACAATAAATACGACGACGCACCATTGATGTATCAGACGAGCAGACCTCGGGAAGTTAAGAATATATTTTTAGTTTACTTTGAATAGTTCCTTTTTTTCATCACGTGCGTTGCGTCCTTTCTCGCCAGTAATTAACAGCACCTAGTGTTATAAGGACGATACGGTTCGCCTACGCGCAGAACCTCCATCGATTCAACGCTGTTCTTCTTTCCGAGCAATTTTTGTGCAGTGATTTTTTTTTATTTTTTTCTATTTTCTCATCACATCGTTTTCACGGCCAGAGTTCAATGTGCATCGTTACCTTTAGGGCTACCCGGGCACACTTTCAACAAGCGAATACTAACGAACAAGAAAAACGCGCATATGGATTCACTCCACGCCATGCTGCTACCTACACGGATATCGATTAGGCGCGGGTTGTTTTTTTTTTTTTTGCCAAACCCTCTTCAGATCGCGACCGCGGTGACTTTTCACGCCATTTCACACACCGCTTACGCGTTTCCCCCCAACCCACCCTATTCTAACGACTGTCGCGGGACCGCCGCGTGACGGATGAGGTGCTCCCGTAACCGTAAACCGTTCACGTGGAAGGACATATAATATTACACTAGTATTCGTTTGGTGCAGACAACGCATTATTGCCGCAAAGTTCTGTAGCTGTTCGTAACACGCATTACGGTTTTGATACCGAATCGCTCTTAACTGCGGCCATTCGCTCCATCGCGATTTGACCGGTCCAAGCACAAGTGCGCCGATCGACTATCCAAAACGTGAACGCGACTCGTACACGAACCTGTCCGTCACACCTGTCCGTCGTAGTAGCACAATAGTTCGACGTCGAGGGAATTGTTCGCGGTTATAACCAGCACCGCTCTTCCGGTCCAATCACTACGAGCACGACGATTTGTCAAACACCTCGGAGCGGTGCAAACGGTAAGGACATTTCGAATATTCGTACGTACAGTCGACTAATGCTCGCTATAGGCGTGCGTGCTGTCATAACGTAAAACGCACAAGACGTGGTGGTGGTGGCCACATCGAGTTCATTCGAGTACCGTTTCTCTGCGACGACCAACAATTCGGACTGCACTCCCTTATAATAATAATAATCAAGGTTGACGTTCGTATTCGTTAATGTTAAGTTCTTCGGCATCACGGTTTGTGATGCTGTAACTGGTAACGTTCGAGCTCAATGTCGAACCGGGCTTATAATACTTGCTTGTGCATCGTGATTTGTGCTCGTGTTTATCAGTCTCTAATCAGCTACCTCTCACTCGTTTTCAAACGCGCGTCCGTCTAAATTACAGTACTCGTATACTCGATTACACGCTGTAGAGATATTGTCATACCGTGACATGCGGGCGTTGTATTACGTTATAATGAAATTAAATGTTTCCATTGTGCGCAAAAGCTGAAACGGTCTTAACAATACGATCGGTTTAGACTTTAGAGTCGAACCTACTGTCAAATATTAATTGGCCGATGAATAAAATATGAAAACTATGCGAACACACGCGTTGATAATACGTCATCAGATAACAATATGTTATTATTATTAATACCGTCATTATAAATCTACACGCCTACTATCGCCTTGGTTCCTTCGCATGCATGTTTTCGGTGTAGGTACATCGTTTGAACGTTATTGTGAAGATTGTTTTTGAACCCTCACGTGCACCCTTGACCGGCGCGATAAGACAAATAAAAATCGATGATGGAATGCATCTCATATGGGAGAAGTAATAGGAATGACAACAATTGATGATAATCAAAAGAACTGTATATTTCAGTGTTTCATACACCAGTGTTTCATACACCTTTTTTACCGTACAGTTTTGGCGACCCGCGACAAGTTTGTTAGCCGTAAAAATGAAGGAAACTAAAATTACTTAACGCCGTAGCAAAAGTGCTCTCGTAACTGAACAAATAAAAATTTACATTTTTTTAGGTAGTATTTAATTTTGAAGAATTTAATTTGTATTGCATGGCGTTTCCAGTGGTATAAAAATAACTAATGCAATATTTTACTATGACCGTTTTGGCATAGATTTTCTCAGTAGAAGTTATTTATCGCGACCCACAGGTTTAAGACCACTGTCATACACTAAATATTAATAATAATGATATTTATTAAATTACAAATTCATATTGTTTTTTCAGGGATGGGGTAGTGACAAATGCACCCCTTCCATTTCCCAATGATCGCCCAGGCACAAAATGTTATACGTTATTGTAACGATTAATTGTTGCTACAAGATGTTTTGTTCCGTAATGTTATACGTGGATACTGGTAGTTGCGCAAAAAGTAAACATCACGATGTAATGTTTTAATAATTAAATTACAAATCGGTACAAACTTATTGATGCTAAGAGACGACAAGTTCGACCGATATCGACCACGTAGTATATTACCTACATTTATAATGTTATCGCAATATCCTCGTGCCTTTAAACTGAAAAAAAAACAAATAAAACGTAAAATATGCTTACCATATTAAATGACTGTGACAAAAATCCAACGCAGAAATAATCTGTCGGAAAAATCTTCTCGCTTCTTTCGGCGTCAACCTTCCCTTCTTGACTAGGTAATCGAATAGTTCGCCGCCTGACACGTGTTCCAGTATCAGGTATCTAAAAACCATTGTATAAGTATAGTTATCGTTACTTAGTTATTCCACAATTACGCAATCAAATCGAATGTTATTTAAACTTTTCCATTCGAGTTTTTAATAAACGTTTTACGGGTTTCGTTTGAAAAACAGTTTTTATTTTTTTCATTTATTCTACTTCCAAGTATTTTACATCACGAGAAACGTTATGTCCTCGACCCAAACCAATAACGCAACCCGTGGTTAACAATAAAATACTCGTAAGACAAAGAGACTTTTCATTTATTTTTGTTTAACGCGTTCTTTACCGCATAGTGTTCGAGAACAATATTTGATCATCGTTTTTGAACAAGCCGTTTCGTTAATTTTGATTTATAAACTAAATACGAATCCAACAAGGATACCTTCCAAGCAGAGGCATGGTGACTGGTGTTTGCCTGATGCAATTCCGCTGGCCCTAGGAATGTACGGTAGGGGTGGGTACCCCTGAGTCCCAATAGTAGGAACCAATAACTTAATATACATTGCTCATGACTTATGAGTTATGGTACGTCTACAAGTGTCAACCACCGAATGGTTATTACCCTGAATGCATGTTTATCTGTAAATATGAGCAATGCTGTCTGATAAATCGAATCTGTTACGAATATTGTCGTGAATAATAAGTCACTATTTGTGTCAACATTTTTAAATGGCACAAATCAACTCCGAAACCTTTCTTATGTTTATTTTGTAGTTAAATGATTTTACACCAAAAGCTTTGTTATTAATCAATCTAAAAATGATGCAGAAATTATCTTCTTTAGAATTATTTTATGCATAACTAAGTGTATTTCACACAAAATGTGATGATATTTGATTAATATTATTATTTGACGTGGACGGACTCCATGTAGTGCACCAGATGGTAAGTAACGTTTATTTTGTCTGACAACGTAATTATACTAACACCGAATTATCTAATAGAAAATACGCACAAATGTACCACAGTCCATAACGTTCTAATCTTCAAACATACGAAAAAATTTAAATAATTTCAACAATTCTAAATTTTTGTCAGGGTGGGCGAGTGCTGTGTTTTGCAAGCCGGGGTAATTAAATGCGCCAAGGTCTGGGATTCGGTCACCATGCCACTGCTTCCGGGTAACTATAGTAGCCTAACAATAACCTAGTAATAATACAATATCGGTAAAATTGTTGATGTGCTGTTCCGATATTTGCTTTATTCATTTTTCACTTCGTGATTATACCTACCGATGCTGTTTTATTTTTATCGGACAAATAATAGAATCACGAGTAGTCTCTTAATTCTTTTCAAATATGGCATTAAATGTTCCGAAAAGAGAAATTATTGCAGTCTCTCGGTGCCGTAATGTTCATTTCCTCGTTCATTTTTCTTTCGTACATATCCTCGGGGAAACGTGTTTTTTAACAATTATTATCAATGAACACTGCATAATTATATATTCATATATTGTATTATACGCGTTACGCACGAATAAGATCGCGGTGTGTAGTGCGTACATTATTACTGTAACCGTTTTCTACTAAGCGCACCTATCCGCGATCATTCCGGTGTGAAAAAAGTAATAATTTGCAACGCGATAAACGTCGGCAGGTTGGCGTTTTTCATCGATTTCACTTACAGGTAACGTTTGTTCTCGTAGACATCGGACAGGCCCAACACGTGCGGATGGTCGATCAGTTTCATGATCGCGATCTCTCGTTCCACCTGTAAACCGAAATGAAATAACAGTTAGTAAGTATACATACGCCACCACGACAACGAAACGTGTCGCGGTTAACGACCAGCCGGAGGGGGTGAATCAACCCGAACCTAGGTAACAGTATACGCGATAATAACGTGTACGTCCGTCCACCGTCGTACACTGTTCGCGTGCAGTGACGTATAGCTGCAATACTTCGGAATCGATAATCACTTGTGCAGCCCGGGTGTTACGTAACTGCAGATACGGTGAGACACACGACGAAAGTGAAATAATATAATTCTGCGAGACTACCCCCGTATTAAATTGTACGTCACGCGCGTTCTGCAGTTGCATGGAGAACTCAAATATCTTCATGGGCAATTGTTTTATTTTTTCCAATACCCACGAGCTCACCCTATCGGTTATTATTTAACACCATGAACATTTAATGGTGTATATTTATCACCACTTTTTTTGTCACACAATCGACGACGGATAAATTCGTAATTATATAATACTGAATCATCATCCGTTAGATCTTACCCGTCCTGCACCCCCATCACACCCTTTAAGAGCCGCCTCGATAACAATCTTCACCGCTATAATTAATCGTAATATCGGCAGACATATAGTATCAAAGGGAGCACGCCACCCAATAAATTATTATTATTATTATTATTATTATTATTGCTGCACAGGAGAATAATAACCTTTTTTTTTTTATTTGGCCGAAACAACAAAGGTTATTGGCATTAAAACATTAAGACATTAATATTATTTAACAAAAATAAGCAACATTAATAATAGTATATACATAGTGATAGGATAAGAGAATTACAATAAAAATAGATAGATACAAAGATACATATATAAATGGATACATAATAATGAATGGAATGTTTGAAATATATCTAGGTTATATTAGGTGGTACAATAATAACATTTATAATATTCTAATACCGCGGTTTTCGATTAGTCAGGCGAATTAAAATGGACTTTGAACACCTCGTAAACAACATATTATAATATGCACACTCGACTGAGCAAATAACCGCTTCATTCGGTTTACCTTTGTGTTTCCTCGCTTGCTGTATACACGCACGTGTAATGTTTGAGTTTCTATCATTATTAATATCATTATTATTATTATAATTATATATTTAATGATTTTTACACCCGCGGAAGAGCAACAGCTCAGCGTATTGCTGTATTAAACATACACGGTATAGAATAGAGTTAATAATTTATCCTTTGACGATTACAACATTTAAATTTGGCCTTTTTATCTAGGTGTATTATAAAAATATAAATCGATCAAATTATTTCACGGGCTTAAAACTCGATTGATTGGACTACTCGAAACATAATTTTTCACTTGAAGTTTGATATAGAAAGAACAAGAATGTCTATAGTGTTGACTTGTGGTACGCGCGTTATGAATTATGGTCATTTTTACTGTCATAATGATGAACTATAATAACTAATATGATTACGTTTTACTCATACCGAATTTCGGCTAAGTATAGCCGGACACAGGTATCGAAAATAATTATTACACGTCGTCCAAGCGTATGTGCACAGCACATCGTGGCGTAGATTATGGAAATAACCATGGCCTCGTGCTATTGATCGTTTAAACGGACTAGCTGACATACGAGTATTTACACTCGCGCACAATCGTCCGTGCCGACTGCGTGTGCACACGTAACAGTGTATTGTTAGAAATCGCTGCGAGCGTACATACACGTGTAGGTACGCGCACCGACTGCATGCGAAATAGTTGCGTTTTGTTTTTAGCGGCTCACGCGTGTTAATTTACATACATTTTCTCCCCCGCGCAGCCGTATGTTTTCGAACCGATAGTATGAGCAATACGTGCCTTTTTTACTTTACTATTCAAGTTAGCTCCGATCTCCTTTAACATTCCGCGCGAACCCGAAATAGAGCATATATAATATACCATCGACTGGGGCCCGAACTCTCGAATTTTTCCACGTCGACTTGACCACTACGTACGTAGTAGCTTCGGTCTTCCGGCGCTAAAAAACTGTGTACCGTACATATTGTTCCACGCCGATGGCCACAATAGATCGATCGACAAATCGAAACCCCGTGCGGAATCATCGATAATTGGTATTATGTAGTGCTCAGTGGGAAGTTCGCGAACGTCATACGATCACATTATCATATAAAATATACATGATACGTGCATGTATAATATATAATATATATTGTATATACTATTATATAGCTAGGTACTCGGCTGAATAACGTGTGTGCGCGCGTGGTGCTATTACTATTTATCATCCCGTGAAATTACGTTCATGCTCAGTATTTTGTAGGATAATCAAGGAACACGTTGTCGCAGGGTTGACGTATGTTATGAAATCATAACGAGCTGTTCGCGTCAAACACGTTGCATTATTGTAAAGGATTAATTAATTGACAAAATATCGTGATTCGCATATCCCGGGCAATATAGTATTATACTTATTTGGCAAACGTTTCAAGTGTATAGCTCGGGCATGTCGTACATTTTCTTATGATGCACGTCAGGCATGTCAAACTCAGAGTATCAACTGGCTGAATATATTTTTGAATATTTTACCATGCAGCCGCACAAAGATATGTATAATCAACTCGTATCATAATAATAATCATCAATCTGATTCCAGTTTATCGTTGAAAGAGTAACACATAAGTAATATAAATATTAAATACAAAACATTATAGCGCTTTCAACATAACTGTGACACAAGATGAATATTTTATTCATTATTTTGGATTCTGAGTGAAACGTAGAAAGTATTGGTTTTATCCAATGTGTGTTTCTTTGTTTTTTTTTTTTTTTGTATGTGGATGTGTACATGATTTCGACGACGGAGAGTGCTCTGATCATCACGATCACAAAAAATTATTGATTGGAAATTATGTCTATTTGATAACTTGGGAGAGTTATTTTTTGAGTTTCTAAACAGTTTTTCGAATAATTGAGAATAACATAGAAGTATTGCAAAATTATTCAACTGAGATCCAGAATCAAACCCTGCACCGTTTAATATATTTCGTCACGCACAACCAATTTTTTCATAAGATTTTATTTATAACCAATAATCAATTTTACCAAATTACCAATTTACCATTAAGTCACAAAAAAATTTTATAAGCGTTAGAAAATGAAATGTTGACCGAATTAGGTGTTTCAACGAATTTTGATTACACGGTTTTAGTTATTTGGTTGTTATTCTATGAATATTAATCGTAGCGACTCGAAACATTTATATTGTACTTATAGTAATAGCATTTAGTACACAATTTTCAAAACATTTTTTGATTTAAAAAATAAGAACATTAATAGTTTAAACTACCTTATAAAAAAATAGAGTCTACTACTATACCAACCATCTTTACAAATATAAACCGTTCGAGAGCATTTCTGCATTTTTTTTTTTAAATTTAAAAGATCTAATCTTGTATCACACCCGACTTAGTAGTTTCGTCCATTTTTATTATTATTTTTATTTAATTTTTCATAATATTGGTCGCCACATGCGATAAAAAAATTATCTGTGGGCTGCGTGTTTGACATGCCTGATTTATGTAAATGTCGCAACCCCCTAATTTCTGAATTATCCGTCCACACTATCCCAAGTAACCCCAGGGGTCACCTAAAATGAACCTAGTTTCGTGGCCTATAAAATGATTAACTCCCAACACCCCACTACATGAAGTTCCAACAATGCATGTTCCCTTCATGACTTGCAGCCATAATATGAAATAATTAAACCTATTGTACTATTTTTTTTTTACATATTATTCAATTTATTTTACCTTATTATTTCATATTTCTATAACAATCACGTGTGCTTATTATGAAAAAACATACTTATACAGTTGTACATTTCCATAATAAAAAAGAGCGAGACTTCTAGTTCGGGTGAGACTCCACGGTAGGGTGAGTTACAGAGATGGATGGATTATACTGCTGTATCGGTCTTTTAAACTTGAAACGAATATACCATTGCTTTTGAAAACACGATTCTGAATGAAAGAGATCAGGAGGATCAATGTATAATGTTTATATTTTTTTACCAAGAATCCCAACACAAAATATATAGTTTTTATTATCATTCTATCTAAACTTCAAGTACCCATAATAGGATAAAATTATTAAAATCTTATGAAATTTATACCATCTCTAGTAAATGTTCTGTAGTAAGTGTTCTATAAAATTTTTAAGTCCCTTCGATTAATATATTTTGAGTTACGATGAAATAACTAACACCGTTAAATCAATATCGCCGAAACACTCAATTTCATAAAAATATAATTTTCTAAAGTTATTAATATCACAAAAACATCCAAATCCGTTGGAATCTTACACCAACCCCCTATAAAATAGTCATGTACATATTTGATGAAAATTCCAAGTCCCTAATATCAATTCATTTTCAATTACAATTAAAAGAAAATCAATTTTGTCGAAAAATCGGCATTCCGTAAATGCTGCTGTTTTTTTGCAGTTTTTCGTCAGTTTTCCACAATTATTGGAAAACAATTGGAATCGAAAACCAACAGTTGTTGATAGAATAACATTTTCTAGGAGAAAAGTTTATAACGTACACAAAAAATTAAAAATTTAAAAATTCAAAATAAACACTCACAACACGGTTATTATTTATGTATATGACAAACAAAGGATACATATAATACAAACATCACGGTAAAACTAATACATCGTTTCACTCAGAATCTAAAAAAAACAAGTAGATTAATGTTTAAAATTTTGGGCCTCCACACGTGTTTTCCTCAGTGAGGCCCATTAATCTTTTGATATTAATTTAAATAAGAAAAATAAAATAAAATAAAATAAATAAAATCCACTAATCGCATTCATCTGTGCGCGCGAGTAATTTTCGCCAACAGTAAATGTTGTATGTACCTACGCGCACACATACAATACATTTATAAATTCATACACGTCGAATGATTAACTTCTCCACATGAAGTTATATGAATCGCGTATTACCGTCATTTCGCTGTCTCGAACAAACCGCATTTATATAATACGTAATAATAATATATGCGCGTTCGTTTCCCGTTTGATAGTTCAAACGATACGTGTGTATGGACTTTGTACTTTCAGAGCGCAACACAATGTAATATTATGTTGGTTTTAAGTTGCTCGCGTCTACGCGAATTGAATATAATAATTCACCCGATAATGTCAATTAAACCGATTCGCGAAGAGAGCGTTTAATGTTATATTTTAATGCGTTCTGAAAACTGTTTTGTCGTTTAGGAAGCCAATTAATTAATTGTTCCGATGATGCGGTTATACGCCATAATAATGCCTACAAAGTTTATCGAAAGCAATAATTGTTATATTAAACTAGCGTTTTAATCGCGCACGATAATATTATATGGATATGAACATGACAATTCGAGTTTTGTAGGCAATTGCTCTTTTTGTTCGTTCAAACGCTGTATTTGGTCTTTTTTACTTTTAAGTTACGTACATGTTTGGTTTTTTATTCTAACATTTTTAAGAAAATCATCTACGAATATAAAACAGTAAAAAGGTCGATATCTACTCGTATATTAATATCATATGGTGTGGTTCATTTTTAACTCATAGTTTTTTACTGAAAGTTTTAAATAAAAGTTACATTCACCTTAATGTTTTAGATAAACTTAAAATCCACAGTGAGCTGTCACAGGCTGTCGACATCTAGATTTCAAATATTTTTTCCTTCGTATTTTTATATTTATGAATAATTTACAATTTTTAAAGTAATTATAAACATTGTTACATTATATTGTAGTCATATTATACGCCAATTATACAGGGTGATTTTTTAACCCTATTCAAAGACTTTTTTGGCCTAAAAAATGAAAAAATTTGGTTTTTTTAAGTTTCAAGTTACCATAAAACCTATGATATTGATAACTTTTTTTACATTCTAACTTAAGGGTTTCCTGTGGTTGTAAAAACTTTGTTTTTTTTAAATGGGAACCCAAAATTTTGTACGCAAAATATTATTTAGTTAATTCTCCTGGAATATTTTATGTGTTAATCAAATTTTTGGCAGATACTTCTGAAGTAATTCAAATTTAAAATATCATATGAAAAGTGTAAAAATTCACTTTATATTGAATTAGTAGTAATTAGCAATAACATGTTATTAAAAACTATATAATAATATTAGGTATTATCATACTATTTTCCTTATTAATTAAATTAGAATAATTAAAAACTACTCGTTCAAGGTTTGATTTCAATACATCAAAATTCACAGAAAAATTCCTCAATAAAATATCACAGTGAAAAAATGTTGTTTTCTTTTAAAACATCAGTTTGTTACACCCTAAATAGGGAATGAAAAAATAATGTTATGGAAAACGTAGGTTTTATCGTAACTTGAATATTTAATAAAGAGAAAAACCAAATTTAAGCATTTTTGTAGCCATAAAAGGTGAGCATGATTAAAAAAATCATCCTGTATATTAAACCATAAGATTAAAACAAATCCACTTAAATTTTCTTGCGGATTTTTAAAAAATAATCTATACCAATGCTTTAGGATTTTCGTCGCTTGTTTTTAGTTTTTTAGAACTTTTTTTGTTTTAGTTTGAGTACTTTTATTTAGTGTTTTATAGATATGCAAAAAACCTAACTCTAGTGATTATACAGCGCCGTTTTTCCCGGGATCACGGATTAAATTAATTGCATGGCATTGATTAAAATAAACGTATACACACATACACTATAATATTATAAATTTATGCCGTGATAATTTTGGCCCATTTTTCGCGTCGTTTTCGAAAGATAATAGTTAATTCAATATAGGGTGATGAGCAGTCGATCGAGTAAATTAAATATAATTTTTTTAGTTTATTTCATAAAATTGCTTCCGTAAGAATGTTTTTTTCAATTCAATAAGAAAAAAAAAAAAATGTTTTTTGAAATATTTTGAAAGTTTTTATTTTTTCCTGATGTTCACGATCCTACAAAAAAGTCAAATGGATCTTTTTCAAACTTTGGTAGCACCATTTTTATTACAAATCATTAACCTTGTTCAATTTTTAATCTACGAATAATGTTTATAAAACTTTTGAAATAAAGTCCCAAAGAGAAAAAAAAAACCAATCGCACCAAAACTAATTGTTTAATCGCCGCTGTAGCTCGTTATGAAACGGGGTTGTCTAGCAAGCACGTTTGTTGTGTTAAGAATCCTGTAATAATGTTCAGTTTCAATTCTACATCGGAGCCCATAACTGAACAGATATAAGATGAAGTTTATATATACTCGTATGCTATGAACGATTGTCTCGCGCTCACACTTTTTCAATTTAGCGTTCACACAACGATCACTTACATGATAATATTCCACGTCTCCACCGCAAAGATAGATTATATTTATTTGTATTCCGTATAGTGGATAATATGATAACGTACACTTTAGGGTATCGAAAAACCGTTGCACCAAAAAGTTTGTTGAGACTTTCTATAGTGGTTTTGTTCCTTACATAGAATGCCACCATAATCGAGTTAACTTTCAAAAGTGTTTGCATGAAAAAAAGAAATGATAATCATAACAGCGAGGAATGACTTAACCTCAGATTTCAGGGATGTTCAAGGCTGGGCAAGATAATTAAGTTTTGAACTCGTTATGTTGTAAGTTGAGTTTAAAGTTAAAAATAACTTTTTTTTTTTTTAATAATGTTTTAAAACTATAACTAAAATAAAGGGAAAAGTCACTCTGCCCAATTAATAATAAGATACCTACTCTTGTTTTTAGAGCAGAATAATTTCATGATATTTACGTATAGCTGTATTTGTATAGGTACGTTATTTCGATCGTCATGATTAAAATCCAAAAAGTGCATTCAACACTCACACTTATGGTTATGATTATATATTTATTAAAAACAATGATTTAGGAACAATAAGGAAAAAAATTAAGTGACAGTAAAATTAATTAACTGGTCAACAAAAAGATTACCTCAAAAAAAAAACTTAACTGAACTTGAACTTAGGTTTGACTTAACCTTTAAACTCGTCAATGTCTAACATTGGGGATATTATTTGGAAATCTCTATAAAGAGTATAAGTACATGAGCGTAAAACGATGTTTTCCTGAACTGAATATTGATACGACGAGCGAAACCTGGCAATATTTTACTCGTGCTCGTGTCATACTGGAATCGAAGTATCATATGAACTTGTCCAATTCAAAGGTCGGGTCCTAAAGAAATGGATCCGGGAATACACAATCGGCGATTGTACCTACATAATAGTGATGTGCGTCGTCGTGTGGTGTTTGTTTTCGCGTATTATACAGAATTTCGGAGCGTCGTCGAGAGTCTCGGAAATCTGCTCTCCGCCGTTTGTTTACCGTCCCTGCGACGACCGCGGCATTGTTGCCTTTATACACTTTTAACGTTTCGAATCGCACGTTTGTTTTCCTCCAGGATGGTTTTCCTCCGGTACATCGCACCGAGGCCCGACGACTTTTGTTTGACTTTCGGCAGTCACCGCCGGAGAATATAATATTTAATGCGCGTGTTCGCCGAAGAAAATCCGAGTCTCGCACTATACACACGCTCTATTGTATACTATTCATTTCGACATAATAGTGTTACTATTTCCACTTGAACGTAACACACTATCGATACGTCGGGTACTCACAATTTTCTCCCGTCCGTTCTGAAGTGTCCGAATAAACGTTCGACGGACGTCAGCTTGACCGCAACACCGGATGTGAAACGATTAACTTTACTATTCGTGTCGATTCAATTGATTGATGGCGTACGGTCGCTTCAATCGAATCGACTAAAATATCACATAATTTGGTCGTACCGCGGGTAATCGGTTAGGTTAGGTATCGGTACTGGTCGATCAAGCGGTGACCACACGTATTAAGCAGATCTCCAGCGGCTATTTTAGGATATTATTGCGCAGTTGGGTAATACCTAATATTAATGCAATTTTGCGGTACGTAAACGGCAAATTTAGATAATGTATTTAGACAATGTTGGTGACGACGGTTGTCGGGGTTCGATTACACTAAGGTGATTACACGGGATTGTCCCGTACTCCAACTTAGTGTCTCGTTGTACCGACGAACCAATTAATTTTCCCATTTTTCAAGTCCGTCCCGTATTAAGCCCGTTACTTTCCTCACTGTTAATGATACACTCGATATAGTCCCTACTTTACGTTGGTATTGTTGGGTTTTTGTTTAGGTCATTTTAACGGGTATATTGTACTGCTATAAAATTGTTCTTGTGGACGAATGATTTAATTGTGCTTAAAAAAGTTTAAATATATTTGTTTTTGTTTGAGTTGGTGGAAAAAATAAAAATAAAAGTAATAAAAAAAAACGCGTCCCGTGTTTTAGTCATTCAACCAACTCGCGGTACAACGAGCGATTCGTTTCAAACGCTGACGAAAAGAACCTCGACGAAGACAATATTCTTACTATCATAATTGGCTATCCGCGACTAATATTATACAGGATGTTCCACTGGGATTTACACTGAGCGATATCTCCCGCGTGACTTAATAGAGATAATGAAATTCGGGTTTTTTTTTATGACTATCCTTGGGCAAAGGCAATTTTTTTGACAATAGTTTGGAAAATATAAGCGTTTTAAAGAAGTGAAAAAATTACGTTTTTATTTTATAACTCTTGTGAAATTCGAAGATAGCCAGTTTACTGTGCTTCTTTATTTTAAAATGTTGACGGTTCAACTTTCAGTTTTCATTGGATTCATGATTTTTGATGTTTTTCGCCGTTTTTCCGATATGATTTGCTGATAATATTATTATTATTTAAAATTGTGTAAACATAAAGCTATTTTCTTATAAACTTGAAAAGTTATTAAGAATCAAGGAGCTTATGAAAATTGGAAGTTGAACAGTCAACATTTTCAGAAAAAGAAGCACTATAAAATGGTTATCTTTGAAATTTATAAAAAATATAAAATAAAAAAGCAGATTCTAACTTTTTTATCAATACACACGTATATTTACCAAACTACTGTCAAGAAAGTTGCCTTTGCCTAAGGATGCTCATGATAAACGATATATTATTCTTATCAGAAAAATAAAAAACGAGTGGGCGCAAACGTAGGTATTATCATATTATCCGCGATAGCAGAGAAATTAAACTTGTTAGTCAATTCGTTATTAAATTGTATACTGACGAACTATCCTAAGCGACGATGCTCTGAGCACGGTTTATCACGGTTTGCCCGCGTTATAGTACTTCATCCGGTGGAGAATTCCGTGAGGGGAATTTGAAAAAAAAAATATAAAATAAATCTGTAGTATTCGTGTCTGACCGATTCATAAGGACCGACGAGATTCTACAAATAGTTTTATTGAGATAATCATCTTTGAACATCAACGTTTGAAAACTAAATCATGTTTTTTTTCACAAATTATTTATATCTAGCATAATGTTCTGTGCGTGAATTGGTTTGCATTAAACAATGGAGTTTTTTTTTAATTAAAACACAAACTAATTTCTGATTCTAGAAAAAACAAAAACATTTTTCAGTTATACTTCATTCAAATCGGTATAATGAAGTTGATAAAATGTTAACAATTAAAACTGTCGAGCATCTTTTTTTGCCCTTTTCATTTGACTTTTTCCACAATTTTTGTTACGAATATAATAAATTTGTTTCCAGGACACTATAGCCAGAAGGTATACAATAACTTCACTGAAAAGGGATTACTGTGTCATACGAATGAAAATATTCTAATCCATTCGTGCACTGCAGTTCGGTCTTGTTTATTAATTACTTATTATAGAATTAAACGTTTCGAAAAAAAAGTGCACTCAAACTTGTTTTTGTTCTAACCGTTGCAATCGTAAAAAGTGTACGAACACTTAAAACGTTTCGTTGTACAATTTATACATGTAGTACTCATTTGCACTCAAATATACCGTTAAGCAGCTAGACGTATTTTTTAGTTTGGTTAAATATTTTAATATTATACTTTACCAGAACGGTTAAAGCTATATTTCACCGAGAGATTATTCATTCCAATATATTTTGCCATTCTTAATTTTAAAATAAATTTTTTAGTTCCGTATTATTCCATTATAATAATGGTTTCTTAAGACGAATTTATTTTCAAAAGACGAAGCCTTAAAAGTGTTGTTTTTTCGCAAATCAAGGTACGAGAGAATAAATGGTCTTTTCGATAATTTGGAATAAAAGTTTTTTTTTTTTTATACAATTGTGTTTCAAAATACAGTAGAATCTCGGTAATCCGACAGATATCAGACTACGTTACTGCCGGATTAACAAAAACGGTGGATTAATGGGGTTTACATAAAAACGCGTTTTTACTTATTGATTTTTACATTTTTATTTTTTACTCAGATAAAAAAATGAGTAACCTTATTGTATTTTATTATAACATATAAATAATACATGCAGTGTTTAATCAATCTTTTGATGAGACTGGTTTAAAAAATTATCAATTTGTTTTTGTTTTTTGTTTGTAATGATGATTTTAAGACTTCTTTCTTTGTATGTATAGATTAATATAGCCAGATTACTGTACGTACCGGATTATCGAATGGCTGGATTACCAAGATTCTACTGTATTTCGCTAGAAAGACGCATTTCTACACCATTTTTTTTTTTTAAATACTAAATACTAACTAGCAAAACAGTCAACAATGCTCGAGTCTCGATGAAAACTTTTCAATTGAATTTAAAGAATAATTATTGCGAATACCACGCGAATAGGGAACAAGTTTTGATTTTACTCGGCTCGACGAAGAACAGTTGAACGGTTTTTTGTTGTGCGCCTGTAAGCTAATAAGCTGGTCCGCAAAGTGCAATATCGTTGGCTTTTATAAGCATAAAAACAATCTTTTGCTGCTCACCGATACAATAGTACACTTACGGATTATGTAATGTATATTTTGTATTTCATATACATATGTATTCGATGTTTGTATGAATGTATTATCGTACTCAAAAATCTCTTCAGATTGCCGTCGTGCAGCTATATCGTTGGCGCTTGCGATTTTAGAAAGCCCACCATAGGGAGGTGCTCCTTTTTCATGATTACCCATTAATCGTAATGAAATGACAAGACATCGTAGAATATTTTGCATACGAGATCGTGGACGCAAGATTTAAGGACTCTTAAATCACCACGTTTATAAAATATTACACCACGGTGATCAATTAAACATAAGTGGGTATACTACCCCCGTGACGAGGTTAATCGCAAATTGATTTTATATACTTTACTTTCGACAGAGTCGCGTCCAATTTCGTATACGTATTTGAACGTAATAATAATGTCGCACATAACGACTGCCGACTCGAATATATTGTGCGGTTATGTAACGGGAATCACTGCAGCGACTGAATAACTCGAACGTATATATATATGATATGCACGCGCTCGGATCGTTCATGTGCACGCGCGTTTAGCCTCGGGTGCGCTTAATAAAATCAAAAATAATTACCTTCAATAACACTGATTCGCTCAGCTTCTCTCGGTTGATGATTTTTATCGCCACATTTCGCCCGGTCACGCAATGAGTCCCGAGCTTCACTAGTCCTGAAATGAAAATCAAAACATTTCTAATATTATACAACATGTCATAATTTATGTCAAACAACGACGGGATCGTATCAGTTGAGGGTTAAATAATAGTATACGGTATATTTATTGCGACGTGGCTCTCGCATATGACTGTAGTCAAATGAGTCGGTGATAAAAAACAAATAGCGCGCGCGCGCTCTGAGATATTTTGATAATGTAATGATATTTTCAACTACTCGAATAACGCTTTTAAATTCTGCAATATTCATAAATAATTCATGGCATCCGACGACGTTCGATTTTACAAAAAAAAAAAAAAAACAAAAAGAAAATAATAATAGTAATAATATTAATAATAATAATAAAATAATATCGACAAAGTAAATAGTTGATATTTTTTTTATCAGACAGCCGACTCGATGTGATTTCCTTCGGATTGGATATAAGTATGACAAATACATTTTAGTTGCCTTTTTAATAAATTAAACATTGAATATAAAAATCCGGTCTATGTATAAACATTATTTATATATTGGAAAAAAACAGAGGGGATTAAGACCGTGCTGCTGGATGTTGGATTCTTATAATATTTATATAGCTTTGCTCGTCATTTCGACTCAAGAAAGTGTTGTATTATATTATTATAAACCGGAAATCAATAACAAACCGTGGAATTCGGAAAAAAAGATTTCGAATAATCTCGACTTTCAACAATGTGTGTGTGTGTATCTTTTTCCAAACTTGAAGTGTCTCAGTAGTGTTTATACAAAATGTTATCATTTATTTTTGGAAATTTCATTTTAGAAAAATATATACTATAATAGACGACCTAGTTTTGTTTGCAATAAACCGTCTACATTTGAAACGTTTCGCGTACAGTTCTTGACAATATCCTCGAAACCTAGTGGAAAATTCCAATAATGATCTTTGTGAAGTGCACCACCAATACCCGATTTCAAGCCGTCAGAAAAGAGCGGAGGGTAAAAAATCAGCTTTTTTATTTTATTTACTTTTTTTTTTTTTGTATGTGTTACAAAAGAGTTTTCCAATGAAATAGAAAAATTCACATCAATAATTTTCTATTGCCTCTCAAAATCTGCAACTGATGGAAAACATCGGTGTTTTATTCAATTATTTGTATTTTTCTACTGCCACTATAGATAGTTACGTCACGTCGAAAATAATCCGTCAACGTTTTTGTATCTAGTTGCGCGCGTAAGTCACAAACCAATCTCGCTAAACATTTTAAATCAGCCCGCAGGTGTGCGCGACTCCTGAATCCCGATCGAATCAAATAATTTAGGGCACTAATTTTGCACGGAAGAGCTCATACTGTAAATGTTTGCCCCCACATCCCAGCTATATGAATAATTATTAAAATAATAATAGTATAAATTATCATTTTATATTATTCGAAACTATTCCACCATATAGAGTGAAACATTAAAATTGTTTCCAAATAATGTATTCCGTATACATACCAGTGGTGGCTGATAGGAATAGTAAGTAGAAACAAGTATTAGATGGTAATTTGTATGTGTACCGTTACATCCAATGAAGTGTAATGTGTTTAAATAGGTACATTATACTTTAATCTATTTTAATAATAACTTATTAGTTATTATTAGCAGACTGTACATTTTTTTTATCACTTACAATTATATTATTATATTCATATATAACAATATGTAAGTTTCATCATTAATAATAGAATTTGCGAATACGATCTTCAAGCGTGATTTCGGATTCTTCGAGGAACTTCTAATAAAGATACACACGAACCGTGCTCCATTTAATATTATATAATAGTAATATATATTATATATTATTGACCAAGAGGTAATTTCAATAATAAATATAGTAGGCAATATAGTTATAAATACATCGTATGATGTATACTCAGAATATGTTAAAATGGCCCATCTGACCACTGAGGAAACCTCTAATTAGTAACGATGAAGTACTAATAAGTAATAAGAACAAAATAAATATATAAGTAAAGACAGTATTTCCTGGTTTGTTAATCTGAGATAGAGTAAAAAACATTAGGTTTGACTATAATTAATATCTATAAATAGATACAATATGACAGTATAAAAATGAATAGGATATAAATAAAAATGTTTATGATAATGAGGACATATTTTTTTTTCGTGTTCAGAATACCTGTATGCGAGGGATTTTAAACTGACGAGACCTGCAGCTATTTCCCGGTAAATGTCAGTATATCATGCTATAGTAATTCGAGTGGCTCATCCTATGTGTCAGGAACTTCCACTGCCCGAACACTCCGAGATATCAAATGTTGTTTACGCAACTAAAATCTGGTATCCGATAGACGGACGTCGAGGACAATCGGGCGCGGACCCTGTGTAGGGGTTTTTCGGGCACCCCCCCCCCCTCCACCAAATCTGTATGGTTTTATTTTTATTTTTATAGCTATTTAAAAATTGGTTATGAGCAAAAATTGGAGAAGAGCGATTAACAGTGTTTCTTTCATTTTAAATTCTTAAATTGTTAGATTTTCTAAAGAAAAAAAAAACAAGAGTTTATATTATAAAAAAATTATTATGAAAATAATGTTTATACTTTTAATTCGTAATACATAGTATTATGTTATTGTATTCCTATAATTATTGTGAAAATTACCTTTAGATAATAGTAAGCCTTCGACCGTGATTATTAACGGTAACCGAAACGATATATTTTGCTTTGTTACACTACATAATATAACGTACTCGCAGTTCGAAATTTTACCAGTCTACAGTATAAATATAAGTACATAATACTTTCGCCATACACAACCGTACAGCACGGTGTGTTGGCGCAAGGAAAATATTTTATGATAAATTCGACTAATGGACTTTTGACAATCGCGATATCATATCCGTCGAGGTTGCACTTTGCGTACGATTTCGTTTCGCCCGTACTCTCGACCGATCGGACGCCGTAATTGATTAGAAAACCGTGGTCGTCGTAAAATCGAAACCCACGCACCGGTGCGCCCTGCACTCGACTCCTCGAGAAACGTCCGCAACCCTGCTGTGACCCCGGGAACCTACATCAGCGAACCGTTTGCGGATCAACACGATATTGCGCAGTACGCTACACGCACAGCCATACAGGATGTCCGGCGAAGAGCGTACCCGTTGCGATGTTGTCTCCGGAGATAGCGAACATTTCGGTATTCCATTGGTTTCTATACAACTTACACGGATAAGAATAATATCATAATGTTCATGTTTTGGTCGACAATATTTTATAAGAATAACTTTGTTTTTTTTAATTATTTGTAAGCTTTTACTACCTTATACTATATTATATATAATATGCCTAAATAAAAGTAATAATATAACTAACAATCAAAACAGTATAAGTAAAATCACTTTTTAATTTTATTGTTCTCGAAATATTTTTGAAGACAACCATTTTAAAGAGTTGGTTCTTTTGAAAATATTCGAACTTTCATTGAGCTTATGATATTTGGTTTTTTTGTTTTTACTTTACACAAAAAAGTAGTACTCGATTTTAGAAAACTTATCAAAACACGGGCTTAAATAATATCACAACATTATTACGTTTAGTAAAATAATTGCACTGTAGACTAAAAAAAGTATTAAAAATCGTTGAGTTCAATAAAAATATAAAGTTGTAGCGTCAAAATTTTTAAAAGAATAAAATCTAAAAAATCATCATATCTTTCCAAAGATACAGAATAAAATGTAATTTTTTTAAAAATTATTCTCTAAAACACAAACATTTTACGAAAATAGAGTTGTAATTATAATATTAAATGTAGTCGTTATGCTTGCGATTCGTGTGAAAAAAAAATCCTAATTCGAATATCTTCATTGTCTCGACCGGAAACAACTGAACGGGAAGGGACACCCTGTATACGTTCGATTCTACCGGACTGTTAAGCCACAAACGTATACCGATAGCGCGGTACCTATAATATATAGTATAGTAAGAGGCATATAAGGCCCACGCTATGTATACTTAAGTCCTAGCCTAAGATCCTGACGTGTCCTGACGCACTCAGTCAAGCCGAGAGATTCTACAACAGTGGCAGCACGCGACCGCGTCCTGAATCCCGTGCATTGAATACGAAACCGCAAAATACAGCTTCAGACGTGCCACCCGGAAACGGTTTGGATTTGCACGCTATCATGTACAGGAGTGTCACGATTGCATGACTATACGATGTGTACGCCATGACACGTAGCGCATAACGCGTATAATACACACCGTACACACTGTATATACAGAGAGATATCATAAACAAACTATAATCGATAACCATGTGACAAAACCATTTTGGATTAAAAGTGAGAAATGTGTTGGTTTATCTGTATGTGTGTTCTTTTAACTTTTTCGTTGTGTCTTTAAACACGAGATTCCTCCGACCATCAACGGTTTTCGTTGTTTCTGATAGAAAATGGAATACGGATGATGCGTTCGAGAGGTGTTTTGTTTTTGAATTTCTCATACCGTTTCCCAAATACGAGAATTGAGGAAAGCTGACGAAAAATGTACGAGATGGCGGTTTTCTACCAGATCGAAATTTCTTTTTTCTTCTCAAATAAAAAAATAACAATTATGTAAGAACTTGATACTTTCATCATTTGCTAACATCATCGGTCTCTAGGGATGATATAATTTTAAAAATATTTCGTAATCTCCCTTGTTTTTTAAGGATGTTCAAGTTCTCTTAGCTTGTTTTTTGTTAAATGTCGATATATTGAAAATTAAATACAATGTTCCTCGAATTATATTGTGCTTCTTACTTGTAAATAAAAAAAAAAAAAAATCCATAATTAAAATGTATTAATATTATTATTGTGATAAACGCCATACTAACGTATATGATACTTCGGAAATATATTATTAGAAAAAAATATACATGCGTCTTGAACTCATAATAATTTGATTTGTAATATCGATCTAACGGTATAAACTATACATTTTTATTAGAGCAAAAAACTTGTATAGCACATTTACACGACCACATTAGAGCACAGAGAAGGAAAAAAATATGTCTTACGTTAAGACATAATACTATCTTAATTTTGTATAATACACAATCGTAATTTTACTATGAAGATAAATAAGCATATTTTGGTATTTTTTGATTTTAGGACGTATTTATCTCTTTTCATATAATTTTCTATTCATATCTCATACTTAAAAAATTACCATGATAATGTTATTAATGTTTTTTTTTTTTAATTTAAATTAATAATACAATAAAATTTCATCAAATAACAATCAACATCTCCATATATTATTTTTGTTGGTTCTACATTTTTAATACGAGTATTTCCTGGTGATTGACGAAAAATGCTTGCTAAAGACGTACAAAAAAGTGCGAAATGATTGTTTTCTGCATTTCAGTAGAATTAACTTTGAACTGCATATATTTAATGTTTGATTCGTGTATATTTGTTGATTTTCTAGAGCTACAAGTCCTTGGCCCTGATTATTGGTATCATTGTGTACAATCGAAATCGTTTATATGCGACAACGAAGGAGCCGGTAAAAAACGGTGGTATTTCTGATTCGTGCATTGTGCCGACCGATGTTATGTATAACCGACGTATACGTACTCTACCATTGGATATCGTTCTAGACGTAACATATAGTCGTTTCGCCGTAGTCGTTCGCGAAACGCAATATTGTCGTTGTTGTAAAAGATTTCTATTGTATTCGTGTACCCACTGGCTACTGCGCGGACTTGCGCCAGGAGCGAACAAAAAGTTTTCCAGCCGAAGAATACAATCGGTAATAATAATAGGCCTGCGGACGCGGAAAACAATTTAAATCATTCCAGAACTGCGCAATGTCACATAACAATGAGGACGACACGAACGCATTAAAATGTACGACATCGGACCACTGCAGGTACCTGCACGGAGACGCCAGACGATATTATAATGGAAAGCGAACAACGCACGAATCGTTTTTGTTTTTTGCGCGCACGTGTTCTTCGCTGTGCTCGGGGGGAAAAAATAGTGAAACCATAGATGATACGGCAACGGATGGGTCTGAAATAATGTGTGCCCGAGGAGAGGGACCATAAAATATTACCATAGGGTAACAGCTGTGATCATTGAAATATGGTCATCATTACAAATTACAGCAGACTATTAAAATGAATATGTAAGTGTTTTATTATTAAAAGTAACGTATGTCTACATTTTAGACACTAAGTGAACGGAGGATGTATTGGATTTATCATGATAATGTGTGTTAAACAGAAGTATTGCTTCGATGTATACAAACCTGATGCTTATCTTAATGAAATTTGGTTATTCTACTATATCGACCATGGATAGAAATATAAACTGATCCAACCGATCTCTTTCACTTAGAATCGTTTATTCGAGAGCAATGGCACAACATTCGTTTCAAAGACCCATCCCTATATTTCACACAACCATAGAGTCTCACCCAACCTAGGAGTTTCGACCATTTTTATGCATTAAATTTTTAATCTATTTAATTTATATTATTTAAATGGATGTTAGTCAGTAATCGACATAATATGTTAAAAAAATATATGTTATAATAAATATTATAAATCATTTGAGAAGACATCCTTCGAAAATGATAATTTTTTCTACTGTTTTTTAGATGATACGCCAAGTCCACCACGTTTCAGGACTTGTAAAATCCATTTTCAACATTTCTAAAAAACCAGCGATTCAACTTTCTGCTTTTGATTTTACCGTTTTTTTTTTTTTACTTAAGAGAAGAGTGTCGCTTCTATTAAGTACTTATACTACTTACTTATGCAACTGTTTACGATCTGTTTGTATCACTCTAATGCAGAACTGTACTTATAAATATTTACGTATTCGTAGTAAATTAAAAGTAATTCGCTCGGCCATAGTATTGGGTCTGATCCCAATGAGGTTTGAATTTTATGAAATTAATTATTGAAATCAGTTTGTTTTTCTTGTAACCATTTTATCAATTACATATATAGAACAATAGTTTCAACTTATGATATCCGTACACAAACCACTGCGAACTACTGTGGTATCTAGTGTCATATTCGGGCACACTACGTTCCGTTATGTATTAAGTACGATTGGCTAGTTCTGGATGCAATGTGAATATCTGGAAACGCATTCACCCGTATACCGAGTAACCGTGTTGCAGGATAAAAGCATAATAATACAAAAAGTATATATAATTATTGAACTCTATGGAATTCAATGTTCCAAAAAAACACCTCAAAAATTGCACTAAAAATTATCGAATAATGTTGGTTTATCATGCGCCGAAAATGAAAAGACTAAAACTACCATAAAAATGATATTATATTAAATTTTATATTCTATTAAAATGCGTCTAAAATATTGATATTTAAAAAATAAAAATACTGAAAATATGTGTACTAAATATGTATACTCGTACAATTATTAAAACGTTATAAAATGTATGAAACAGATGATTGAACGGTTAAAATACCAATTTTCATCCTGTCATAAGAGTAAATATGAAAAACAAATTCAATTTCGTTGAGTACAAAGCACCGAATTGCGCAAATTAAGGTATTTTTTTTAAAGAAAAACGATTTGCAGGTGCGTATATAATCATTCGATCAGAATAATCTTTCATGACTGTTGAAAATGTTGAAAGACAGATACAATCGAAAATATCGATTTGTTTATCGACAAATACCTAACCTAATGGCATGAACCTAACTGATTAATACATAAATTAAATCGGTGGAATATGTTTGAATAGTTACTCATTACGGTTGTAAAAAATGTTAAAAAAAAAGTGCCACAAAAATGCAGGAAAATACAAAGCAGAATAATTTTCTTCGACGTCCTCGAACGTATGAATCGGATTTTGTGATCAGAGATCATTATAATTGCGGAAAATGGTCAACAAAATAAAAAAAAGCATGCGTCTTGTATAATTTGCAATTTAATTCCGTTCCCTAGTCGTTATATTATACCTAATAATAATATTGTGTTTACAACGTACGTCATCGTTGGAACCTAGTTACGTCGTCGCATGTGTACCCGGCGGTGATCGCGTCCGATTCCGAAAACTAATGTCATTGTCGTAATTATTACCGTGTGCCCACGGGCGCATGTTGCCGTGATGAAACGAATAATAAAATAAATAAAACGAATACTAAAGGAAAAAAATACGAACTCTCCACCTCAACCGTGTAATGCTGCATTAATGCGTACGCAGCACCACCACGTATCGATCATAATATACCATCCGACCCGCCCACGTCCATTTCACCGGACGGCAAGACCCATTTGCGCACACCTCCATTTGCCCCTCCCATAAGCAAGTATCTCGACATCAAAAACATCCCCGAAAGCCCGAAAGAAATAGATCGGGGATCGGGGACGCTCGCGAGACACCCGAAACTTGATGCTCGGTTCGTATAGTATTACGAATACCGTTATTAAACAGTTTTTGCCCATATCATCTGCAACGACTGCGCGATACATATTGATTAATTTCATTGTTTTTAGTCTGATACACCAGCTCACTGAGAAATATCGCTAAACACAATACAGAGTGATTCATTAACCATAATGCTCACCTCCTTTTTTTGACCGAGATAATTGTTTAGATTTGGACTTTATTTTTAATGTTCAAGTCACCATATAAGCTATATACTTAATAACTTTTTTCTTATGCTACTCTAGGGCGTCTTGTGACGATAAAAAGTTTTTTTTTTTAAAATTAAATCATCATTTCTTCACTGCAGTATTTTATTGTGATTTTTCTGTGAATTTTGACGTATCGAAATCAAAATTCGAACTAATAGTTTTTGAAATATTTTTATTTGAGTATTAATGAAAATACTCTTACAATACCAGTGTTATGATATGCCACAGGACATTCTTAAGGTGGCATCCAAATTTAAGCATTTTTACGGCCAAAAAAGGAGTGAGCATGTTTAATGAATCACCCTGTGTAATGTCAGGATGAATAATTAAACACTCCCAACGGTGTTCTATGATTTTTAATTTCTCGAGTACGTGGTTTGTACGGTAATTAAGTAATAAAAAATGCGTACGATTATTTATAATCTGAATAACGTAAATGGTTTCGTATAAATGAGGCCGCACAATGACAGTGATACTTCACGGGATTTTTTTTTATTATTAATATTATTATTGAAGTTACTTATTAGCCAACCGAATACATAACTTAAAACGAACTTAAAATAGATTTTATATTTTTAGGATTTTATATTTTAAGGGGTTATTTTATATCCCCCCCCCCAATGACCTATTATTTTATATATAACATTCACAATAACTGAAATCGTTTATACATTAACAAATTTACTTGAATAAGAAAATTGTACACATAGGTTATTATGAGGTTGCTATGTTATGTAAATAGAAGTGTAGTGATTGCTTAAAATTAGATTGTTGAAAGAATTGTACACGTCCCATCGTTAGATCCTGGTCACGCCACTAGTTCTAAAAAGAAAATATCCCAAACAAAACATACCTATCATTCATATGTACTACGAAACACAATTTCAATTAAACGTTTTCATTCAAAACGTAGTTTTGATTAAAAGTACCACGTTTGTAATTTTTGGTTTAAATATTGATGGAATTTTTATTTTTTTTCAAATCAGTTTTTTTGTTTGATTGTACGACTATTTAGCAACGAACGTAATTCTGATGTTAATGCAATTATGTGTTACTAATATTTATTTTCGAATTGTACTTTTTTAGTGTTGATCGGAAAAGTGAACGAAAAATGACTAGGCGGTGTGAAGTTGACAATATTTGACAATTCGCTACGTAGGAATGTGTGCAGAGGAAACTCGTTAGATTTGTGTGCTTTTACGAGTGTTAATATCACATTTAATGATCGTGGATCAATTAATAAAGATGAATGATGCGGCTGGACACAAACGGCGCGTTGCATTTGTTCGTGTAGCTGCTAATCATAAGATCGAGTGTATTGGTGTGCTAAAACGCGAACGGTGACGTCAGTTAGAACAGCGAACAACGGGAAAAAATGTTCACGTGTAAAAACTACAATCGTACGAAAATTACATATACGAGGTTATGCGACCGAGTTAAATGCGATAAACATATGCTTAATCGACTGCGCATAATTTAGTAAATTATAAGATAATGTATGCGCTCGCGCGAAGTCTTTCAAATCGTATGCGACCGTACAGAGTGTTCCAGACGAAATGTTCCAGTAAAAAAATTCGCAAACATTGCGGAATAAAAATCGGCGTTATTAGGAACCTTATCCCATTTAAGTGTGTGGTATCCTCTCAGAATTTCATTTTTTAACCGATAATATTTCGTTGTTTTTTTTTTCGTACAAGTACTCGTATACATTTTATTTTCTAATTTCTATATATCGTACACAGAAAATGATGTACATTGTACGTTTCCGAACACCGTGTACAGGAAATGTCGGTTTCATTGTGAGGTATGGTTTATCTTGTCATGTGATATATTTACACGGGAAATAATGTTTGCTTTTTGATATTCACGTGTGTTTGATCGGCGAAAAATACCTAAAGGCCGACGGTTTACGAGCGTTTCGAAAGAACAGCGAATGTATAAATAATCGTGTTTCAGCACGTTTTTTCTTTTTCTCAAATTTTATTAGCACTCGTTTAATGTCGACAGCTATTATTCCATTACGGTGCATTGTTAAAATTTCAGAACAACGCGCATAATGTTAATCCGGTTGATTACCCGCTGATCGATGCAGTGACAAGGGCCGCCGTTGACCTATAACGGAATAAAAAGCTGCGCGACACCCGCGAAAACCTTTCTCCTTGAAACTCGGTCGAAAAGATAACGATCGGTCGTGACACCGTTTAATACCACGTTTGACCAAGTGCCAAAAACCGTGCGGGATCTGACCACTGCACGATGACCGACTTCGGTCCAGGATCATCGTCGTACACACACTTCGTCCTGCGCACGGCCTAGCCGGTGAACAGTCCAGCATTTCCCGAAACTTGTGAAGCGAAACGTTTTGAGCCGGTCGTATAAGAAGAATGTAAAAAGCTGATTTATAGTATTTTCATTTTAGACTAAGTATGAAACGAAAAAATTAACATTTTTCGTAAACCGTTTTCCCGACGAAATGATGGAAATGTAGCGTTTTAGTTCGGTCTTTCAATGCCGTCTCAATTTTAAAACTTTATCGGACGACATTCGGGGAAACGATTAGATCCGATGAGTTTATGACGAGAAATTTAACGATCTCGGTATCGATTATTATCGTTGTGAACTTCACTTATAGACACATTGTTTTAAAAACGAACGAACAGTTATGGTCTCTTATAGTTATGGTAATTGAAAAAGTCACGGGAGCGGGCGGGCGGTGCGCAGTTCATTTTCGTTCACGTTGAACGTTAAATTCGTCCAAAAAGGTCGCACCAGAAATCGGGCGAATATCATCTATTATGGGTCGTCGTCTACGCACAAAGGTTGAGAACCGCTGGTGTGTGCGCCGCACATACACACACGGTAATGCGCCGTTCATTCACAGAGGTGCCGGAAAACGGCGAAAAATAGGTCAAGCCACGATGATGCGCAATAATTGATAATCTCTTCCCCGAAACCGTTGCGAAAACGACTGGCGAAAACGTTTCCACTTTTTACGTACAATATTGCGGTGCGCGAAAATCCGAGTGAGGTGAACAATAATAATACGCGTGGAGAAGACGCTTACACAGATTTATAGGTATATGGATTATTATTTTGTTTTTTCTTTTTACCGCACGAGTCGCACATTGTCCGTTTACGGCCTAGGTGGTTGTTAATACGTTTCGAAAATTGCCGCGTGTCGTTTCCCGTGTTTTTGAAGTGTCGCGTGTAGTTTGAGATTAATAAAAAATATTACAGGTACAAATATAATAATCGTCTTTCCGACGAATATTTTTGTAACTGTCGAGACACGAACATTTTATTATTATTATTATATTTTGATACTAACATAAAAATCCCCTTTGTTTATTTATTATTTATTTTTTCATGTAAGTATTATCGTAAAAGCAATCGAAGAAATTATTGTACAAACGGTCCATAATTGGATTCGGTTTGTTTCTTCAAAACTAACGATAAAAAGCTATGTATAGAGGGTCTGAAAGTAATTGTTTTTTTTTCTTTTTTTTAATTAGGTACTCTGAAAAGCGGTTAAGGAGCTTGGTTGCGGCATGCTGGGTGAAATAGTACCGGAGAAAAAAAATGCTGCTACAGATCTGACAGTTTTTAATTTTCGTTATTTGTTACAATCGAGATTTTTTAATAATGAAAAAAATAAGTCTTCGTGGGTTCTCGAGATTTTTGTTTTTAATTTTTTCACATTAATCGTAAATTTAAATGTAGTGCCAAGTATTTGAAAAACGGTTAGTCGGACTGCCTCGAGAATTGAATATTTTAAGAATCTAAATAATAACCGGTACACAAAATACTAAAAAGAAAATCAATTTGATTAGGACTAAATGATAAAAAATAAAAATAAAATATTTTAGAATGTTTTTCCTGATTTCGGAAAAGTTTTAAGTAGGACGTTTCTAACGTAAGATGAACTATGATGTTTCACCCCGGTTTGAACCCACGGTATCTATTGATTACTATATTTACTAATTGTTTATCGAATTGAAAAGTGGATAAAAGTAATATAATATTGTCAACGTGTTTTCTCGGAATAAAAATAGTTATGGCCTTCGAAGCAGATCCGACGAGTAAATGTTTGTGATGGTAAAATCTGCGGACACATTTCCGAATCTATGACATATGATTTCGTAAAATATACAGCTAAAAGTCGCAGTAAAAAACTCACGTAACACTAGCGCAAAAAAGTCACGACGAGATCAATAACTGGTCTCGAACTTGACACTTGATATTATGTATCTCGAATTATATAATTGAAACGGTTCTCCGAAAAACCTTTGGCATAAATTATCGCATACCGTACTTGTATAAACGGTCGGAGATTAAGCCTAGATCGTTTTAATTAAAAAGGTTTTTAGTTTTGGAAAATAATATCATGAAACCCGGTCATGTATACATTTATTGCAAAATTATCACGAATAATTGTTTGCCACACATTTTCGGAGGATTTGAGTTTTAATTGAAATAATGCAAAACGTCATACTCATCCATGTTTAACCACGATTTTTCACTTGGTTATATTCTTCTTGGTGGAAAAAATAAGAAATCATTGCCGAGAGGTTATTGCACGAAATTTTATTTGTAGAATATGACGACACGACGATGATCGTTTTTTTAATAAAAAAAATAATTCACTCGTTTCCGAGACATCGTGTATTTCAAACAGGCGGAGAGCGTTCAATTGTTGAAATGATTTGTCGAAAGCCGGTGGCAGTGAGTTATACGCACTTATATAACCGTCAGAGATGCGAGTTCAAATCTATCAAATTTTACACGGAAAAACATCACGAGCAAGATGAAATCTCGATCTAGCCGTTATAGCAAATAAAATTGTATTCACCAACGTAAGTAATAATAATATTATGTTTGCTGCGTCTGACATTATTTTTGTTATTAAGAACTTGAAAGTTTTTTTCCCCGCGTACTTTGATAATTTTTTATAGCTTAATTGCTGAATGCCAAAAGGTTCCCTTTACCTTCCCCAATTAAATATTTTAAATCGATAGCTTTCCCATTTATCCACTAACTCTTATTCGTTAAATCTCTTTAGCTTAAATCCATTTCGAACAACTAATGTATATTTTATAGCCTTATCTTGTACAAAATGATAAAAAAAAATGTATTTTTTCAAACAGGTAATTTATATCATAATATGATTTATTTTGAAAAATATGTTTTCGTTATTTTTGTTGTTATATTGGCAAAATAATATCATTTTAACAATAGATCTAAAATCGACAGACGGCTGTTATAAAAGCTATATATAGTGTTATGTTACAGAGTTATATTTTCTCATCTTTCATTGGAAAAACGCAAAGGCGTATTATCATGTTCAAAACTATTCATATTATAGTAGCATTGTTTGTTGAGCTTAATATTTAATAAAAGCTCCTTTTTTTTTAATAAAAAAAAAAAAAATAGTAGCATTGTATATTGCAATCTGCAGTATCAAACAAGGTTATTTAAACGATATTTACAAGCGAAAATGTCCAACAAATTGTGTACTAGTTTTTTTTTTCATTGTTATATTATAAAATTGTGGATGCGCGAAAATATATCAGCTTTAATTTTTGATGATAAAAATAAAAATTATCATTAGGCTGTGAAATTTTATTTTGTCTCGGTCCGCCGGCTATCAACACTGATTTCTGATTTCAATACTATGGATTCTAATAGGTGGATTAAACTTATTAATGTATTATACATATATTATTATGTCAGACGTAGATACCACACTTGAATGACATATTTGTAACCGAAAAATAAACACAAACAAAGATACTATATAATGATTAAACACCACGGTTCATACAAAATGTCAAAAATTATAAGACGTAATCTTCGTTAGGAAATACCGCAACACAGCCAATGGCTTATGAAAATACATTTGACATACGTTAGAGAAAATAAAACAACATGAATAATAATACAATTCTATAATTTTAAAATTTTTATTTTGAGTATATTTCAGAATTGTAAATTTGAATTTTCTCGACGTACGTACCCTATACAGCCGTTATATACGAAATTACTTATAAGTATAATCTCAAAATCGTGTACTTACCCGCAAACAAATAATAATAAAACTTAGATAATTAATTATACGCGCGTGAATTTTCATATAAATATCTATATACAAATATTATTTACATCACTACATCGCTCACTAAAAACTATTTTTTTCAAAATAACATCAGAATTACGAGCACAGCGTACCATATAAAATATATACACATATGTATATTACACATATATATAATATATTTATGTTTATCAGATAATTACAACCGTGCTGCGCAACGTGTGCACTAAACGCGCATACTTTCTAAACTATTATTTCGATATAAACTTTCGTTATAAAATATTATACTACTCTTCGTTAACAACGAAATATAGTTAACGAAAATATCTTTTAGCGCGAGTGAAAAATCCCGCGCGCACCCCTACGCACATTCCGCCGCCGTCAGAATTTTCACCCTTTGTTTACACTTATCATTTCGTGCTGGGTTCGCTCAATAGTTAAAGAGCTTTTAAATGGGTAACCTTTTGGTGGCTTCCCTCACTATACACACACACACACACACACACACACACACACACACACACACACACACACACACACACACACACACACACACACACATACTTAAGCGTCAATCAATAATGGTTTATAGCAGTGCGTTCCTCCTGTTTTTGTTAATTTAAAATTTAAAAATCTATTAAAATGCACGACACACAGTCCAGATATTATTATGTCGCGGAAAGTCAAAACGTCGATGGTTATACATATTACGATGTACCGTCGCTAGGTTGTGCTCGCGCATACACCGACACGGCATAATAATGTACCGCAGAGCAGAGTCGTTCGAACCTGAACCGAAAGTATCACATGAAATCCGTATGCAACGCACACATCTGTGCGTGTCACGTAAAGTGTATTTTGACAATAATATTGTTAAGCACGCGTTCGTATCAATTGGTGTGCGCGCTTCAAATTAGGACGAGGAACCCCGAGAAAAACCCTTTAGGCGAAACGTATAATTACACTCGGGAAACCTGAATGAATGTGATTTTTCGCCCGAGAAATCAACCAACGTATTATAAATTTACATTAGGACTGAACTCGAAGCGTCGCCATCATTTCTACTAATAATTCTACTGATGTCTTGAAACCACAGTGAAATATTGCATTCGTGTGCACAAGAGACGCACGTTGCAAAGGACTATGAGCTCGGTGGGCGTAAAATATATTTGGTGTAAACATAAACCGCAGTATCGGCATCATCCCCCTCACACCCTATTTCGAAAACTACTCAGACGCACCATTTCAGTTTTTCGTCCGTGATATTACACATCGGTAAAAACGGAAAATGATTATTTTGCTCCGTCGCGTCTGTATGCCAAAATAACATTAAGATCATCATGCACCCAACTGAAATCAAGTAGCTCAAAAGGTCTTACACAAATTTATAATTTCAAAGCACGTCAGAAGAGTCCTGCTCTGGCCGACTTTAATACAACGATTAAGCTTTCAAGCTGAGCGAGCGTATTAGTTGCGAAAATTAAATCTATATACGTTATGAATTATAATTTCTCATACATCCAAGCGGGATAGGAGTTGAATAATCCCAAAAAAATACCAAGACAAATCTTTTTTAATTTACATTTATTTTACGGCTTTTTTAAAATAAAATGTACAGAGTTAAAAACCCAAATAAGTATATTTTTGGTACGTACAATACTGCTCAAGTTATTTACATCGTGACAATTACGCGTTTGACTAATCGAATTTTACTGCAAGTAAGATGTTCCATGTCATGGTAGATTATTTTAGTTAACTTATGGAACGTTAGTCCGTCAGGTGTTTGGTAACGATTAGTATTTTAGACACATTTTTTTTAACGTCAGATTATTTTCCTTCAGTGGAAGTGTCCATTAAATATAATATTTAACGGAGAATATTTGAAAGGAAACAGGTACATGGATGTACATATTATTAAATAATCATAAAGAATACTCGCAAAATAAAAAAATATATTATAACAATAATGAAAATACTCGGAGCCCGCGAAATGTGAAACTTTTAAAAGTGAAAAGTTAAAAACTACAATTTCGCTACCGTCGACATCTGAATCAGATTTTGAACTCGCAAGACACCATATAATATTATGTTTATATATTTAAACTGCAGTGCGATCAGGATTTTGTATGACAGTGACTTCTTAAATCTTCAGAAAAATACGAAAAATACAAATTTTAGATCATACAAATTCTTATAACTTCCACATAATATAAATATTTCTGTATTTTGAATATTTTTATGACAACATCACAGTCACGTAAATTTTTTATCACCCTGTGATCTATATTTGCATCCATAAATATGAATTTTGTTCGGCATGGATCATGAAATCCTACAAAATTCTAGCCCTACTCGACAATACTACACGGTGCGACGGCACTTGCGGTCTATCTTCCGGTCACGTCAACGGACTCGATACGTATAAAACTGTTACGCTAATCGGTTTTATTCCTATAATACTATAGGTACGAATATTAAAACACAGTACGAGTATTCCGGTGTCTGCAAACTCACGAACACTGAGAATGTAAGCACACACACACACACACACATACACACATACACACATGCACTCACGCCCACAATACAGTCTTGCCTCTATTTTAATGAACTTCTGTTTAACAAAACCTTCTACACAACAATTATTTTTATGCAACCATGACATATCCATTAGAAAATATATTTAATTTTAAAGAAAAAAATATCATTATTTTACAATTATATAATAATAATTGTATTTCAAGGCTTTTAAAAGTATGGCAAAAAAGTTTCGGACTCAATAATAGCTGCTTCAGACACTATATTCATCGTGGATTATCATTTTCTTGTGATAACATATTACTATTTATATTATTTATTATATTTTTAATTTTATTATTATTATTATTATTATTATTATTATTATTATTATTATTATTATTATTATTATTATTATTATTATTATTATTATTATTATTATTATTATTATTATTATTATTATTATTATTATTATTATTATTATTATATTATTATTTTTATTATTTTTATTATAGGTATTATACGTATTACATATTATTATTTGTATAAAATTCGTAATGTTAAAACGTATTTTGTGAGGAAAAAATTGTATTTCATTTAAACGAATTTCCATTAAATTAAAACTCGTAAATCGACTCATTTGCTTCAAAATAAGCTGCTACGATTCTTACATATACTAACACTCGGAAAAAGTTGTTTATAAATCCTACACCGGTCAATGGGGATAATGTTAGATAATTAACAAATATGGATTTTTATTAAAAATTAATTAGGTAGGTATTATAACATAAAAAACAATTATAATAAAACTATAATTTTTCTATTCAGCTCATATATTATATTTCATTCAATAAACATCATCAACATATATATTTTATAATACATGCATATATTGATATATTTATATTACTGAGCAGACATCTCATCTCAATAAACATTTTAAATTACATTTTTGAATGTAATTAAATTTTTTTTTTCTTAAGGTCTTCTTCTTTATTAACTCATTCGGTTAATGTAAAAACTCTCACGGTATAGCCCCGAAGTGAGTCAAATAAGCGGCGACTACTGAACATAAATTACATTCACTTTGACGGGATCGCGACAGTGAAGTAAATTGTTTCCACGCGTAGTATTATGTGGTATAGGTACATATTATACTATATATTGTACGAAAACAGTCTTGTAGCGTCCGAATTGAACGTAACCGAGTTATATTGCGGCTATATTGTTTTAAGTCGATCGACTGGTGGTCGGAGGGAGTGATATGGGGGTGACCGTGAGCCGATGGTTATAGAGGTGGCGGAGGTGGAGATCGCGTCGAACCGGTGATTTACGCTGTACTATTTACTGCACGCGTACACGTATATTATACTCACGACAAATTCTAGGGTATTGATTAATTTCGTGTCCGAGACGAGCAGCTCCTCCGTATTATATATAATATTATTATACTACGCGTACGTATGTAAACACCAAGTGAATCGGCCACAGGGAGTTTCTTCAACTTTCTCACCTTATACACACACACACACACACACACACCACCGAGGCAATTTCGAGGCATTATAAACGTTCTTACCCGAGCGATATGAATAATTTTGACGCCTCAAAGTACATAAGAAATGTCGTCCCCTTTTTTAGGAGTTAATGTCAAACCAATGAAAATTATAAATTTATCCAAGTATAAAACTTTACTTGTATTTGATGTGTTCCTACACAACCGATTGCGCGGGTTTGTTCGTTCACCCCTTCCCGTTGCTGTCAACGCTATATAATATATACAGACAATTGTAATCAAATATTCGATATATTTTGTAACTCATTCGTTGGTAAGAACGAGTAGGTTAAATTTAGGCTTCCGTAGCTCCACATGCATATACATTTTTCGTACATCCGGAACTCCACATGTATGGTCAAAATAATAAAGAAACCGGGACTCCGCATTTTTAATAGTATTTTGAACCCCGAGAGTCAGTATGAGATAAAATTGATGCCCAAAGACAATCGATAACAATTATTTATAGGTTTTGGGAAATAACGTTATTAATAGCTAATGTATTACTTATACCTATATTAGTTATGCATACAGGTTCTTGCTTACGAATTAATTCTGCCAAAAGTAATGAAAGTAGGACAATAGTTAGAATACAACAGAAAACTTATATAGAACGTAAATGTAAAAAAAATAAAAATGTACATTGACGAAAACAAAATTTATGGATATAATTTTATAAAATATTTAAATTAATTTAATGAAGTATGAAATAATTATATTAGTTTTAAATCATTTTATATTTCATTTTTTTGTACAGAATTATTATTTTTACACAGTTGAATTACTTCATACTATTATGTCAATAGCATCTTGGGTAACGGTACAACCGTTTTCCGCTTATGGTGACACGCCGTTTGGAAAAAGACATCAATCTTACATACGAGTATATCTTCAATGAATGCGAATAATAATGTAACGATGAATTGAAAATTAAACAATGGCTTATATTTGTCTTGTTAGTATGTTGGATCATTTCATAATAATATTTTTGATGCTCGTTGTGTATTCGTAATGTAACATTTTAAGTCGTCAAAAAAATCCATAGGACCTACATCTGTGGCTGCCAAAAAATTAACCTATTAGCCTGAAGTTTCCCCGGCACATTGCAACCCCGCTAAGTCCGGTTCTGATTATATCATAAGATGTGCAAACACGTCCGTCCGAAGAAATTCGGAGGACAACTTGCTCGTGTAACACCGAGTATCCATGATGGGTTTCAAACAAAAATAACATCTTCGACCACCTATTATGTTATCGAAATATCGAATTAATGAATTTTTAATACTTTGATACAGAATTATTTCTCCATGAAAATGTAGTCGACCACAAGTATATTATGAATAAGGAAATAGTCGCTTCAATTCCAGAATATGGCATCCCCTCCCAATCGTACATATGTAGTATTACTGTAGTTAAACGTATATAAACCATTATAGAATAATATTGACAATTCTACTCATACAATATAAATGAGAATAATCGACTGCTTGGATTAATAATTTCTTTGTACATATATATATATATATATCGGACCATACATCACGGACAATTTCATTCATTTCCTCAAGGACTCCGGACTGGACAAATTTATTTAAAATAAATTTATTTAAAAAAAATGTAAAATTGTTAAAATTACCCAAAAAAAAAAAAATGTAACTAATGGCCATAGCAGCCGAAGTTGTGATAGATCAATAAAAAAAAAAAATATATATATATATATATAATAAATACTAAATGAAACAAACGCTTAACGTACCCATGTCTTTTGATCATTGAGACCGACATCGATTACAACTTAATACATGATATTAATTATGTGTAGAAACTGTTTGATTATCTTATAATAGTTATACATTATTATAATGTATTGAACTTAACGAAATTAAAATAACTTTGAACTATTTAAGTATTCATGAAGTTCTATTAATAGACTGCTTCAACAATTAAGTCCATCGCCGAAACTTGCTTGTTCCTAAATCATAAAAATAACATCTGATACTCATAGTATGGAAAAACTAATAGAGGATCTACTTTGATTTATATGACAGTATATTTTTATCCGTCTATTAACTGAACCATGTTAAAAATGCAATTAATAAGCTTATATCTTTATCTCGAAAAACAAACACAAATTAACACCATACCAACAGAAATTTAATTGCATATTTATATTTAAGTAATTAAATTTGTTTCAAAATTTAATTAAAATCATTGACTATGTAAATATAAAATATACTGCACAAAAAAAATGTATTTATGTAAGTATGTTTTGTATTGTATTTTTCAGCTTTTACTTAGTACAGATTTATTTTTCATAAAATTATATTTAACGGGGATGTTGAGATTCAAATTTAAATTTTTCTCGTTTTGAGTTTATTGTTAGTAAATTCACGAACCATATAAAATTTATTTGTAAAATTAAACTTTAAAATGTGATTTAAGAGAGCGATTGGTGAAATCATTTTAATGTTTATCTTTATATTTTAATGAACCATACACAACATCGGAATTTAAACAAGAACCATTGGAGATGTCTATGAATGAATTATGAACAATTTTAAAAATATGTTTTTTTGTCCTTGTATAACAAACATAACTGTGTATTCAATAAGAGAAATAATAATTCAAACTAAATAAAAACGGAACAAATGTTTAAGTTACTTTTTTTCATGCAATTCGATGGGATATAAAAACCCTTTAAATCTCCCTATGTACCTATATACACAAATATAAAAAAAAAAGTTATGTATTGAAAAACCAATAATGATTTTTCATTGCCTTTTCTCTGCTCTAGTTATTTTTAGCCATTTTATTTTTATTTTTTGCTATAAATACAAATAAAAAATATTCTGTACGATAAAATATAAAAACAATATTGACCTATACTAAAACCAAATTACTGTCATTGTTACCGTAACAATTTTCACGGTTATGTGATTTAAGTTGATATAAGTTAAATGATTAAAAAACGCGATCATTCGTTAAAAAATTGGTTCAAGGAGTGGAAGCATGACGAAAATGGTTTCGTTGTATGAAGGTATTGTTTTACTTTATTATTATAGTATATCAAAGTGCGTTAAATTGTTTATGAAATTATAGATTAAGAAATAAATCGAAAAATTATCAATTTTCTTTAGTTTCTTAAATTCATTTTCTTCTAGAAATCTGCTTCAAAACGTTTTAGTATACAGGGTATCCCACCGGAATTTACAATGAGCTATATCTCCCGTAATAATAGAGATAATCAAATTCTGTTTCTTTTTTTATGAGCATCCATGGGCAAAAGTAATTTTGTTGAAAATAGTTTGGTAAATATAAGTGTAAGTATTATTAAAGAAGTTAAAAAATCTACTTTTTATTTTTTAACTTTTATAAATTTCAAAGGTAGCTTTGAATATTTTATAGATTTTACTTTTATGAACGTTTTGATGGTTCAATTTTCAATTTTCATTAACTTCTTAATTTTTAATAATTTTTCTAGTTTACAAGAAAATAGTGTACTATTTACACAATCTTAAATAAAAATAATATAATTAGCAAACCTTAGCGGAAAAATGACAAGGTGATAATAATTTACAACTATTTTTAATAATTTTTTTTTGTAAACTTAGAAAAAATATTAAAAATCATGAATTCATTGAAAGGGTTGAAAAGGTTTGAAACGGCTGTATTCGAATTTCACGAAAGTTATAAATTAAAAAAATTCTTTAATAATACACTTATATTTACCAAACTATCGTCGACCAAACTGCCTTTGCCCAAGGATACTCATAATAAACATAATTTGTTTAGATAATATCTCTATTTACACGGTATATATGTGTATTGCTCTGTGAAGATCCCGGTGGGACACCCAGTATGCGTACACATACAGGGGTGCATAATTATATTATGTTGATATCTATACTATATTTTCATCGATTCCTTGTAGGTGTATATATTTTAAACATATACGTGACTCACCAATGTAAACATTTACATACCGTATTGCGACGGTTAATTTTGAAAACTGCCTACGTGATATCTCGACACACAGCGAATTATTAAATAATAAGCTAACATTTCAAAGAAGAAAATTAAAAAAAAATTATTTTGAGTCTACATATGTAAACATTTTGTCTATGTTTCTAGCGAGAAACTATAAGAGCTGTAGCTTTCGAAAATATGATGTGTTAATATCGTTTATACCTACATACAGATTTACTATGCATAAATTTGGTGTGGCTACGTTATTGAGTAAAATCTGATTTTCAGATTTCATCAATAAATTTTATACCATTCCAGTAAGAACCTACGTAGGCATATATGTATATACTTATTGCCTATTGATTACTGAAAAATATAGTTTTGGGCAAAGAAATAATTCTGCTCGACCCGTTGGAAAACCTCGCTATAACGGGGAACAACAATATTATTTTTAAAATATGTTTTCGATTCGCATTTCACGTAAGTCGGTTTGAAATTTAATTTATTAAGCGAATTATTAGGAGTTTTAATTTTTTTTTTTTATTATTGTTTTTATGTGATCGTTTATTGTATACGGTTACCACGGTGATGACCAGGTATATTGTACGTCATATTAGTTATAACGCGTGTAATGTGCGTAATCCCACATGCGGATTGCGAGCACGTGGTTAACGCACACCATCAGCGCTATATATTACTACGCCTTGAAACCGCTGAACAAAACCCTACGTCACACATTATTGTCGCGCTAAATTAATTTGAGATGTTGAGGTTTTGTTCGATGTAAATAGATTAATATCGCTTTGGTCGCGTATAATAGGTAATCAAGGGCAACGGAAGCATTACTCAAGCCACCGCGCAAAGGCTATCGAGTTATGGTAAGGTTGCTTTGTGACGAAACGATATGGAGAACCCGAAAGGGAATACGTACAATACCGTATGGTTTATTCGGATGCCGAACATTTTTTTCGGTCTCGTTACAAAATTATGTTCAGAGAGCCACTTTCTGCACATGCGGTAGTTAATCAACGCAGTCAACAACTGCTCGAAATTAAATCAATGAGAGCGACCTCGGCTTTTCAAGACTCTATTGAGACGTTTCATGCTTAAGAATGACTGACGAACGAATCGAACACGATTGTAGGATACCAGCTTCTGCGGCAGGTAATATTAAGTCACACTAGGCACTTGGACAACGTACTAACATTTTTACTGGGGCTAGTGATGGTATTAGGATGTTATACTCGTACTTAGTGTTGACAATTTTATCTTGAAATTAAATTCCTAAATACCGATTCGAATCAAGTCAATGATACTCCTCAATCATTGTATCTTATCGATACTCATAAAATATTTATTATCTGTTTTTCCAAACGTGTTAAGAGAATAAATTCAAATCATCGTGGAATCCGAAAGAAACCAGAAAGCCTATATGTACAACGTACAAAGAAATGGATCAGTACAATTTTCAAGACTTTTGTTAACAATTTTGCTTAAAAAATACTCTAGAGTATCTAATCATATAACGCGACTGTATTGAAATTATGTTGACAATATTTGAATTAAATTCCATGAAACCACTAGTTATTGTAGATTCAAAGATGTTTCGGAAATGTTAGGAGTTTACCGATTACAATGGTTCCTTTCCAAAAATCTTCCTTTGAAGCACAACTAAGTGCTCCAAAAGTTTCACATAGAACGTTTAGGCATCGTTTGAAAATATTAGAAACCTATGTAGCTCTGTGTCATCCAGGCATTTGTCGGGGCTTTACAATTCCCAATAAATTTATCAAAAAATAATTATATTTTCCAAATATTTTTTATTTTTATTTTTTCTTGACATAAACAATCTATAAAATATACAAAATACGTTTATATGGTGAGAGTATTGTAACATGAGGGGGTTGATTAAAGCACCCACCCATTATTGACTCTTGACGGGTTGATTCATTCTATCAGATCCAAATAAATTTATTGCTTCAGAAATGTATATATTTGCGTTTTATAAGCATGTTTTAATATAATTTTAAAACTTGAATTTTGGAAATCTACAAAAAATATTGAATTAAATCTGTTCATAGTTGCTTTCGGAGTTATGCCATAATCGCTACGAAATAATATAATCCTCGCAGCCAAACGAAAAACATTGACCTATTCGATGGGTAAACTCAGGTTTCTGTTAGAATTAAGAACTGATATTTTAAGCCCAGAAACATAATCCAAGTTTTGTTTTACTACTTAATATTATCTTCAATATACCTTGAAAATTGTGCGTAACGATACTCGTTTTTTTTTTTAAGCTTATGAAATAAATAACATTTATGTATATTGTATGAATTATTACATGCTTTGGCTTATTTTTGTAAAATACATTTTATATTTTCAGTCGGTTTTTTTTCATGAGTGTACTATTTAATAGCTTATAAATAATTCAATACAGTTATGATATTCACCTGAATAAAATGTTATTTATGTTACATATTTAATACACCATATGGATAAATTATTGAATAACTACTGAGTTTAAAAATACCTAATTGAATTGAATTTGAATACATATTTTACATTGAAATAAATAAGTAGTTTTAATACTCGACTTCGTAAGGTTTGAAATAAGAACCCTATCCATACCTGCCCACAGTAATTAAAGTTCAAAATTAAGATACATAAATTAGTCATGACGTACTTTGATCCAGTTAAACTATATTAAATATAATGACGTTAAAATTAAAATTGTTAATGTTAAAGTTCATAATCATAAAAATGCACTCAAAACACGTAAATTAATATACTCAAAAGTTTTCAATTACAAACCTAAACAGATAATTTGATTAGTTTAATAAAAAAAATATGTTTAAAAGTTTAAAATTAATTTGTTCCTGTATTCAATTTTATCCTCAATTTTTCCACAGTGTTTTAATTTATTTTACACGTTAAACATTGAAAATTTATACTACATTGATATGTAAATTATATTAGTTACAAAATGATATTGTACTTAAAATGTATTCTCGACTACAATAATAACCACAAAATTATTAATTATTGTAAAATATTAATTTAAGTGATAAACATAAGATTCTACGCAATTATATCAAATATTTAAGTCCGAACGATGAATATTCTTCACGAGGTTAATTTTCGAAATCAGAATTTTCCAACTACCTACACTATATTTTCTACTAATATTACTTTCTGTATAGCAAACGGAATCTGATTTTGGAAATTCGTTCAAATTCTGTTGGCTTCAATCGTTTTCATTGTAAAGGTTATTTTTATGGTTTTATTGAACTCTAAAGCTTAAAATTAATGACAATCGATTATATTTCTGTGAACATATCGCAAAGCCACCTGGAGTCAATGAAACAAAAATACTGAAGATTACTTTTTTTTCCTCTGAAATCTCCAAACATTGTTACAATACAGGACAATAAGTATTTCCACTCTTATAGGATTTGTTGATGATATTGCAGAAAAGAGAAAAAAACGTTTTGCGAGAAATAACCAGTATCGATCGCGCTCGCATAAACCAGCAAGGTTACTCCGAACAATAAACAACTGTGGTCACTTAATGAGGACTAAAAGGGCAAAAAGTCGTTCTCAGAATGCAATTTTTTATCACGAAACTTTACCTAAATGTGAAACTTTACCTGGGAACGGTCAAAAGTAGGTCCGATTCGAATTCATTAAGTGTTAGCAATGAATTCGTAAATTATCCGATAATTAATTTACCTTTCGGGTAGGTTATAACACTCATTCGTTTACATATATTCAACAACACATGTCTAATGTGTATTTCCTTTGGTTAAATTGTATTAAATGATTAAGCGATTTAATTATTAAGCTGAACTTTCACGGTTTTAAAAATAAATTCTATAATTTTAAAAAAATAATTACTATTTACCCGTATTAACTATTATACAAACTATGTATAAACTATATATTTATTTATATTTTTTTTACATAATATTATATAGCCATTTGAAATATTTAACGTCAGTTATACAGATAACCGGCAAATTTTATGTTCGATTAAAAGTCAGTCATCAATAAATTTATGTTTAACATTTTTTCGGTTGGTTTCTTTCAGCTTAATTTTCTATTCCGTCTGCAGTTTCTACTGACGCTGCTGAATACTTTTTTAATCATATTCATATGTTGACAAACTAAAATATTATTTCAACAGTCACTTTTGTATACTTCAAACGAAGTGTATTAAATAAACTCGTTTCGTTAATGACGTTCAATACATTTTCCAGAAACCATAATATGTTTCACATAAATCATATTAGTATTATTCAAAGTACCTGATATGCTTGTCATGTGCTACACAAATGTTTTGATTTGTCATGTTTTTTTTTTCATGCAATTTAAACAATAACGTTTTTACATATTCGTTTGCCAGAACAGTAATTGTAGTCAAACGTTTAATTGTTTGTAACTTAGATAAAACAAAAGTAACTGGATAAATAATTGCTTTCGCGTATAGAAATTTACATAGATTACATTCGAATCTTATATCACACGATAGGGGTAGCCTACTGTATTTCCTGGTTGTTAGTGTTAGAAGCATATTATAAATTATTATCGTTGGGTCATAAAAATATACCAAGTAATATACCATGAGAAAATTATACAACATTTACTAAAATTTATTTTCAATAAGAAAAAACCCATCAGGGAAATACAATTATATTTCTTTGAAGAAAAAATCTAAAAAATCAAATTAAATAAAAGCTCGATTTAAAATTAGGAATTTTCATTTAAACATTATACTACATTTTACAAACGCAAAATTTAAAAGAAATACAAAATATAAAATATTCCGTTATGGAACTACATTGTATATCTGTTATTTATAATAAAAGACTAAATTCAAATTTAAAATGCTTATACCGAATAAATTATCATAAAAAGACGTACTTTTTTTGAAGTTTCGACTAAATTTAAACCATTTATTATGCAGACTATAAGGTATATTGTAATAACAGCTGAATCACACGTTTTTATGAATAATTAATGTAATAATATATCCAATTACAATATACCCATATTATAACTCATAATGAACAAGGATTTTAAACAATAATTTAAAGAATATTTTCAACGTGGAAGTAATAAATTTTTTGATTATTGAGCTTTAAAATTAGTAAATTTGTCAAAAAATTTATTTTTGATTTGTATAGAAATAATGTTCTATACTTATGTTTTAATTATAAAAATAATGTTCTACTACAGTTAAAAAGCAATTTCTCAACTTTTAATAATTGTATTTTATTTGAAAGCTCGCCAATGTACTTAATACTGTTTTAAAATTATGTTTAGTTGACAATTTTGCTCTTTACTTAATTTAAAAAAGAACACTCGCCGCGCCACTTCGTAAAAACTTGTCTATCGTCAGGGATCAATTTTAATTTTCTAATTATAATTTTCTTACATTTTCAAAAAACGTGATTGGAGAATTTCTCCGCCAAGTTTTTAGATGGATAAATAAAATACAAGCATATAATAATTATACTAAATTGCATTAAATGTTGTTGTGCTGGTAATTGGTATTAATCAGTAATCACCATTAACGCTACCTAGTTATTGGAATTAATTGCATTAATAACGTGAAAACGCTTAGAATTAGTACGTAAATAATTCGATTGTTGATAACGATTCTGGAATAGGAAACCGCTGTAAACAACAGCTTTACTGAATATATATAACGAGAACAAAGGCGTTTGCGAAAGTATACAAAAATCGTCGACGAAAAGTACAAACAAAAGAGACATAAATATTATATAAGAAGCGTTTTACTTTGAAGGATAAAAAGTAGTACGTCGAGTTGTCGAATTACACATATTGTTCACAGAAACCTGAAAATCACATGCGAAACGGTGGGATAGCGTGAGGTATTATTACATTGTTCGCGACCATGTGGCCACGTTGCGTGAATAAAATATGCCGAGAAACGTATACTATCGCCACGCGTCTTTGCGGCATAAGTCTCCGGCGAACAAATATCAATATAATCGGGGCAAACCGTCCCGTCTTCAGCCGGGGTACCAAGTCTGGAACCTACCCCCGAACGTGCGTTATACCGTTCCGATACGAGTGCGTGGCCCCGTGATAAGTATAATGTATATGTACAATATGTGGTTTTCGAACCGGACGTCGTCGTGCCGGTTACGCTACAACGATCGAATATTCTTCGATCGTTTTCGAGATTTTCGTGTTTGATATTATGCCTAAAAACGTTCCAAACTATATCTTCATATACGTCTTTTTAATATTATTAGCCTCAGACGAACAAATATCAATACACTCGGTAACCTTTGCTTTTCGCACAGCACTACCCGGGGTGTGAATTGAATATGTATACATTACATTGTATAAGACTTAAAAGGAAATTATTTGTACAAGTATCTAATGCACGGGTGACGCACAAGGAATGACAATGCCACGAGGAAATGCACAAAATGTTTGGTGCGCGTAAATGGCACATGTTTTAGTATCGCTATCACAGAAATTAACGGAAATACGATTGTTTGAAAAAGTTAAACGTTTCGAAATCCGGCGGCGCGTTATTCGCTCCTCGTCACCCGGCCCTGCAAGGTTTTATTTCATTTCAGCTCGTCATAATCCGTGCGTTTTCGAGATTCGCTCGCGTTTCGCGACGAGAACGGAAGAACAGAGCGGTGGTGGTGCCTGTGTATACACCGATTACCGCGTTTATAACATTATAAAAGACGCGTTTCGCCGTGTTACCTGTCTGTCCTTTGCCAAGCGTCTTTTCCAACCGGTACGGGCCGACGTACTGCTGTTGTTGCACGTCCACGGTGGCCGAGTACACGAACTGTTCCTGGTGCATTTTCGGACGACGTGCTGCGGACGAATCACCAGTGACGACGTGGAGGACCGGCGATGCTGCGAAGAAGAAGCCGACGGGGACGCGACGACATCGTGACACACAACACGGCGCCCTGGTGGCGGCGAGGAATGGTGGAAAGGGTGATACGGATACGGCAGACGCGACGGCTGCAGCGACCGCGGTCACATCGGTGCGAGTATGTTCAAACGGTCGACGACGCGATGAGCCGGCGCCGTGCACGTCGTCCGACGACACGGGTAGTGGTGATAACCGCGATTCGGGTCACGGGCATGCTATACCGTGGTTGTGACCGTCCGCGAACGGTGTTGACTGGCGACCGGACAGGCGTGTTATGATGAAAACCGAGTGCCGGTCGTCGCCGGACGCGCGTGCTCTTCGGCGGACACGGGGGTCGTTTCGACCGCAGTGCGCGACCGTACTGACGGCGGTTGATGATACCGTTCGGAGGCGAATAAGCAAATAATATGGTACACGGTAATCGCGTGACGGCGCGCAGCAGCAGCGACGACGATGGTGACGAGTAACGACGGAACGAGTTTAAACCGGAGATTATTACAAAAATTATAATAATAATAATAATAATAATAACGATGATGATGATAATAATAATAATAGTAATGATAATAAAATTGGTGACAAACGATATATTACCGCGGACTGTTGTGCTGCACGAAGCCGACCGATGCACGACGACGTCCCCTGCGCGACGCAATACACATGGTGCGCGAGCTGAACGTTTTGCCTAACTGCTTCGGTATTGCGTTTTAAACCCGGGGAGGGACACCAGCGGCAGCGCGCGCCGTCGTCGCGGTCGTAGTCGTCGTCGTCGTCGGCGGCGGCGGCGCGGCGGTGCGTAGATGGCAGTGCATGGAGTAGCCTCGAAATACATCTGCAACGGCGTTATCGATAGCGCGCGCGGCGAATTTATCGACGGACCACGCCGCTGCCGCCTCGGTACAAGACCGGTACGGGTGCTAACAAACTGTGCACCGACTGCACGTTCTGTGCGTGCGTGTCGACGACCCCGCAGGTTCGCCGCTGTTGCTGCACGTTGCTGGTCCGGCGTAGGCGCAGCACGGGCATCCCGCCGCCACCGCCCGAAACTTCGTAAGCTTCAGCCCTAACATTTAAGTCTCGGAGTGACCGGGCCCGCGTGTTCGAACCGGTGTCGCTGAAGTCGCATGCGGTTTATTCTAAGACATTCGGTATACTCAATAGAAATCACGTTTCGTCAATAGTAGCTGTACAATAAATAACGCAAAACCTTTTCGCGTTCTCGTGGAATTAGTCATTACACGATGGTATTATGACGGCCGGATGTTTTTGACCGTACAAGAGCACGGAGCGTAAACACAAATTTACACTACATATCTTAGACAAATATATTATCAAATTCGAGGAAAATTATTCCGTGTAACTAATGTACCACAATATCGTCGGGCATCGTCGGAAACAATACGGACACGCAATATTGTATATACAAATACACAACGGACTAGATCGCATGGAACTCGTGAAGGAATTTGTACAATTAACCGGTATTTGTGGGAGCCCCATCGTCGCCCTTAAAAGTATTTACGCTGCAACCGGTAAAGTTATCGAACCTGATAGAACATGTGTTGACGCTCTCGTGCGCTTCCAAAACGGCCTGCAATTTTCAGCTTCATTCGAATACACTAGTAGCATATCAATAGGACACTTGCCAATCTAGTTTATTAGATAGACAATTACTATATTATCAACAATATAGAGGATCTGGTGCCAAAATAGGGAATAGAGAAATACTATTTTTATCAGTGCGCCTCTCGTTGTAGCACTGCAGACCTTTAACGAATACATCATACCTATATATTTCTATAACTATATAACGTCTATAACCCTAAAACATTATCATGCTCGGTTTCATATTATGATCAGCTCGAATGTTAGTATGTCGTGTTGGGGACAAGAAATTCATCAAGAATAAATTACAACAGATTAACAATATCCACTGTGGTCTCAAGATGCAGTTGTATAGGAAAATCTGTTATATAACACTTCCCCCTCGGCGCCATATACCGCGGCTCGTCGAACAAATCCCCCGCAGCAACCGAACAACTATAATGATGTCTATAGAAACCGCGTTTTAGCTGACGAATACCAAAATATACGTATAAATATAATGCGTTGATTAATTAAAGTCGCTTTAATGCGTAAGATAAAACATCCCTCCCGATAACGCGTGGACAGCCCCCCTTTCCAGAGTGTCCCTCTTACATCACCCTTCTTCCAGAAACGTGGCGGTTTCCCGTAAAACCCACCGAACCGGCCACACCTTTATATTCGCCGCGGTATTTACAGTTCCAGGTTTTTTTTCATACCGCACGCACGCGACCGCAGTACATAATATATATATATATATATATATATATTATCGTACAACCTTACTTATTGCTCAGCGCAGCGTGTCGCGCATTCAAATATTCCTAAAAGCATGCTGGCGACGGTGCAACGCAAAGGTTGAGAAACACTGCAGGTATGCGCTGCAGAAGACCGACACGAAATATTATTTCTCCCTTTTCCAACGACACGGCGGGCGGTGTACACAATAAATGCGTCTAGCGATGTACAGAAATGATAAAATGAAACAACACCGGCGGCCGCGGTTGCCCGCGCGCTTGGGTCTACTCCGACGAACTGCAGATTTCTAGGGCCTGCAGTGCGGACGCGGGATGTTTTCATCCAACCGAGCCCACCGTCGAGATTCGAGGAAACGCGTACCTGCTGCGAGAGACAATCAATTCGACGGGGGAGAGAAAAAAATATCGAATGATACACAGCGTGGTTATACAAAATTACGTGCACCAGAACGTAAATACATGACGTCGTCATGTATACGTGTACATGCGTTATGTCCGTTCTGGGATCCGGACGCAGGATCGACGGGAATTGAACACGGAATATTGCGAGAGTAAGCAGAATCGGATAAATAATGAATAATAATTACAATACGTCCAGAATACACGTGCGACGAAATAAATCCGATCCGAATCGCACGTGTAATAACGCCGGCGAAACTAGAATACGGACGCGGTTCACGTTAATCGGACCGCGACCGCAGGGATCTTTCGCGAAAACCCGGTCACTTTTTTCACGCAAACCTTCCGCCCCGTACCCCACGTGCGCCTTGCTGTCCGCGCGCGTACGTATGATAATAATATAATCTATTGTGCATATTATTGTGTACACGAACGCGCCGCAAGCATCCGTGCGGTCGGGCGTGTTACGCGTGTGCGTGTGTGTGTGTGCGTAAATATGTATTAGACCGTGCGTGTATGCGTGCACATGGACGAGGGTGTGCGAGCGTGCACGCGCGCGTACGTACGTACGTATCGCACGATCGCGGGAAAAAAAAAAACGGAATGCGTACGAAAACGCGCGGCAAGTATCGATTCGGGAAAACAACGCGATGTTTGGTCGATAGCCTAGCGGCGGCGGCAGCGGACCCTTTTCCGTCGAGTCGGCGGCGGCACCGGCATTGCGCATGCGCCCGCGCCGCTTTATCCGCCACGTGGTGGTCGGGTGCAGCGGAGCGGTGCGCAGTGCCGTACGACCGCCGCCGAGTCGTCGTCGCGTCCCCTTTCGAAAACACCCCGTGAAAAACGATTGCGCGGCGGCGGCGGCGACGACGAATGCGGCGCCACCCGAAAGTGGCTCTCTTATTTTTCGCTTCGGTTCGCGCGCGTGTGATTGTATTACGGGTCCGGCGCGATCGTCGACGACCGGGGCATACCTACGTACGACGACGCGCGTGCAGCGGGCGGTGGATCACGGTCCACGGCGGAATCGCGTCTGACCGGGTGTACGGACGTTCCGTTGTGGACTGCAGGCTAAAGTTCCGACGGCGCTACACACGTGATATCCAGACGTGCAGACGAGCGTCCGGTCTGTTCAGGGTCCGTTTTTTTGAACGGGTTGCACTGAAAGCCCACGGTCGAACCAAGACCGCCGACGACGTAACAAACCCCGGAACAATTCCGCGAGATACGTGCAAACGATTAGACATCCTGTACATTTCGGTCTCGAGGTTCGCGCGCACATTTTTCTCGTCGGCATTATCACACGTTTTATCTAGTACGCGGGGATCTTCGCGAATGCTACTATGAAAAATCGAAAAACTCTAGTCTTCGTGTTTTCTAGAACGCGCGCTATTGAGTTTCGAGGCGGTTGCTCAAAGTTTAGTTGGGAATCTTCCGAAAAATATCGAGAAATGCCGTTTAAACAAAAATCTAATAGTATAGTATTATTCCCATCTAACGAACAACGAGCGACCCCAAATGTTTGGAACCCTCGATTCGCGCGCCTACTGACGGCGGCGCCGGTACCAAACTTTTGCTCACATAGGGGTGGAGAACGTTTTTCGGGTCAGGTGCCCGAATTTGGTTTACGAGGGGTCTTAAACGAATTACAACACATATAAATATACACAACTCGGATTATTAAAAAAGTTGTACCGAACAACTGCGAACCGAACACTCGTCGTATATTGTAATTATGTATATATAATACATGGGTAGCAAGAAAATACTATGTACTTACATTATATTTACGCGCGCAAATAGAATATATAGTGTCTTGTTATGTAGAATGTCGAACGTCTCGAACTTTTCGACTTTTCGAACTTTATTTGGTTTCCCCTCGAGATTATTCCCGTATACGGAGAGTAGCTATATGCTGTACGATGATCGATACCATTGATAGAATGATGCTATGCGATTTTTCGCCTCCAGTCGACGAACGAAAACGGAATAAAAAGCGTTAAATACATATATAATACACGTGTCTAGTGTCTATAAATTATATTATAATACTGCGTACGCACGCGAGGATAACAATTAGACGCGTATATATGTACGTGTCACAGGTTCGTCAACCTCGCTGGCAGTGTTTTACGCGATGTAACGTTCCTATTACAATATTAGTTTAACCGCGCATAGTGGATAAAGTGATCGATCCCCCGACGGCGATTGGCCGCGGTTATGAAATTACATGATATTCGTCGTCGAAACAGCGCACGGTTATGTGGTGCACGCGTTCGCCCGCCGTAGCACGTGTCACGATCGCCACGCTATTCCCTCCATGGGCTCGTGCCTGTGTGTGTGCGTGTGTTCGCGTACGTTTACAAGCAGTTTTCAAACTTCCACGACACCCTGTGCGGCAGTATCATCTCGTGTGCGTGCGCGAGTGCGTTTTCTCTGCGCAAAATCCGAAAAACTGCCGCCGTCGAGTATTTTATATGTTTTTACGCGATATCTTTATTTATTTTTATCGTTGTCATTGCCGCTTTCCTCTCTGTCACCCTCTCGCACCCTCTCACTGTTTCTGTATCTCGCCATTTCACTCCTTCCCTCTCCCGCACACACACTACATGTCTCTCCCACTCGCTCCATCGGTGTTTCTCTATTTTTTTTTTCCTTTTTTTTTCGCGTCTTCTTTTGTCCGCGAGCGCGTGTGTGCGTGTCGTTTGCTCGGGGGCGGGGTCACGCGCTAAAACTACCCCCGTGATGTACGCCGGCCCGATAGAAGAGTCGAAATGGAAAACGAAAAAATAAACGCGACGTATTTTGGGTTTTTATTTTTATTGTGTTATACGTACATATTATATTCCTGCGAATTTCGTCCGACCCGACGAAACGCTCGCTCGTATTGTTTACGTGTTACGCACGCACACGGACGCGCGTAGCGTTGCAAATAATGAAAAAAAGTAAATCATAGCGCACACGACCGTATTGCGGACGATAATCATCTCTGTGCAGCATGTTATAATTTATTACGTTTGGTAATACTTCGGAGACTATAGGCGCTGAAATACGCGTGCGCTCTTCGTATGTTATGCGAAACAAACTGATGATAGGTTAACGAACGTCGAAGTATCGAAACGCGATTGGTCGAGAGTGGCGTGTGCGAATCGTAGTGTCGAATTGACAATATAATAAACTAGGATAATATCCAAAAATGCATCTCGATTAAGATAACGGCATCGCATTTTGTAATGAAAATAAATAGATTTCAGATTAATTTACTATTTATGAAATTTGTAACTGAAAAAACCACTCGGAGCAAATTATTATTGTATATAGAAGATACGATTCTTATTGCATTCTAACGTACAATTATATAAGTTTATTTCGTCGAAAACAATTTTAAAACAATTTTTTTATCTTCTATTTGGAACTTATTTTTCACCCGATTTAACTCGGATTACCGATAGAATCTCATCAATAAAATTAAAGATAAAATAGAAGGACCGTTTTGGATATAAAATCGTCTAAGTACTAGATGCTCATAAAAAAAATGTATATATAAACTTTTAATCAAGATCAATGAAATATTTAATAGCGGTTATTCGATTCGATTAATGTTTTTCTGAAAATTATCAACTCGAATTTTGAAAGTAGGTACTGCCAAAGTGCTAACACAAATTGATATTAGTCTTACGATAAAATTTTATCTTAAAATATTTAATAATTTCATCAATACGGATTGATTATCAATATTCAAAGGATGATACGCAGTTTTAATTTTTTAGAGTTCATAGATTATAATTAATTAATAAACGAAATATTTGTTAAAGGATGGTGAATTCGTTTCGACCGTTTGAGCAGTTAAACTGATTGAGTTTTTATTCCAGATCCACGCACATATGATTGTTTATTATATGTATAAAAAAAAATGAGATCGACTTTTTGCAATTTTCAAAAAACAATATCGATGCAAAAACAAAAAAAAATTGCTTAAAAATTAAATTAAGTATCGATGTAATTAGAGTTTTTCCTCTTGGACAAATAATCAACAGATATGTGTTAATTTGCTGTGACTTGTGGTTACTCGAAACCGATCCTTTCAATCCATCATGGTTATTCTGTGCGGTTTTAAAGTTTAAACACTACACAAATACTTTGCTTTTTAATTACCGGGTAAGCAAATGTCGAAAAGTAAGATTGTGCAACGAGTTTAGAACATATACCTACGTAAATAAGTTGATGAAAATACAAATAATAATATGTAGACACTGCGTAAGTACTACGTAAATGATATTGTTTTATTTTTCAATTTTGAACACAAATAAATAAATCATCTGTTGTACTTATATCAAAGATTCTTATCCCGTGGAAGACCGTACAGGTCATAGGGGTTATCAAAATAAATCGTAAATATGCTTATTTTTACACTGTACATACATACTTAATTTATAAATTTACATTATAGGTATCTATCAATTTATGCATTTATTTTTAATTTACCGCTCTATTTATTTATTTTTATGAAGTCACTGAAAAAAAAACAATTGACGAATATATACTTTTTACAACAGTTTTAGATTTATTTCAAAATTAAAAATACATTTCTAACGTAAGCAATTATATATTTTTGCTAGTTGTTACATGTTTGAAATATTATATTGTGTAACTTTTAAAATTAACAATTTTTATACTTCATAGCTACTTATTTTTTACCCGTATGTTTTTCCTAAGCAATAATGTATTTTAATAGGAGTAACGTTTGAACATGTATTAGTGTAAAACATGAAAAGATGAAGGTTATTATTTTTATTTTTATTTTTTTTTCATATGGCTTAACACTTAAGTACATCATGGAAAGGTTTTACATTATTATTTTTAAAAAGTTTACATTTAAAAACTGTTGTTTTTGTCTATTAGCTGTTGTCATTATCCACAACGAATATTATTGGTATTTCAAACATAATGTTCAAAACACATTTAAAACGCTTAAATCGTTTAAATAAACCCTGGCTCCATCGTGTCCGTAGTAATATTATAGTAATACTCGAACACACGCAGCCGCTATACATGTCTATACACATATATACATACATACACACATAAATACACACATACATACATATATACATACATACATACATACATACATACATACAAACATACATACATACATACATACATACATACATACATACATACATACATACATACATACATACATACTCGTACATATATACATGCATACGTACAGGCGCGCATTCCAAATCGGCGATTAAATTGGTCACGTTACACGAGTTCGTTCGACCGCGTATACCATGGATACCTCGAGCCGATAAAAGCATTAGGGAATAGCGATACGTTATTATTATTACTATTATTATTATTATTCTTATTATTTTTACTATTAATATTGTCATATTGTGCCACGGATATCGCGTTTTGTTTTACAGTAGGGTCTTTCACGTTTCGAGCGACAGCCATAATAATTTTTTATGAATATTGTTCAAATAAAAATAGAAAAAAATCATCTAACACTTTTGTCAAAATTGTGGTCAATGTTCACAAACTATAGTGAAAATATAATTTTATGAAACATTATTATTAAACCGAACTGGTTTGTAGTTGGTTTTCATCAAAAACTAAAAATAGGACATTTGTGTGGTGAATTTTAAAACTCAAGCGACCCATACAGTTGCTATTTAACATAAGATTGTCATGTACAGCTTAATAACCTCTGCCCTCTGTGTGCACAAGTTATGATATCAAAATATTATTATTTATTAATATTATTGACGTTCGCGCGCGGTGAACACCCGCCGATCGTTGTCGACTGCACATTGGCTGATCACCATGTATGCTAACTACGGAGTACAGCGTTAGCGTGGCAAAGGTTTGAGCTCCCCGGGGCAAAGACGGCAGTTTCACCCCTTTTGTCAAGCATTTTAAGGAGAGGGTCGCAGTGTTGTACAATCAAAATAAAATCAGAGCCCAGAGGCATTTGCTACGCCACTGAAACTCTGACCAAACTAACCCTTTCATGAATATTACGTGCATGTTAACTCTGACGAAGTTCATAATATTTATGTATGATCGCTGACAGAGTAGTTGAGGTAGGTATACACCAGTGTAAGCTCCAGCAAAATTTACTTGTTTTATGATTTCATAACCACGTACACCGGGCAATTAATACGTTGAGTCTAGAAGTGAACCTATTCTAAGCTATATTAAATGTACCAATTGCATTATTTATTATTTTAATTCAGTATAGATCAATTTTATTATAATTGTCGCTATACACACCATATGTGCATTTTTTTAAAATTACAAATAATGAATTTTTTTGTTAGTACTATTATTATACTAAATAATTTCTTTCGTAGATACTATATTGCTATACTTTAGCATGCATTCAGTCCACCCTCATAAAAATGGCTGATGGAGCGAATTTCGCAAATCAATTTATCAACCCTTAGCTAAGTTTTGACTCAATACTTTTATATAAATATTGTACTAGGTCCCTATATTGGTATAAAATATTTTTATTATTGACGAATAATTCAATAATTCAAATTATTATTATATTATAATGTGTGTTGAAACTAAATGACTCCGCGGAAAAGTTAAATACTGTTTTGTGGGCCAAATAGAATATTTGTGCCACTAATTAAACACACAGTATCAATACCAAAAAGCCATTAGTCCATTTTATTTCGAACCCGTTTTATAAGACCATTGCATACATTTAGTCGATTTTACCGTTCTATCAAATATTCATTATTTATTTTGCACTTCAATTTTTCGACCTGCGAAAAATATACGGAAAAGATTTTTTTTTTATAGATCAACTGTACAGTTATTCCAAAAATATTTCGATATTTATCATAACGTTATATAATCATATCAAGCGCATAAAATATGAGACATGTCCGAAGCGGTTATTCTTGTGAAAAACGTCTCAGTCGATTTATATACTGTTGTTCAAGTCATAATCGATAAAAGTCTGTGGTGGCTCGTCAAATCCGCGTATGTCCACAAATAAAAGAATGATAAAATAAAATAAAATATAATACATTTTATATATATATTATAAAATAAAATAGAAAAATGTTTATTTTATTATAAGTCCTTCATTTCAACGGCGGGGAAGATAAGTACATATTAAAAAGTTGAAAAGTTATACCTTATATTATATACTCGGTCGACGTTGTATTTGTTTCTTGCGCGGGTATAAGTGTAGCAATATATTTATTGTGTACACATGAGGGAAGTATAAACAATATATTGTGGGAAGCTATGTAATTAGCCCGCGTCCCTCCACCAAAGAGTATACATTTACTTTGAAAATAATATTGTTTTACAAATAAATTTTTATTATTGTTGTTGTTGTTTTTGTTATTTTTGTTTCCCTATAAATGTATTTCAATTAAAACGCACAGGTGAACTTTAACAACAATATTGTTTACAGTTTACCAACGAGTATATAATATAACAACGTGGGTTCAGTTAGCCACCCGGCCATCGAGTCGATTAGCAGTCGTGGAGTTTCATTATTACCGTATACCTTAGTCGTCGTACGTCGGTTGTAGCGGAGATAAAGTATAAACTAAAAGATAAACCAACCAACCCCATCCCCTCTCCTCCTATAAGGGGTGGTTCTCACCACCGCACACAAGATCATGATCCTTCACCACCCGCCACACCGCTTAAACTGTTCACTACGGGTTCACTCTGCCATAATATATTTCGGAAACTCGCGGTTGCGATACCGTGTACGTTAAGAACGCATTGTTGTACGTTTCGATAATCGCATTAAAACAGCTTTTCCGCATACGATTCGCACGAAACGTGATGTGCGTATATACCTGCATATATATATATATATATATAGACATCCAAAGAATCGAAAAGGTTCAAAATCGTTTTTTCTCATTCACAGGCTATGTTTTAAAAATTCACCACCCTCCACATAATTATGCATCAGTAGCAGAATTCTTAAATTTATCATCCCTAGAAACTAGAAGGAAAATGTTAGATATACGTTTTATTAATAACTTAGTACATGGTAAAATAGATGCTAGCCGTTTACTAGATAGGGTTACATTTCATATACCTAGGGCAGGATCACGTAATAAACAGATTTTCGAAATCAGCGCTCGTAAAACAAATTATTTGTGTAATGATTCCATTCAAAGATTAATGCGAATTATTAATTCAGACCCTAATCTCTTAGACTTTTAGTCTAACGGAATGATAATAAAATCTTAGACTAGGTCCACATATCGTTCTGTTTTCATTGTAATATGCAATCGTATACTTCAACAACAAATTATTTGCTTTCTATTATTTAAATGTTACATAATTATATTTTAATAATAACTGTTCTCTTTACCATTAATTATTGTCTATATTGTATTAAAATTTATGTATTTTCTTTGTAAATTGCCGTAAGGCGTAGAAATAAATAAATAAAAAATATATATATTTATATACACGTGTCGTCGTGTGACACGATACGCGTGTTCTCGTTACCGCGGAACTTTTTTCGGGGGGGGTTATTTTTTTTTTTTTTTACGAATTCGCAGACTTTTTCCCGGGTCTTGAATACTTAAACCGACCCCGTATAACTCGTGCAGCCGTGTAGCGTTGTGTACACATAACACCGCGTTACATAGGCGTGGTAAAATGTCCCAAGACATGACGGAACGTCTTTATGCGGCGCGTTGCAAGATCGCGGCCGGAAAATAATTGGATTTTTCCGCTTTTCTTTTTCCCTCTCAAATTATTCGTAATTTCTTTTCCCTCGGACAAACGCGCGGCCAGTGTGAACAAGTGCTTACGACGTAATTTCCAACGCGCAACGTCCAACAACAGTTCGTCGCTCGTGTTTCGTAGACATTTATATTTTCGAAATCGGATCCGTCCGTGTTCGTCATTGTTTTTTTTTTATCTTCCGACGATTATATGCGTACATAATATAGTTCCACTGCCACCGAAAGCCGCGAGTATCAAAAGTTTGCGCAATAATTCGCTCGTATTTAAATTTAAATACCACGCAATGAATAAGAGGATGTACTCAAAACATTTTCAGCGTTCGCAGATGAATTCAAAACTTTTATTCGCCTATACCCCGCCCCATCATTACCCCGCTCGCCGTATTTCTACGAACGATAATGTAATATTGCACAACGTAGGAGTTCTCAGACATTTCATATGATTCAATAATTTAAGATACTAACCATAATTGAATATAAAAAAAATATGATAAAAATGTACACCACATACATTACCTACGTTCAAAATTGTATTCACTGAACATAATAAAACGCATATTATATTATACGTACAAAGTATACATAGAAATATTGGTATCGAGTTGCTACCTCGACAGTTCAAAATCCCTTTATAGTAACTCTCTTAAAATGTGAGATTTTTTTTTTAATAATCGCGTGTATGAATAGAAGAAGCACAACATATGCTTATAAATAGCTTTCAGATACAATCGTATTATATTAATGTTATTCTTATACTCAATGTATAGTATTATTTACTATTATAGTACGTACACGTATATATATATAAATAAATAAATTCAAATTGAAGTGTATGGTGTGCCGAAACGCTAATTTCCTATACTTGAATGCCGAATGGTCACCCATCCTAATTCTTAGCTCTAGTAACCGGAAGAGTGGAGCCGGCCGACTAGCTAACGACAAACAACTCTACCACGCCGTGTCTCAATATCGTATATTGATCGTGTTATGGTAATTGGATAAATCACATATTGATTATGTCTCACACGCCGATTAGATATAACAATATTATCGTGACTAGATTGTAAAATATCGATTTGAAATAATATTTGTTATAACTTTCTGGGATAAAATTATCGAACGTGCTTTACAAACGGGTTAGTGTTTATATTAAATGTTACATATTCGAAACGTGGACATTCGCCGTCGACCCACGCGACGCTCTGCCCTTACCAGGTTTCGCCCATTTCGCTGACAACGTTTAAGCACATAATACTTGCGTATTACGCTTGTATTTTATCCCGCCGGATCAATTTTATTGTTGCCACTTCGATACCCAAAACCCCTTGAACACATATTATGTTATGTTTTTATTGAATGTCTTTAACTCGGTAATACAACCCCATGACAGTGTGACAATATTGAAAGTTCCGTCTGAACGAGATTCGATATGAAAGTTATTTTAATTCGAAATCGAAAACATAAAAAATGTAGGTGCTCAAAACTATGAAACGTATACAACTTCAGATATTTTGTCGTTTTAGTAATAAACAAATTAACTATAAGATTAAAAGAGTACTCTTTTAGTACGAATTATGTTCGTCATTGCTGCAAACTGTGGACTCTATTAAAAACAAAAGAAAAACACAGGCTTATAAGAGAAAACGATAACACGCAAATCAAAATGGACTCATCAAATGTAAAATTTAAATTTCGCTTTTACATTTACTAATGTAGAAACCATAAAAAAAAAAAAATGTTAAATTTGTATCGAAATCAGCCCGGGGGTACGTATATTGATTGTAGCGACTTTTTACTCTGAAAATTCTGCTCGGATCCAACCAGATATTTTAATTTCAATACTTGAGCTCTTCGGACTATCGAAAAATGAAACTTTATTTTAATTTTTTAGTTTCATTCTATAACGAAAAATTAATTTTCGCTACAATTTTTTTTTTTTTTTTTTAATGCGAATTAAAAAATACCGCTGCATATTTTCAGCGTTTAATGTCATATTCTTGTTATTTCTACGGCTTGTACACCGCACGCGCGCGTACATTATATATTTCGAAAGTTTTTAGTGCATGAACTTCCGCATCCTAATTGTTATTACGCCATGACCATGCAAAACGCGGTTCCAAGTGTGTAAAATACAAAGTCGCGGTTGTGTAGAGTTGTGCGCGTACAATACACGAATTTACATTTTACGCGCATTCTTCAGACCGGGGCAGAAGCCGTGTGCGTCGAACGTTGCGGGGGCGTACTTGTGCGCACCGTGGGGAGTAAAGTATAAGTTATAACCGTGCATAAATATTACATCTGGCCTTCGGGTAACGTCCGTTTCGCGTGTAATAGCATCTATCTGGTCGCGCCTTATCGTCTCCACGATCGGGCGACGCCGAATGACTCTCGCCGACTGTTGGGGCCCGCGGTCGTTGATGAGTCTATAATAATACCGTGATATTATCATAACGGTGGTCGTCGGTAATTTATGCTCTCGTCTACTGGGTGACCCACCGGGATTCGCACAGAGCGATATCTCCCGTGATGGCGGAGGTATCGAGTTCTGTTTTTTTTTTTTTTTTATTATTTACAAGCATACCTGAGCAAAGGCCATTTCGTCGACAATGGTTTGGTAAATACAAATAGTGTACTTTTAAAGAAGCTAAAGAAAAATAAGTTTTTGTTTTAAAATCTTTGTGAAATTCGATGATAGCCATTTCATAGGGTTTCTTTTTACGAAAGTGCCGACGGTTCAACATTAGGTTTTCGTTGATTTTTGGTAATATTTTTAGTTTACAAAGAGATAATGTAAATTATTATCACCTCGTAATTTTTCCGATAAGGTTCGCTGATAATGTTATTATTATTTAAAATTGTGTAAATAGTACTCTATTATTTTCTAAGCTAGAAAAATTATTAAAAATCAAGAATATAATGAAAATTGAAAGCTGAACCGTCAAAATATTCAGAAAAAAATGCCCTATGAAATGGCTATATTCGAAATTTATAAAATGTATAAAATAAAAAGTTAATTTTTTAACTTCTTTAATAATACACTATTATATTTACCAAACTATTGTCAACAAAACTACCTTTGCCCAGGGATGGTCGTAAAAAAAAAAAAAACAGAATTCGATTATCTCTATTAACATGGGAGATAACGCTCTGTGTAAATCCCGTTGGGACACCCTGTATTTACTTTTACCGCGTTCGGTCCACCATCAACGTAGCTCTTCGAGTTTGTGTTTTTTTATGCGTTTCAAATAACCGATTCTCTCCGCACAACTGCGCAGTGCGCGAACATTCCGGAAAAATATACAGTAGTCGCCGCTTGTTGGACTCACTTTGGGACCTGACCATTTGAGTCCATTAACCGAATGAGTCAAAAAGGCGAATCACCCACAAAAATGTTGAAAATGCTCAAATTTAAAAACTTATTTACTTAAATAATATTTATTGAGATTCAAGGTATGTATAAAAATAAAAAACTAGCTATACGCAATTAAAAATAATATGTAGGTATGTAAAATCTATTAATTTTTTGATAAATATCCATCTAGGGTTGATTGGATTTTCCCTTCTTCGGCCAACTTCATAATCATATCTTAGTAGGATTTATGTTGTTTGAATACGTCAAAATCGCCTCTCTACTGAATCCCTCTACCCTATACGTACAATTTGAAGCGCTTCTAGCATTTGTTTAGTTGATGGTGGTTTCTCATCAGGTTCCTCTTCGTCACTATCACCATTCTCTTTTGGCCGTTTCGACTGTATTTCACTACTAATTGACGACGGCTGGGTTTATCGCGAAAAAGTTATTATTTATTTTATCTCCGCGATAAAATCAAAATACCGGTACCGACTTATATCGCATTCATAACACGTTTGTTCAATGCATGTACATATTTTCTTTATTTATCTAATTTTCAAATGACCCTATCAACCGGTGTGTGAGTCTAATAGGCGAATGAGTAAATTAACCGCGAGTCCAATAAGTGGCGACCACTGTATATACCTATAGCGCGTTACGTCGTATACGCCACGCAAAGGCTTGACGTACAGAACGAGTTCACCAAACACAACGTCAGGGCTCACACACCGCTATTGTAGTGTACTTGCAGAGCGTACCATAACAGAGGAAAGCCACTCGAAACCGATGCCAAAGTGTATGTAGTATAGAACAGTTCGAATATAATAACGACTTTAAGAGCAAACGCGCAAATTAATTAAACTGTACGTCAATGACGCAGCTCGTATCTTTTCAAGTCTCTTTTTATCAAGTCTCTTTTTATCTAATATCGCACACTCGATTAGTACATAGACGGCCGCGGAACATCATATTATTCTACAACTTTGTTGATTTCAAACGCATGCAGGTTTCGTTTAGTTTAAATTTATATAATTAGTATCTCATAAAAATAAAATCATAATTTACTGTTTGGGTAAAAACTAGAAAAGTCTATGTCGTGTCGAAACATTTTTATTTATCATATGAGGTACGTTGATCCTCTACGTTTTTTTGTTTTATCATAATATTCCGCTATCGTTGTGATCACGTGAAAATATGAGCGACCCGAATCGATATAGTCCTAACCGGCCACAGTGCCAAAAGATATTGTATTTTTTTTATTTTTTTTCGGAACCGGAATAGTTTCAATGGAATCGATAACATCCCGAGTAGGTCTCAGGGGGACGTGCGTCGTGGTCAACTGCGTGAACACTGCACTCGGTGTGCGGCACACGGCCCCAAGGTGTACTGTGTATATTCGAAATATTGAACTTTCGTGCACCGCCTCTGCTTACCACGGTACTCGTCAAAGTATCCGCCGACACCGCGCGGGTTTGATTGAGGTGTTTCGCAGAGGTGACCTGGCTACGTGTTTTCGGCCCGAGAGACGAAAAGGTAATTACACCGGTCCGTTTGGTGGAATATTCCTCGCTCCCCTTTAATTTGTCTTGCACAAAGACCAATCCATCAAGAAAATTCATGACTTCCAATTCACCTCTGAGCTTTTACGCGGACCGTAAGACGGGAGCCACGGACGTACAGGTATATACGCGGTGTTATATAGCTGTATCACGCAGGGTAGAATCGTGACTTGGGGTGGTGTTGGAGTGAAGAATAATGGTAGGATAAATGAACAGAGTGTACCGTAATTACAGTAAGGAAAGGAAATCGCGCTCGGAAAAGTCTAAAATCCTAAGTTGATTTGAGATGCGTTGATATTACTGAGGAAAATACTAAAAAAAAAGAAATTACGTACGACAAAATATGTAGGTTGACTATTGAGAAATAATTAATTTCTATAATATTATATGTTATAGTGCATGTTGTTATGTTACCAAAATATAGTAATTTATCTGTGATAAGTAATTTGGATAATTTCCCGACGTTCATTAAAATCCGTTGTAATAGTTTTTTTTGTTTTTTTTAAACAAGTTTTGTTTCTTAAATATTTACAATAGTTGTTTGTTTATCGATTATAGTTCTTCTATTTTACTCAGATCCCCCGTTAACTATGCAGTGAAAAATATTATTCTAATTCTGTCTTCAAGAAAAAAGTATAAACTTTCGCGATGAGTTTTAGGTTTAGAAATATTGTAATTATCATTTTCTTATTACTGCAAGCAATCGATTGCATTCGCCTAATCGTTAACGAGAAGACTTTAAAGACGTGTGAAAACGATTTCGAATTCTTCAATTTCATTTCTTTCTCGCTTGTAAACGGTGGAATTATGATATTATATATTATAATATTCTAAGTGAAAAAATCGTAATCAATCTGAAATTCTGAACTCTGTCGTGTTCTACGGTAAACAGCGTTTTAAATTCAAATGACATTATTTCCAGGCGAGGGTTCAAACTACGAACATTTTTTTATTCTTGAAAGCGTTGTGCGGTTATAACAAATTCAACATCACTAATTATTATTGTCGATCGTTAAACGCCCTTCATAATACCCGACACCGCGATACCGCGAGTGATTACTACATAATATACAAGTAGGTACTATACTATATTGTTTAATACCTATTGTGTATTATTCGATATTACCCTAGGACCGCGATTGCCCTATCTTCCGAATCCGATAATGGCAACGAATGGACTTCCTAATGTGATTAAACGCGTACGAAACCAATGAGAAGTAATGAAAAGAATACCCGTCGGCAATAATAACACATACTCGTATTAATGAACGATTCGGTTAGTAAATACTGTGAAAAATTGTTATTGAACCAGAGACGTTTATTTTTTTTTGCAACTCTCGCGGTCCGGGTAGAATATTCTCACTCTGTCTCTGTCTCTGTCTCTGTCTCTGTCTCTGTCTCTGTCTCTCTCTCTCTCTCTCTCTCTCTCTCTCTCTCTCTCTCTCTCTCTCTTTTACACTCCTCCGTCACATTCATTATCATCTATATATTTATCATTTTATAAACTTTAATTAATTTTCAAATCTGTTTGTTCCACGAAAAAAATAGCGTCGTCGAAAACGGGCGATCAACAATAATTTTTACATTTCACAAACGAACATTATTTAAAAGTAATAATAATGACGACGGCAACCGGACGAAAATCAAATTATTATCTAATTCAATTTCATTTCCGTGGAATTGCATTGTAATTTTTATCGTGTCCGTTGATTTGGAAAAAATAAAAATACAAGGAAATAAATGAAAACCCGAATTTTGTTTTTATGTGCAGCGTTCGAAAAAAAATACTCTTTTGAATCACGTTTCAACAATACTCGTATATTATTATGAGTAAAGTAACATCACTTATTTTAAAAACAAAACACTTCTTTAAAGGTAAAGTGATAAAGAACGCAAAGTAATAGTATAGATAATTAAATTCAATTTCAGTAACCAAAAAAATTATTTAACTTCCTAAACAACGTAGACAATAAAAAAGTTTTAAAAACTTTCGAACCAACGCGCATTTCATAAACTAGAATTCTGTAAATTTGCGAATTAAGAAATACGTTAGGAAAGTTTATGTTAAACAAGTGTAGTCAATAGCGTAGCTATCATCGGGCAAAGTAGTACATCGCCCCGAGGCCAGTCAGCAAGATATTTGATTTTTGACTCCAAAAATATTACTTAGCATTGACGAAAAAACTTTGTTGCAAGAATGTAATCAGTTTCAAAGCAAGTATTCGGATGTAATAGGACCAACTTTTGCGCTCCAGTTTCTTAATGTTTACCATCTCATTCTACCTGACTTAATTTAGACGTGCAGTGTTTACCAATTATGCAAGAATATTGTAACCAAATTTGGATTGCTTAAATGTGATATAACAGGAGTGTTCATTTCAATTTTACAATTTGATACCATTCCGGAAACTTTTGCAGGAGCTGAGAGATCCTTTAGCAAACTAAAAATAATCAACAACTATCTTATAAATAGTACCGAACAAGACCGACTCAAATATTTATCATTGATTGCTGTTGAAAAAAAGGCTATTTCAAAATTGTAATTAAGTGAAGTGATAGATCAATTTGCTAATATTAAAGCTCGTAAAATATTTTACATTTAATTCGATAGACTTTATTTTGTTTTATTAGATAGAATTAATAAATTAATAATGATAGAAATAATTATAATAATTAAAATTTGTTTTAGTAATTAAATGGATTTCCTTTTTATTTTGTATATCCATTAATTATCTGTTTATTATTTTCATTTATGGTTTTCTAGATGTATTTATATTTAAAACAACGATATAACGTTTAATGCGGTTTTCCTATAGATATAATTAGGGGGCCTAATTTAGTTACCACCCCGGGGCCCTTTCCTATCTTCTGACGCCACTGAGTGTAGCAGTTAAAAATTTTAATCAGCTGTCGCTCTAAAATTCTAAATAAAAGCAACGTATAATTTAACAAATACATTTCTGTTTAGTTTGTTGATCTTTAGACTAGAAAACATCTTCTGTCACAAGTCTCGTGGTCGTGATCCATGCCGTCGACTTCGATGCGTGGCGAAATGCGCCCCGAAAATCCGTCGCGGTTGTCATGGGAATCTATTAACGCAGTTCAGTCGGTGTACGAATTTAATCAGAAGGGGGGAAAAAATGTGAATATAATAATGAATTGTTAATTATTGTTTTCATTATCAGCGCAAAAAAGCAATACGGCTCATGCCGTTGCTAAAACGTCCGCCGGCGGCTAATAGTAATCGAATACACGGAATATTTACTATATTATTATCATTATTATACACTTCCGCGTATTGTTACCGGGACTAGGTCGTATATACACTTCGGCGCGTACAAATTAATTGAAACGTAATAATTAATCTCATTAATTCTGACACCGTGTAATGCAATTGGTGCGCTTGGAACTTTCGAACAACGGTTGTACCTGCGAAAAGCAAGATATTATCGATAAAGTTTCGAGCACTCGGTCTCTTTCGGCGACCACGTTTTTGGTCAAATTTTCACCGAGCCGTTAGTGGCGTCCGTTTATAATTTTTTTCCCCGACAGTACGTCCATAACGTTGCAATCTGAGCACGTTTTTTTTTTTTTGTAACAGCACGACGCGTGTACGATATTCGTCTTTTGCAGGGCCTTATCTAAGCGGGGGGAGGGAAAAGTCGGGAATTTATTTAACCTAACCGGACTTATAATTTTTGTGAGCGTATTTTCGGGGTTATAAAATTGTTGGTTTTTAAGTTAAAATCGTTTAAATTATTTGCGAATTTATCGGTATAGTATACTGGGAACGGCTTTGTAAATGGTCGGTACTCAGACTACCGTGCGAGTGTACTTGGTTTTTCGTGGAAAAAATTAAATACTCATACTTGTCATCTCCCTGAAATGGGCGTACATTTTCCATTTCCCCCGGGTGTTAGAAAGTTAGAACCCGGCCCGGGTCTTTGATACCGTCCGAACCGCGGGCATCGTCGTAGCGTTACGTCCGCGAGAAGATGAAAAGATACACTTTCAAACGAAAAGCGCGTCGTCGTTCCGGGCAAGAAGTTTTTCTCGCCTCACATCTCGTCCGGTAGACGTGGCGCGCAGCACACGAGCGTTTAAATTGAATTCGCTCAATGCGCATTGCACACGCGTCGCGCCGTCGTAATGAAATGTATACCGTACAAGGGCTCTACGTACAGTGGGCCGTTCGTCTAGCACAGTGATTCCCAACCTTTTTTTTTACTCGACGCCTCTTATTAGATTTTAAAATTTTACACCACCCCCCTCCCCCGAGCGTGGTTTTAAAATATGACATTTTGTTTTTAATAAGTTATTTCATTAAAGAAAAAATATACGCTAAGAAGTAGCTATTTATAAATTCAAATACCTACTAATAATATAAAATGTATATAATTTCATTTCGAATTTGCTAATATAAAATAATAACACAAAAAATACTTATGTAACTAAAGACTGCCCTGAGGTTGATGGTTTTCTGCTAACGAAATGATATCCGGCATAAATACATGTCAGCATTAGTCTTAAGTCTCCTTTTTCACATACGTATTTCTAATTTGTTTCTCGATTTGGTAAGAATTTGTTGAACCGCACTAAAGCCTTTTCGACCAGGTATGTCGACCGAAAAATGTAAATGGTAGATGAACCCCCCTTAGCGCCTCCGTCAGAAAAACGCCCCCTTCAAAATAAAAAATGCCCACAAGGGGATGGTAGCGCCCACGTTGGGAATCAATGGTCTAGCGCGACAGTAGAAATGTTATGTCATTGTAATATCATGCACGGTGCGCGCCGCTGTTGTTCTCTTTCTTGTTTTGAGACATTTTTATTTTCCAATCGTCTCGCCCGCCTAAAACGTCGTCCCGTGTGAATGTATTCGCATTCACTCGATTATTCCGCCGAACCACGTGCACCACGCGTGTATATTAATAACTTTGCCGCGGCGGAGCAGACTCGAACTCTTGAATAATGCAATATTTCAAATTGAAAACTTCTTATTAAATGCGACGGTGAAAATGTTCGTATTTAAATTTTCCCCGGACGATTTGTATCGCGGCGCCCGTATACTTTTACATATTAATTTCCCTTTAAAATTACTTTTTTTTTTTTTATGACATCATAAAAACGTACTCGACCACCGACTGTTCTAATTCCACTATGTACCAACCAGTACGCGATGAATATTTTTTCCATTCATTTTTCCCGATACAATAATTAATACCCGTTTTTAAAAATGAAATACTAATAGCTGCATGTACTCGTACGTTCAAAATGAAGAACAACATTTTATTGACGCGGTGTTCCTTTATACCTGCCATTATTGTTTTTGATGAAAATACGGGTACGAGTAATTATAATATTGAACAATACGTTCGTACCAATAAATTAATAAAACGTATTCGCCGTAGTGTGTACGCGGTTGCTGCGTATTATTACTGAGACCAATAATTGCGATACCTACGTCTAATTTCGTTTGTGACGTATTTTAATGACAACGATATATATTAATAATTATTATAGTATCGCAGAATCCGCGAATGTACCAGTTAGTTACCAGTGGTAACCAAATGGCCACACCCAGCTCGCAGACAAGAAAATTAAAGTACAAACCGATAATAAAATACGATGAGACAATTACTTGCCATTTTTTCCACTAATTGTAACCTAATTTTCTATTTTTTATTTATTTATATTATTTTTGCATTATAATATAATATGTTAAAAATATTTGCTTGGCTACTTTAATGGCCTCATAACATTTTAAAAATTCCTAATTTGGCCCTCCAAAAATATTAATTGGTGACCCCTGATCTATTCTGTTTGTTCATCGAAATGATCCGTGACTAATGGTCAACAGTCGAGTTATTAATTAAAAACTGCAGTGTCAGTCCATTGGTGCAACCAATAGAGTGATTTGGGTGTCAGGATACCCCTTGAATCGAATTGCTATTAAATGACTATTGCGGGGAAAATGTTCTATTTATTTTTAAATTTATAACGTTAAAATGCCATCGAAATTTAAAACGTTTATTAGAACGTATTTCATTTGAATGTGATATTATGCGTTTTTCGGTCTATCGAAAGCCAGACACCTGCAGTATTTGTGTTTTTGGAAATAAGTTACAGTGGGTGGGTTATTGAATAGGATAATAGGATAAATGTTAAATACTAGGGAATTTAAGATTCTATAATCATTAAATTTAAAAAAAAAAAATTGAGGCAACCAGTGCAGTGTATATACGACACTGGCGAACTATCCCCTTGAAAAAATCCTAGTTGCGTAACTGAGTGCGTGACTTTTATCGCATTATTGTTCACAATAATAACTTTTTAGCAAGACATTTGTATAACATATTATAGCATCTAAATTTTTCAGAATTAACTATCCAACAGAGCGACGACGGTACTAATCCACCGGAGCGAATTCCTGGTAATAAAAGAATTATTATAATAATAATATAATTATTAGTACCATTAATTTATCCCAACAGTACTAAACAGTGTTCAGACCGTTACGTGATCTATCACACAATCGGACGTAAAAAAATATACATATACAATCCGATGCTGTGTTGGAAATTGTTTCGCGTTTCGTGTTTCGTGTTTCATGTTTTTTTTTTTTTTATGAACCAAACGTTTAAAAGATATTATTTACGCATTACACGTACAGAAAAAAGTATAATCGTACACCGCGCGCAAACACTATTTCGTTATTATCCGAGTTTATATTTAATTGCAACACGTTGTAATTAGAAAATCCATAAAAGTCAAACCTAGTTTTCTTTTTATAACTGCAGTTATGCGGTGCAAACGTTCAAGGCATTTCATATAGGTCGTTATTCAGCACTGCGGCGTGAATTCGTTAAATTATTATTAGACGTTTTACCGTATTCACATTTTTAGATTGGAAAATGAAAAACTGTTCCGCGACACTCGTATGCGTTTCAAACGGTTTTAATTTTATATTTTTTTTTCTATACATTCTAAAGTCTTTCGTTCGTATATAATAGGTACGTTAAACCATCCGTATACGTGCAATCAACTTCTACCACCATTAATCGTAACAATAATCGCGTATTTAAATATAACGTGAGCTCGCTCGTATTCCGTTTCAGAATATAGAGCACGTGTTATATCGTATAGATATCACACGGTTTTGGCCAGCGTCCTATTGCTAAATATTACCGCGCTCCACTAGACATGTTTTACCGTCCGCGCAGTGGCGTAGCAAGGGTATGGCGAACTGTGCCTACGCCGGGGGCGCAAATTATGAAGGGGCACAAATTTGTGCTTTAAAATGAATACTTATTTTTATCGATGAATTCTCTAGCCTTACAGCAAGAAAAGAAAATTTTTAAAGTTTGAAATTTACATTCTAACAAAAACTGATAATTAAATAATTTTGTATTACCTAATTATATACATTTAAAAATATCATTCCGTATTTTCGTCAATTTTTAATCGCTAAAAAGGCGCATTTTCCTAGGTTTGCCAGGGGCGCTAACGAGTCTTCCTACGCCACTGCGTCCGCGCGTGATTTAATTCTACATTTTCCGTGGAACTCATACTTATGCACAGTCAGGGCCGTCCTAGGGCCGGTTAGGTTAGGTTATTTCTTTTAAAGGCTGGAAGGTTAAAATGATAAATTTACGAGGTACGGAGAACGAAAATGTTTTATATTTTGAGACATACTGCATTATCTGAGTAAGATAAATTAAATTAAATAATTATTTTTTTTCATTATTTAAAAAATGTCATCAATGTTTTTAAGTAAGATGTTTAGATATACTGACTGCCTGGGTATCTGCCTTCTGCGGTCCGGATTTGTACCGTGACCCGTTGACCATTGGTGTAGTGCGCACCGTGTACTCGGGTTGTTCAGTGATGCTTGGACAACGTTCATTTTTAGAGAAATATAAAAAACCGCTTTGAAAAATACCGGAAAACCGCGAAAAACGCCACAGGATCTTGATGTACTGATGCAGGTATATTATACTTATAGATATGGTAGGTAATTGCGTTGCACTTGAATAGTGAAATTGGCCAAGTACATACTGACGACGCGTTTTATGTAATAAGAGACACGGTGGTCGACAGTCGGTGAGCAATGCAGTCACGATTCACAACGATGGGCCTCGACAGTCGATTAAAGGGTTGCTAACATGTGTTATAAGGAGAGTATGGCGGGATGGTGCTTTGACCAAATGCGGTCTCCTTTGAGAGCTCTCCGATTGTCGAGGCTATTTAAAATGACAATTATGTTTATACCGTCAGGTTACAGGCTCTTATTATTTGAATTATATTTTCTGTGAGCGTGCCGAAATAGCCGTTACTTACAGATTTTCTAAAATTTAACACGATTGGAAGACGCATGCGCACTCCCAGGACTACCGCCAAAATATTATCAGGTGACAGGTACCTACTCGTACGTACACATTAATGTACATTCGATACGCACTAGGGATGTACGATAACCGTTACTGAAAGTTGTACGTAACGCGCGTAAACATACATAATACGACATCGTCGCGTACGATTCTTCGTTCTTATATCGTAATGTTGATGTTATTATTATTATTATTATTACATCACGTCGCATATAGTCGCGAATTTAAATAAACAAACAAATGAGGATTTGTATCGCTACGAGAAGACTCAGGCGGGAACCATCATAATATATGCAATACACTTATTCATGGTATACTTATACGATTGCGTTCCAGTGCGATTTCAAAGCAAATAAAACGGATATTAAATAATACTATGTACGAGCGTGTAGGCGTGGGTGTGTGTGCACGTGCGCCCGTGCTCGAGACGTGCTTATGTATTTGTCGTACACGTTGTATATTATTAAATCGAAATCTTCACACCTGCAGGGCTGCAATGTACCACACTTTAGATCCGTGCAACAATGAGACTTCGCGTTTTTCTTGAAAACCGTATCTCTCGCGGTATACGGCAAACATATACCTGTATATTATTATAGTGTATCGTCGGGCGCGTGCGAACTTAAAATATACGTTGATTGGCAATTCGTCACGTGTTTATTGTCGTGCAGTTACCTAAGACGATATTCTTCTTCTTCTTATTATTATTATTATTATCGTTATCATTATCATTATTATTATTATTATTATTATCGTTATCATTATCATTATTATTATTATTATTATTATAACTATTATATTCTAATGACGTGTCGGTCGACGACGACGGTGTGGCGTGTTCCGTTGTTTGTTTATTTCTTTCTTCATTCTCTATTTGTTTACCGCTTGTATTTATTTATTTTTTCTTCTCCACCGAGTAAATATTAATATAATACAACCGCACGCGTACCTACGTATAATAACAATAGTGACGTATGTGCGTGTGCGGACTCCGGATTCGATTTCCGGAGAGGTTTCTATACACACTTGATATAGTCACGTGCTGCGTACGCCCACGCAACACTCGCGACGTGTACCGCGGAAAATTATACAAATACGGCCATTCGTACCATGGTCCATATGGCTTACGGTGCGGATCTTACATGTTATATTTTACACGTACATACGTGTCCGTTGACAATTGTTATCCGTTGATAGATCGACAAATAAACGAAATCGAATTCCAATACCGGTACACGACGAATAAACATCAGTGTATTATAGGTACTCGTGTAGTAAACGCTATCCACCAGTAAACCGCTACAAGCCACTGTCGGTAGACACGATTTAAGTTTATCAATTTTATATTCACTGTCTCACCGTCGACGTTAAGGATATTTCAAAATACTTTTAATTCGTTTTGTCACGGGAAACCTGTGACTTGGGTCGTCAACAATTAAGATAATCGCACTGGCCGTCGTATAGATAATATAGTTTTTGATCTTACGCCACAATAACCATTGAATGAATAAGGGAGACATGTCAGTTAGTTGAATATGGAATTGAAACAGAGGCACAACAGATCTGTTAGACCGCCAACAAAAAGAGGAATGGCGGCGCGGTGATACGTAAATACGGAGTACACAACAGTTTACTCAAAGTTTTCTGCGATGCGAATATCTGAGACGACGTGGAAAAAAACGTAAGACGTAAAAGGTATGAAGATATAGTAAAACATTTTGAAATACTTGACAATCATCGCACGTAACGGTTATTGGCAGTTAGCATTTTACGGTAGATAGCAAGTATACTGTACACGCGTCGAGTCTTTTGGAATGTAGCATCTTACGGTAGGTCGGTAGGTAGCATTCTACACGAGCACCTACCCGCCCAGCAATATGATACTCGATGAAGTAATTAATTACATAGTCATGAACACGTGAGAGTTGTCCACTGCATAACCGCACGAAAATATTCGTACCTATACCTGTACTCGATTTTTGCCGGAACGATGTGAAACACGAACCATAGAGATTGCGCCGGACTGCAGGGATGCAGCGCGAGTGCGTTATGATGCACGTATGGTCGCGAGTACGTTTCTACTAGGGCCGAGCAAATTAGTTTATTAATTACGGACACTATATTACTAAAAACATGCACCGCCCGCACAACACATCTGCCGCGAGTCGTAGCTCGTAGTTTTTGTCCACCTTTCTCGCGTGAACCGTTTCCGTGTTAAAAAAAAAAGTGCACGGCGTTTTCGGTAAACACAAACGGCTCAACAAACTGCGGTTTGCGAACAGTGCAACACGGCGGCGGCGGCAGCGATGTGCACACGATAATGTCAGCAGATCCCGGTTACCGTTTTCCGCTCCGGTGACCGCGTGGGCCGTATAAGTTCGGACTACCGTGCAGCTGCAGCACCGCGGTAACAGCATTAATTGACCGACCGTTTTAATCTCGCGATCAATCTTTTACGGTGGAGGAGGGGGGAGGGGGGCACGTACGTTTAAAGTCGAATTGTTAACAGCGAACCGAACGCGAGTTGAGGAACGCACGGTGTACACATCGATACGCAATGATCGATGGGTGCTGAAAATCGGCGTTCACTATAGTTGGGTCCCCGAGACCCTTATGATTTCGTCCAATTGCATCCCAGCGTTTACGGGTACCACACTAGTTGGGTCCCACGATCTAACCAGTACTGTTCTCGTTGGGACCGTACAAAAAAAAATTACCTTTTTCATTTTTACAGATCTAGGAAATGAAATTAAAAAAAAAACAAAATCTATTTGTTCCCACCAATTTGTCTTCAATAGAATTGTCTTCCTTTTATTCTGCCCACTTCTTATTTTTGTGTAATCATCTATTTGTACGGTTTTCAAGACTTCAGTAAATGTATATAAGATAAGCTTTGCTGAATATAATTCTGAATTGAAATGAGCGTGGAACGATTCGCAGGCAGCTGTCGTTTTCACTGTCGGCGGTTTGAAGTCTGACCAAATACCAGGAGGGAACACTGCTTCCGAGTCAATATAAATATTTAAATATAATCCTTAAGTTCTCCTGTTTGTTAATAATTTGGTTTAATAGACATAAGATCTCCTATTAAACAAACCTAAAGAATGGCAATCCAAAAAAATATTTCAACTGTTTACCATAGTTCAACATTTTGTTTATACTCATTACTTATTCCTAATACTTGTATTATTTTTCTGCGCCATCATTGTGCACTAATAAACCTAAAATCTTAAAGTTACAGGTTATCTAGTCCGACCTATCTGTAGTATATGATATCACTTTTATGGCTGTCGGGCCCAATAAATAGTTCATCTTTATCATAAATATCATCCGTGATACAACTGAGACATGCCTTTAAAAATGTTTCTATTTAATACGTAATCGTCCGAACCTGAATACAATTATAAACTTCCTACGCGAGCACTTAATATTTCCCGTCCAATTTAAACTTTTACTGTAGAAAAATGTACGTATACTGCAAGATACTCCGTCCGCACACTAAAAACACGGTTAAATTGAATTTATATTTTGATTTCTTTTCGAATGAACAATAACATGTAGGTACACAGTTATAAATGAGTTTTTTTCGAAACATCGCTGTGAATCGGTTATATTTATCATTGATACGAAAAGTAACAATTTATTTCTTGTGGTTAGGTACTACTGCTGTAAATTGCCATTTATATATTGCAGTGGTCCCCAACCTTTTTTATTCCACGCCCCCTTTGTAGATTTTCGAAACTCTCGCCCCCCCCCCCCACTTCTATAACATGAAAAATATATCACTTTTTTGTGTACTTTACAAAAAAATTATAAAATATCCGAGATGAATTCAATTTTATTGATGATAATAATTATAAAATATAAATCATAGTAAAATAGTAAGTAATATGGTATAATGCAATTTCCGATTTATTAATGTGTAGGTTGGCAACACTTTTCTTTAGACAATTTTTTTATGTTTGGCTCAATGTTTGTTTATCAATACTTAATCAATAAATGTATTGATTATATTTATGTCTCTTTATCAATACTCAATAACCCGTCGTTATTAATTTTTCATATTTTCCCTACATTTTAAAATAATAATAATTTAATAAATAAAAACTGTATTTTGTAATGACTGCTTACGCCTCCCCAGAAATGTTTACACGCCCCCCAGGTTGGGAAACACTGATATATTGTTATAAATAATTTGGTAAAAATCGTTCAACATTACAATTTATAATTTTGTAATATTCACAAGCAATAATAAAAATAAAATATGAAACATGGGAGCATAAGTTCTAGTCTTCGGGTATTATTGATGTGTACAAATATTTACGAACGGTTTTGATTTTAAAAAATCACCGTCAGTTAAACCTATAAAAACGGAGTGGAATGGCCGCGGAGATGTAGAAACGCTACGAAAAGTTTTCGATCCCACCGTCATCCGAAAATCAAAACACTTCTAATAAATCATATAATCTGTATACTTTGGTACTGTAGAAATGTTCAGAAAAATAGGATGCTGCTTCGAGATGAGAAAGATGTAACAAAAAATACGCGATTAACCATTAACCTTGAAAAACTCGAGCTTTATAATTAACACGAGCGACGGTGAAAAATATTCTTTTTTTTTTGCTGAAATACACTGTTTAATAATGTATAATGACTCGATATAAAGTGGAAGTATTTTTTTCAAAAACATATTTATCGACCGCAAAAATTAGTTTTTTACCTTGTACGCCTGCCATAGTGTACAAAAAAAATCCTCTACAGCATATTATATACGTTTCAGAGCGACCACCGGCTGTATATTAATTAGACCTTTATTTATTCTATCACGCCTATGCCGATACACGGTTATGGTCAATCATAAAATTCAAATGTTATTATACCGTTGATTTTTATCGCGCCGACTCCCTTCCCGATCGTTCGCGTATTATAATATGGCGCATAATGACGGGTATAAAAAAAAAATTGAAATAACAAAAAACAAGCTAAATACATTATATTGTACATTATCAAGCCGAATGATTGTTTGTAATGAAAAATTGCGTTTCGTGGCTTCGTATACCGACCGTGCACAGCTCGCCTTGCGATATTATATTATATTCTCGGCCGTCGTATTTGAATACAAATTTTAATAACAATAAATTATGAAACCGAACGCGAAATTGCACTCGAACATGCCATTAAATACAATAATATTGTAATTTTCATTTGTCGAGTATTGTTGTATCGTGCGTCTACAGCACTGCGCCGTACCAACATTAATTATAAATTACACGTTGCTGTACAGGCGGGCGGGATTAAAAGAAAAAAAAATTTCTAGTTTCGAACCGATACGATTAATTACTAATGGACAACTGCTACCAGGCACCGGGCGAATCGGCTAAATTTCCGACAAAACGACTGTAAATCACAAAGCCACTTTCGACGTAGACATTTTCGCGAATTTAACGATCCGCCGCCGTGTCGTGGAGAAAACGTTATTTCCCAGTGTCACCCGTGACTCGTCCAAATTGCAGTACACTCCGTTCCGTATCGCGGAATCTAATTTGGTCAGGATTATAATTGATCATTATTGGAACGGGTACAGAATATGATTATTATTTCCATCCGTATTGAAATGGTGTTCGGTTACAACGACAACAATCGACTTTATCAGAACTCACGTGAAGTCCATGACGATAAACGAGACAAACTTTTCGAAGCAAAGGTGTATTGCGGGTACCTTTCATGTGCTACCGTATACACCGCCCGACCGCTATATTTTTCATTTCTATCGCGCTCAAAACTATATTGAACCCATACGGATATCTAGATAATAATAACGTGTTTATGAACGCTAATCAATAAGATTTATTTTAATTTATTTTTAATTACGATTTATGAGCCAAGTCTGATATAATTGTATACAATGTATGTTAAGAAAAAATCAAAAAATAACGATATTCTCTATGGACGATATTTACCTACCAATATGGGAGCTGTGGAGATTTTTTAGCGAATCACGCTAATAACTGCATGGAATAGGAAATATTTATAATAACACGATATTTATCGAACATAGGTTAATTCTGTTATAAGATAACTTTCTGTTACAAAATATATAACACCATATTGTAATCGATACAATCACTAAGACAATAATATGTAAAGTTAAGATTCTACTAAACTATTAAATATACTATTTTCGAGCTATTTTATGATTAAAATCAAGAAATAAATTACTCTAACTGTAAAAGCTCAAAAAACATATAGAAAAAATAAAAAGCGAAGAAAATGATGAAATTTTCCATTGAAAAGTTTCTTCTATTTAAAATATGAACCATCATCAGTTTCATCTAACGTTGATTGGCTCATAGTTATCCATGAAATTCGAATTTAATAATTAAATTTGGATTATTATTATTATTTAATAACAATTAATAGTATATTGATTTCAATTCAGTCTGGTAAAACATTCGAAACCGTTAAAACATTTGTTCATAAATATTTTATCTCTTAAAGGATAACCTTTAACGAAAAATATTAAAATATGCCAACGTTGAATAATATTTATATTTTTTTGTGCGCTTAATATATTTTTCTTCGAAAATGAATAATCCATGAAGTAAAATAAATATATTTACACACTGGAGACGCAAGTCTCAAGTAATATCGACACAAGTCTCGCCGTCCAATGCCCAGCTCCCGATCAAAACTCCAATAATGGATGAATAATATATTCTTTAAAAACGAAATTTATTTCAAAAACCCATTAGATGGGCTTGTAGTTTTTCTTTAACACGTTGGAAATGTTGAACTAAATCCGACAAGGAGACGTCCGTGCGTTAAAATGTTTCGAAAAAGACGAATGAATAACTTTTAATCTAAAACCAAATTATTCTATTATATAAATATCCGTACTTTTTTATGGTATTCAAATTAACATATTCGGAATAACTTTTTACCCATTTACACGAATAAGTGTTCCGAATACAAATAGTATTCCTTTTAAACATGCAGTTTTCTCAATGGCGTAAATTGTGGTATTACCTAACCAATTATTATTTTTTTTCCCCCAAATTGTTTTGTGGTTTATAATGTGAACTTTGAGCGTAGCAATAAAGTACTTACAAGATGTTTTAAATACATTTTAAATCCTCAAAATGAAATAGGCTAATAACAGTTCCACAAAATGTATATAATTTAATTTATTTTTATTTTTAGAGAATAGGTATACTCTATACGTTATTGTAGTCTTTATAAAATAAAACATAATTTTATTTAAAACCAATTGAAATGCATAGATTTTAAGAAACATTCGAGATCACTATCGAACACGTTCAATTATATACGCACAACCCACTTCAGATATTTAGTAATAAATGTCATTTTTTTCCTATCCCTGTTTTCCTCGCCTTATCTCGATTTTAAACAAAATTAACACCACATTATAAACTGTAATAATTATTATTACCTAATCACTTTTCTTTATATGTCTATTATAATTTTGTCTTGGCCATGTTGCTGTCTGTAGTGTTTTGCACCGTAGTACTATGTATTACACTCATCCATAAATCGCATATTAATAACAATATAATATTTCAATACCACGCGTACTTTAATCTGTGGCGCAAATAACATTTTTCCCAGGGTGCGGCCAATCAAGAAAGTTACTTTCATCATCATGTTTTTATTCGAATATAATAGCAATTTTTTTATTTTTTATTATTGTATTACGATTTTCTGTATCCCGAGAGAAATTAGAGTTCGGCGACGTCGCGTTTTTTCGATATTGAGTTTAAGTTGAGACAACACTCCTACGTACAAAATGTGGTACAACATTTTACGGATCCAACAACTTCGAGATGATAATATTTCATATAGTACAAAAACCAATGACATCTGTATGAGATTTTTGATTTATGGAATTCAGTGCCCGTAGTTTCGTATACGTACCACGGGGGGTCCGGGCCATAGGCAAAAATTGAGGAAGGCTTGAGGGGCTCAGCCCCTCAAAACGTACAAATAGAAAAATTAGCCCCCTAAAATACATAATTGGTCACTACAAGTTACTACAATAAATAATAAATAATATCTGTAATATGTATATTAACTTTCAATTCAAATATTGTTTGAACGAGAATGAAAAAATTTACAATTTTAGAAAAAAATCGGATGTGATATATCTTATGATTCCATTACCAAAGTCTATACTACTTCATAGACCACAGCATTATAAACATTAAACTATCAATGTATTAGTGTATCAAACGATCAAATAAACATTTACAACATAATAAATTGACGATTATAAGTGATTTAGGAACTTTGGACACAGACCCTATTCGTCCATTGCTAATAAAAGTAGGTATTTTTAGTTTTTACTTGCACTTATAAAATATTGATTTTAACCAATATAATACTATCTACTTGACGTTGATATATTTTTTTTAGCTTATGATAAGAATTAAAACATGGCTGAGGCCATCTATGTTACAAAATAGATTTAATAATTAAGGTATCATTATTATAGTAAATGATATTTCCAAAAAAGTTGATGGAGAAGCCACACTGAATTCATTTGCAAAAAAAATAGATATATTATTTTAAAATAAATATTTTTTAGTTTCGTTATAAAGAGTTTTCACGGTACATCTTTCTAATATATTTAAAGTTAAAATTCAAGTATACGTACGAATATATCAGTAAATGTATAGTATAGTATGTCTTAAATAAATCGCGCTTAGGTTTTTCATGGTGCTTAGGGTAATATTATATTTTCAATTAGAGAGCGGCTAAAATTATTGCAAATTTCTGCTTATGGTCCGGACTCGAAATCCACCGCTTTCGGCGCGCACCGCGATATTATGCTGTGCGGCTTTTCAGCGATGTAATTTCAGTACATTATACGTTTCAGCAACTTGTCTCCCGGCTCCGACGAGCCGAATCAATTGGCTCGGGATATGTGTATTAACGTCATTCGAGGAGCATTCTTATAATTTCTCGTCCCTTCTCGGCTCCCGCTGTTCCGGGTCGGTGCCAAGACTTTGCTTTTTTACATAATATACGACCGCGACGCGTGCACGCACTAAGTAACGTGTGTACGTATACGCGCGCCGTGTCCTGTAGCCGAACGAGGTTCCGGCCGCCGCCGACGGGAAATCGATAGTTTTTCGCGGCACATTTCTGTTTTGATTTTAGTTCACGGTGCTCGCCGACATGATTCTCACGACTCTAATGCGTTCTCGTACCGACCCCTTGGTTTTCTTTACCCTCGGTCCGTCGTCGCGTCGTTTGTCGCTTTTCGTGCCTCATCGTGTCCCGCTAAAATCGCGTGTTCTCTCGTTTGACTCGTGCTCGGACAAACCGCGGACATCCGGGGTCACCCGTACACCATATTATGTTCTCGACTCGAACCAAGTCGGATCCACTGAATGAAAAAGTGCCGATCTGTGATGATGACTGTGGACATTTTTCGGCAAAACTATTTTAAATATTAATTTTTAGCGTTTTTTTTTTTTCCATAATCACACTCGATGTATGCGTACGCGTCGCGATGATACTTATTACTATCAAATACATATAAGTAGCGTTTACATTTATCAACTGTACATTCGTACTATATACATGATGATCAGGATATCATGTAACATCGGATTCCTCATAAAAATATGCAAACCGAAGAAAAAAATAATAAAATGGAATACTTCCAAGCGAGATAATCTGAAATAAATATTTTCTGTGTTTTCAGATAGAACATGAAATGCTGATCACCCTGTGTATATGTGTATAAAACGATAATTTGATTATCCGAAGCTAAGATTGCGCAACGGTTATAAACCAGCAAAGGCCATTTGAAATATCTTTTACTTTTTCCGAAACGTTCACATTTGCTTCGACGAAAATCGTTCCGGCTGTATAATAATTAAATAATATTAAACGAGCGTCGGACGGTACTCAGCATAATATGATACAGAGTGTCCCACCGGTATTAAAACGGAACGATATCTCCCGTGTTGATAGAGATAATCAAATTCTGTTTTTATACGAGGATCCTTAGGCAAAAATTAAAGAAGTTGAACAGTTTACTTTTTAATTTATAACTTCTGTGAAATTCGAAGATGGCTATTTTATAGAGCTTATTTTTCTGAAAATGTCAACGGTTCAACTCTCATTTTTCATTAGATTCATAATTTTTAATAATTTATTTAGTTTACAAACAAATAATTTAAATTATTACCACCTCGTCAGTTGTCCAATAACGCCTGCTCATAATGTTATTATTATTTAAAATTATGTAAACAGTACACTATTTTCTTGTAAACTAGAAAAATGATTAAAAATCAAGAGTTTAACGAAAATTGAAATTTAAACCGTCGACATTTTCAGAAAAATAAACCCTATAAAATGGCGTTTTTAGAAATGTATAAAAGTTCTAAAATGAAAAGTAGAATTTTGAACCTATTAATTACAAAATTGACTTTGTCCAGTGATGCTCCTGACAGATGAACGATATTGGACCAATAGAAAACGAACAGGCGCAAACGTAGGTATTATCATATTATCCGCGATAACGGAGAAATGAAACTTATCGCACGCATTTCGCACGTGAATCCGGTGTTAAATTGCATTCCGACGAACGGTTCGCGTGAACTCCGCGTGGTGAATCGGGAAAAAACATAGAAAATAAATCCGTAGTGTTCGTGATATAGAATATTAATTCCCCATTAACTATACCCGTCGAGAGAGTTCGGAACCGTCATGGTAAACCTGACCACTTCACGAACTGTTGAGACGCTAAATGAATCGTTCGACGACACGCGCCGTCAAAGTCGACCGGTAGCGAAACACATAACGTCTCATTGGGGCGGTGACGCGCGTGAACCGTGGTCGAATCGGCCGTACAGGCATACCAGACACCTGGTCGCCGTCGCGTGTCGCGCGGCGACCGACCGTCGTCCATTGTTCCGCGTAGGCCTTTCGCCGTTTCCATTCTGAACAGTTTCCCCGCGCGAACAGATCGATGAAAACAACGTGCGTGCGCGCGCCCACCAACTTGTCACGGTCTTCCACGTTTTTCCGTATCTTTCGCGGTTTCGATGATCATTTCTACGGGACGCTGCGTCGTGGGCGTTCGATCGGATTCCGTACAATTCGAAACGAATATCTCGAGTGCGTTCGGATTTGCCGTGCACCCGCGACATTAGTTACAATCGTCGGGCACTGTGCATCGCGTTATTACGGATTGACATCGCGTTACAATCGTATCCGATACGGTATTAACGTGTTCATAACGTCGCGTACGAAAACACGTCAGCGCGCGAATTTCCCGAAAAAACCCATCGAATCGCTCCCGTGATAACGGCGATTTCGGTTTCCGCGAACATCGTTGTTGCAGCGCAGGACAGTGTGCCACGATCGAACCGACCGGCTGACGGGAGAGCTGAAAACGTCCTCGACCGAACAATACGAATCCGAACAAACGGCGAGCGAGGTTCGTTCCACAATTTATCGCACATATTACGCATCTACGGTACGTTTGCAGTTATTCGCGTACCTGTTAAATAAAACATACGATGTTGACAATATTGTTTCCGCCGTCTTAACGCTCGAAAACGCGAACAATATGTAATACAATAATGGATTATTTACTTTGCCCGCAATAGCAACAGGAACGGTGAACATCGATCAATTCGCAAAAGACTATATAATACATATGGGAATGGTGTATTTATTTTGTATTATGAAAATCCCGTTCGGTAAAAGCATGTATGATGATTGAAAAGCACTGACCTTCACGGTAATAACACTCGTGTATAGACATCACTATTGGAGTTTTGGACAACGTTGAATCATCGGCGTCGAGTATACGGTGAGTGTATATTATACTATGTTCCATCCGTTCCATATTTACGACGGACCGCAATCATAAATAAAACATATTACTCTACGACGAAAGTTTCGAGACACATGTTTGAGAGCGCAATAGTAGTGGGTTAAGAGTTATAATATTCTATTCTCTTCGTAACCCGGCTGCGTACGAGGAAACCGTTTTCGTAGCATCGCGACTCCAATTCATATGCGCTTAGAGTTTAATTTTGAAAATAATAACTTCCCACTCACTGGTTTGACTCATCATAACGTTACTATATGATGAACAACCATTATCCCCGGCAGTTACTTTTATATTTTTTATTTTACCGTTAAAACTTTGACTGCTGCGGTACCATCGGGTGTGCTGCGAAATATTGTTTTCCTCGTTTCTCAACACGCATCGACAGCCGTTTGAAAAATATTTATGTGATTTGCATAATCTACAGTGTAGATGTTCGTGATTGTAATACCGCGAAGACACGTGTGTGTACATATGTTAAGACTTACGACTTCTGTCAGAACTCAAAAGTTAGGCTAATGCTAAGATTGGTCGGATTATCACAAGTGTAGGCACCGGTTTTGGCTGATATCTAAATGTCGGGCCTTTACACCCATAATAAACTTTATCCAACTGCACGTCACTATTAAATAAAGTTTAATAATAAATATTATTAAATAATTGATAAATAAAAATATATAAATAACAAAAAAATGCAATTTAAATATAGGTACCTAAAGATTATTAAGTTAACTACTAGAAATTCTAGTGATCAACATTTTTGAAAAATTGTGCATTAGAATAGATTAATTTATTATTTTTTCTTTATTTATTTTTACAAGATGATGGCATCTTGAATGGAATGATAAGAATAAACTTTTACACTTATATACACACTTATATATACACTCTTATAAATACTCTGAATGCAAACAAATTTATCACCTAAAAATAAACATTTTTAAATAATATCTGTTTGGGTGATAAGTTGCGTCACGCGATTTTATGAGCTTTCCTATCTTATATTCATATCTTATACTATATTGAGATTATCGGTAGACAGTGTGACGGCCGGTTTTTGTTGCCGTTCGCTAACCGGGCAAGTATTAACACATGTCGTGATTTTGTTCTAGTTTTTCTACCCTTTTACTATTGTTTGATTTTGTTAATTGTTTCGTAGCCGTACATTTTGTTACAATTTTTCCATTACCAATCACCGTCTACCACCATATTGCACCACTAGTCACCACCGTCTTAGTGTAGTACTTCTACCACCACCAACGACCAGATTGGGTCGTTTTTTAGTATTCTATTATTATTATTGTGTATTTTATTATTGTTGTCTACAGGACGTTTTTTTTTAATGTGTTATTCTCCCCATAGCTGGCCAGCACACAAATGGTACACTTTTTTAAAAGTTTAAAAGTCCGTGTTTTTCAATACGGTCCATACCACTCCCGAACAATATCAAAATACACATCATTATGTACAATAATTAATAATGTAATTGCAACGTTCTCCGTTTTTTAAAATTTTTTAAAGTATCGTACTTACCACATGAATTGTAAGGCTTATGCCCCATCAAACTACCCGGAATATCAACAAAAATTTAAATTTCCAAATATTGTATTATTGTAACGACAGTTTTAACTATACGGCTAATGTTATTAAGTCATTAACTGATAATGTTTGGATAATAGTTGGATAATGTTAATTTTATCGGCCAGTGGATTGTCCATTTGTATTGATAGCTGAAGTCTGAAATGTTGTCATTAACCAAAATAGCATTGACTAATCTGAATATTAGCCGTACTCCGTACACTATAGCCGTATAATGTATAAAATAAGACCTTTGTTTATTTTGCGGCGAATTTAAAAGTGATTTTGAAAAAGCAATTAGTTCGCATTGTGTTCTTGACAACTTAAAAAATGTCTCTTATTTCGTTGAACATCCTGTATGCGTTGCGTGTCTGTTGCTGTCACAGCGCAGTTAATACGTATCCTTGTCCATTTGGATTCATGTACAAGTGTATAATACTGGGAGCACGTTACAGAAAAAGACAGCGTTTGTTCTCAATACTCTTGTTATACTGTCTACGCTCGACAAAATTATTTCAGAAATACTGTTTTAGGAATATTATAAAATTACACGTGGTGCGATATTCGATTTCTGATGGGACGTCAGTTCGTGATACGCGCATAAATTACCAAACAAATATGAAATAAGTAACTTGTAGTTATTTTGGTTACTACATGCATTTATTTCCATTTTATTAGTCGCTTATTTAATTTCTTCATTCATAATATATACAGAGTGTTCGACCAGGACTTACACAGACCGATATCTCTCATATTAATAGAGATAATAAAATTCTGTTTTCTTGATGACCATCTCTGAGCAAAGGTAATTTTGCCGACAATAGCTTGTTAAATATAAGTGTATTATTAAAGAAGATAATGACTTTTATTTTAAGTAAACTTACACTATTTTCTTGTAAACCAAAAAAATTATTAAAAATCAAGAAGTTAATGAAAATTGAAAGCTCACCCGTCAAAATGTTAAAAAAAAAACCGTATAAAATAGCCATCATCGAAATTTATAAAAATTATAAAATAGTATATTCATATTTTAACTTCTTTAATAGTACATTTATATTTTTCAAACAATTGTCAACAAATCTCTTTTTGACCAGGGATGTTTATAAAAAAAACAAAATTCGATTATCTCTATTAACACGGGAGATATCGCTATGTTTATATCGCAGTGAGACACTCTGTACATTTTTTTTCTTGTTGTCTCGTATTTTAAACGCTTCTTGTCACAAACTCACCTCATGTTGACAATTCGTGATTAGTTAACTGATGTTTGTCTTATAACTACTTAATAAGTGTAATTTTTTCCTTCACTTCCACGAATACTCTTTTTGCGAAACGGTATCGCTTAATTCACTGAAAAATGGTTGGAAAACTGTACTTTTCGGGAGGAGGAAGGGAGGGTGAAAGCCTCAACAAACACGGTGGTTTGCATTAAGCGTAACAAGTTTTGTTATGTATTTATTATTTTAGTTGAACTCCACCCAAATATTTTCTTAGACAAAATGTTATGGATATTCATATCACCGCAATAATATGTAGACAACGATTACTTTTAAAAAAAACCCGCTAAAAGTTAATCTAAGGTTAGAAATAGGATCAATGCATGCAAACGTAGGTCCAGTTGAATTTCATAAGTAGATATTCGACTTGGAAGACGGTTCAAACGTGAAATAAGACCAATTAATAATATCCCGCGCTCAGTGTTCGGTACGATCTCGTTAATAATTTATTCGCGAAAAGTTATTTCATGTTCCGGCGAACCGTTATTATCGTGCGTTTAGCACGGCTTTTGCACGATTAACCATAATAATATTTAAGTGATATCAAGTTATTCGCTGAATCCGAGGCTCGGGTTTCTATTAGCGTATCGCGTATCAGTAAATAATTGAATTTTCGTCAAAACAAACAAATGAAGATAAAAAATAATTGAGTGCTTTTCCGCGTGTCCAAACAGTGCGCACGGACTCGAACAGCTGCGCCGCGCCGGGGGAAGCGATTGATGGATCACAGCCACCCGGCGAGGGCTTTTCCCTTAAACAAATGTCGGTGGGACTGCTGTGGGGCGGAGGGTGGGAGTGTAAGGGTGTGTAAAAAGCGCAAGTGTAGGCTTCTGGACCTGGTGCACAACACGCAGAAACGCGCCGCGATACTTCAAATCGGCGAGCACGCGAAACTCTCAAAAAGCGACGAAGCCGTTAATGGGCTGCACGTGGGACCGGAGAGATTAAAATAACGTTGTAGAAGAAATTCGCTCTTCCCGCGGACGACATCAATTGTTATTAAATTGTAATAGTAGACGCGCGATACGTCTCTCCGATTATCCCTGGGGGAGAAGGACGATTTGTGCAACGTCTACATACAGTCGTTCTCGGAGTACAATATGATATATTATACAGTGAGTACCGCGACAGCCACGAGACGAACGGTCGACGACAATATAGTATAGGCGCCACGACTCGTAGTACTTCCTAAGGTTAATCCATTTGGGACACGTATACATAGCCGATCGAAATCGGTGGGTTCCCTTGTACAAGACATGTCTAACTCAAAGTATCAATTGGGCCAATATATATTATTGAAAATGTTTAGCCATACTAACCGCACAACAAAATGTGTCGTCATTACACACATAATGGCAATAATCCATCAATACTTACTCAGTTACTCGGTTATACGGCTCATCCGTGGAAAAGTAACATGACTACAATACAACTAAATGCCAAATCTCCATCTGTATCCAACAACGTAGTCGTGATACCTAATGAAAATGATACTACTTCTTTCGTAATTATATTTACTTAACTGTGCATTGCTATTGGTATAGCCGCGGTTCATGTGCTTTACATGCCTACCCTATACCGTATACCATTTGTGATCGGCCAACTTCACAAATCCCTCTCATTCAATAATATAGTTGTGAGTTTATGACTTTCGTTCACGTTACACACGACTGCCATACTACTGTGAGCCGTTTTCAAAATGAATAATCGTGTTGTGAAGCCCAAGGTTTTAGGTTCATTTTAAAAAGCGCACTTGCCCACCCGAAACGGTATCAAGGCTAAGATACGTCGAATGTTCGGCTACTATTATAAAATACATTTCAAACGTTTTGTGTAAAGAAAAAGGTATTTACTTACAATAAAAACGTGTCCTTGATAAAGGCATGAATATACACATTTCACAAAGTGTATTAACACAAAATCTAATGATTCTCGCCAATTTATTTTCTGGTCACCATTTTAAAAAACTAACCTGAGCTACTTTAAAAAAAAGGAATGTATGTTCCGATAACCATCCTAATATTACTTCGTTACCAAAAATTTCACAAAAATCCACTAGTCTATATTTAGCCAGCGAGTACCTACTCACCGGAAAATTCCTTATTGGATTAGTATTCGTGTTTCGTCAAATTTACATATCATATGAAAAACATACATATTGTAAGATTGTAATTTATACCCCGTATTTATATTATACACTTAAAATTGAAAAAAAATATTAAAAAAATAATAAATATTATGCCGCTCGCAGTGGTAGTACACGAGGGCAGTACAACTACATGGACCAAATCAGTTATTCATCGGAAATACGCCACGCAGACCAGTGAGGTATTGGCCAGTGACAAATCCGATATTATATTATGATTATCGCCAACAGCAGACCGTGACGGGCCGGCCGATCGGGACACTTCGACGATCAATAACAACATAATACTACACATATCGCGTGTTACCGTCCGCGCCGACCAAGACTCGTTTCCGGCGATCGATACGGCCGTTATCGATTCACCGCCGAGATCTGAGATCGTCCCGTAGCAGTTATTTACGGTTTAAATTTTGCACCCCTAGTTTCTCAGATGTTCGGATTGCCTGGCGCATACGGTTCTGGTGGTTTGATTTCGGCTAGATATTATAATTTTGTTTTGTCGTCCAAACAGACGGTCGAGCACTTTGCTCCGCGCCCACCCGTATGTAATACACTATATGCAAAGTTCTACGGTTAACATGGACTGTACGAGTACGAAAATGTTCTCCGTATTTCTAATATTATTGCGAGTACACGGTCATAATTTATTCGTTGTAAGTCATAACGCAAACTGAATTTATATCAACAAAAAAAAAAGTATATAACAATTAAATATGTAAATAAATTGTTAAATATTTTCGTGGTGCAAAGAATATCTCAATCAGTATGCAACTCGTATAATATTCTACAAGAACTGAAAAACTCAACAACCCGTACTGAAAAATTAAAATGTAATTATACCTGAGCCAATTTCAAACTCAAATTAGAAAAATACTTTTTCGAGATAATTGTTCGTTTGATTTATCCTCGACTAGAGCAAATTCATCTTTTTACCACAATGGATAATTGTGTGCTTAACAATGAATGAATAATTTATTTAGATGATTCAAATCAAAATAATTAACACCATATCATAGATATAGCATACTCTGATGTCAAGTATATACATTTTTTTTTTACTGAAATATTTCATGGAACTTGCTGCATATATTCCAACAGCTGGGACGTGTTTACAGCTTTTATACCCCGTGATATCTCCCATTTACTGGTAAAAGGCATTTCGCCTTACCAGATAACTCAGAGGTGCCCATATTTATCTATTAACTACATGCATAATCAAACGTTAGCGAAAAGAAATTCAGGGCGCGCTCGGCCCAAAATGTTTTCATGGCCTCCTAAAAAGCATTCGCGTATACAACAAATATACATGTACTCGTACGAGTATAATATATACACACATACTCAATGGAATAATCGAGAGACCTGCAACCTTCCCACCCCTCTTCGAGTTGAAATCGATTTCGCCTACGAGTCCCGAGGGAGAAATCATGTAATATTATATATTTATGAAATAAGAATGTGTTTCGCAACATATTAACATCTCGCGATGTAGGTCAACGACGCTGATCGGAAAAAAAACGCTTATTCAAATATTTTTCTGCCTTAAACTTCTAAGCGCGCACATCTCACGAGATACTGATCGTATATTTCACTGTGGACAACGATTTGTCGGGAACCGCGGCGATCGTATACAGGGGTCCGTTCTCTGGTCAATCATAGGACACAGACCATAGTTTACACAAAACTATGTTTAATATAACAAGTAAACTGCATAATCATCATTTGAAAACAAGTTTGTGATTGATAAATGACAGCCGAGACCATGACACACACATAATTCCGTTATATTGATTTCAGGTTGTACAATACACATTTAATATATATATATAGATACGATGTACGAACGGATTATACGTAATATGACAGTAATGTTCAAATATGTATAATGGGCCAATCGGAATACTTCATGCCTTTTTCATAATTTTGTATATTTTTAAGTTTTCGCCTATAATCGCATATGTTTTAAAAATTTGTTGATATTTTTAAGTACATATATGGAAATGGAACTAAATTGAATATAATTATTAAATAGTACAACATACTATTAAATTATAGTTATTTCTATTCTTTAGGTTGGCAGGTGCAAGATAATCACGAGCGTCTAAACAATACAGTTACGATCACAATAGCCCAAGGGTGGCCAGGGGGAGTTTTTTTGATTTTATATTATTTTTTTATAGGTATAATACTTAAATACGTAGTTATTTTATAATTTTTTACCTATTTTATAGTTCTTAATTTATAAAGCCTATTATAATCATACTAAAATCATTTACTGCTTCTATATAAAATAAAAATTTTACACGTATAATGTATGTGCTGTTACAAAACTAAAATTCTATAATTTTTCATGTAAATATACTTTTATGTTGCGTTGAAAAAAAAAATAAGTACTTTTAATCGTCTTCAAGTGAAAATAATAATATATAAAGGTTTAATTTATGGATATATTAACGCGTATACATCTATAAGATAGTACAAACAACTACTGTATACGTTAAAATAGATTTTAATACTGTGCATCCATTTTCAACAACATCATATACAAAAGGATTTTCTAAGAACTGTTTAAGTAATTTTAAGCCTTTAAATCTACCTTCAAAATCAGCTCTCGGCTCTTACATATTTTTCATTACATTGTGTGGCTCGCGACTCTCTTATCGCTGGCCACCCCTGCAATAGCCTCTTAAAAACGTGTCTTATAATATAAGAACTTTGTTACATTACATACTCACTCATTATAGCCTTAATTAGTTATTTCAAATTTTTGTGTCGATTTTTATTAGTTAAAACTATAATATTATGAAAAGTATTATGATGTTGGAAGTTACAACTTTCTTCATACATTATTATTTTAAGATCAAACAAAAAATTGCATATTTTTACATATTCCCCTTATTTGTATTGTTTTATTATACCGCACATTTTTCTGTTTTTTTTAACGCATTTTCATCGTTTTTCATAAACTGCGGAGCATTTACTTAATGACTAACCTTTGTCGGTCATCGCGTTCGCCGCCGTACACTGTAAACATCGTGCCTGCATAGTTTAACTTTCGCAATATTGCGTTACGGGTTTAATGATATACAATTATTTTCAATAACAATGCATCATAATGCTTTCAGTCAAAAAATTATAAAAAGGCGGCGTCGACGATATAATGTTATAATCGAAAGTGTAATATAATACAGTTTCATATCATTTTAATATCGTTTTTACTAAAATCGTTTAGTTTTTACAGTTTTTTTTTCCAAATGTATTTATCGACGTTTTTTGCGTGGTTTTCGGATCACCGAAACGTGTGACATCGAGGCCTACAATAATTTCGTATCCGTCAGTCATAGGTTTTTCCGAGCATCGGTGAACCGAGGTCCCTAGGACTAACAACTATACTGTTCGCGTTTCCCGTGCGCTCAATCGATACCGGAGCAGGACGCCCGGTCGTCGTCGTCGGTTAGGAAAATATTTCAAAGTCATTTTTCATCCGAGTTCATTATTCGAAATAGCCGGGCATTATAATACTACGCGTACACTACAGGCGGCAGGCAAACGACGCCCGGATACATGACTACTCTGCTGCCCGCATTGTTATAATAATGTAATGTTTCAAAAAAAAAAAAAAACCAAAAACCAACTTACACGGATTTCGAGGTCGTATTATTAATATTTTCATTTTCCCCCGTCACACTACGCCACGCCCCAGACTCTCCCCGAAAGGTAATCCCAGCCCAGCTGCAGATCTCCGACACACACACAACGACGAAGGTATACGGTGTACAGCAGTAGCTTATTTTCGGAAAGGGGGATCTGTGGGTCATGTACGTCAATAATGCGTAAATAATTTATCCAATATGGAAAGAAAAAGTTTAAGACAAGGTAGTTCCTAGGATGATAAGAAAAAGTTCCCACAGTCAGCGCTGTTATTTGTATAGTATAATATGAATCTGATATTAACTATTGTCGTGTGATTTAAAATGAAAATGTTTTGTTTGCACACGACCTATCTCCACAGTCACTGCAGAAAGAACTTTTTCAACTCTTAAACGAGTAAAAACTTGTGTAAGAAGCGCAACGGATCAAGTAAATTTTAATGAAGATTTAACTTTCATGGTAGTTTACAGCGTTCGTAAATTTTGTTTAGAAACTTCTAAATGGGCTTGCCATATGCTTGCTTTACACAAAAACATTACTGTAACGCCTGCCAAAGTAATCGTCATATCGTTTCTCTATCCTTGAGGAAATTGTACTTTGCTCTGTAACTCGTAGAAGAAAAATGTAATGTATATGTGTATACGTATACAATATCGTACACGTGTATAATTGTGTATTAATATTTGTATAGCCCCACTGCTACCGTGGAATGATCACCGCTGCAGGTGCAGTACAATACGTCATACGTATCGTTTAAATAGGTCGCCTACACTATTTATCACATCGACACGTCCGTATATGCAACACAGTACAACCATCAGCAGGTACGACACACGACAACGACTGGCATGAGTAAACTATTTGTAACGTTACACGCGTGCCTACCCGCTGCTAGGCGAGGGCCCATAAGTGGGCCGGGCAGTGGTAACCTCTGTACCGATTTTGTACGGTAAGCCCTGTCGATGTTTAAGACTACCAAAACCCACCCGAAGGTGAACTCTCACATGAGGTGTACTCCGGAAAATCGTTACTATACCTGAAGGGCACATATCGTTATGTTAATTCTCCCGGGTCTGCCAGTATAATAACTCGTTTGTATATTTTTTCTCACAATTGTAGTGTTACTTTATGTAGAATTAATAACAGATATACGTAACAGGTGTACGTGTAAAGGTTCTTCGATTTGCTATTTTTGTACAATGTCTATGATTTCAGTAATGTTACGTACTAGATCATTTACATTTAAAATTAATGATGTAATAAAATCATATAAAAAATATACGCAACGCTTTAGAAATATGTATAGGAAATCTTACATAAAATATATATAAGTTAAACTTGGCATAACATTTCCCTGATTCACTTTTTATGGTTCTTATATAATTACTAACTTTGAATTAACCTACTCGCACAAGTGACATAAGCATCATGCTCAGCTAGATTAAATATATCTTTAAGCAAATCAATACAACTTGACGAAATTACGAAACACCTAAAAAACCAAAGGACAGACCAGATTGGGATTAGTTCAAGCAGCATATAATATAACGGCTTCGAATCGACAACAAATTCAGACGTATCAAGCTATTCAGTACAAAAGCTCTGCCATTTATCATTGTAAACGTCTTATTATAAGTTGTTTTCTACGTTTATTTGCTTATAAAGTGTTAATAAACGAAATACTGTAAGAGTATATAACTTATTCACTTACAAATAACTTAATACCTGAATACTTTAAATATTGTTGCTACTGATTTCAAACCCGGCACGCAACACAATAATCGTCGAGCTACAACGGTCGATATACCAATAGGATAACATCGCAGACAACTGTAGATCATAGGTATAGGTGTACGGATCAAAAACTGTAGACACGTTAAGTTTTTTAACATTTGTACGCGTTCCTACCGTTATAAACACATTCGATTTGCACGAACGTTCGATTTAACTATTGATTTTATTTTTTTGTTTTACTACCAGCTCGACAGTTGTAAAATGTACACACACTCGGTTATTACAGACTCGGTAGCGTTTGCATAATGCACCCTCCAGGTAGTTCCGAAGTAGACCCGGGAGAGTTTACCGTCGGAAGGGTGTACATGGTATACACAGGTCATGTGGAAATCGGGAGGGTTCGCAATCTCCCCTGTAAGTCGCGTTCGCGTGGCAGGTGAAGTCGGTGGCGGCGGCGGCGGCGGGCGACATGACAACAAACAAGCGCTTACGCCCCCGCATACGGTGCCCCTGCGTGCGCGCGTGCCCTTGGCCGGCCGGCGTGTTTAGTTCGTTCCAGTCATCGCGTTTGCGCGCGCGTTCAGACCTCCGGTGGAAGACGCGAACCGAAACAATGGCCGACTACGAATCTGGTAACAATCACACGGCACAACTATTTAATAACCCTTTGTGCACAAGTCAGGCAGGCACGAGGTCATAGCGCGGGGGCCAGAGCTCGGGGTTGAGCCTCGCGGTTGCGCGATCAGATGCGAGGTTTTTCTAAGGGCTCGACTCCTAGGCGTATCCCTAGGCTCGGTGTACTGCATGATTAGTACACGTATAAAACGGTTGACCTATGCTATTCCGATTAAACGAACTATGTGACATTTGTATTCGATATTTTATTAGCTGCAAATGCCTCAGGTTAAATTATTATTTTATAAATATTTAATCAATAATGACGATTATATTGCATCGTGTTTTAATTAGAATAATTGGATATTAAGCTGCTGCAACATAATATAAGACGAACGGAGAGACCAAAAAACGGTTTTCCCGTGGTGGACGTGAAAACGTTCATCATCGAATTACATCATGTTTGATATACTGTGCTTGTGGTTTTCGTCTGCGCGTTTCGTTTACATACGTCAAAATCGTCGTATGCGACATACTTGTTATTATAGCGCCAGTTCTATAGCAATATATACCTATATATATGTACACAAATGATGCTATAGGTATTTTAATACTTTGTATACACGATATATTATACTATAACACGGTATATTCGAATTGTGTGTGTGTATGGTTTCATAAATCACCTATAATTAACGAGGGTACTTTTATTTGTTGCTTATAGTCGGGACCTTAAGGGCATGACGGAAAGATAAGGGGTTCGAACGGGAGTTGGCCCTTCATTACGCGAAACTTGGCCGCAGAAAAAATATATTCCCTGTTCCCGTAATCCCTTTCTCGGCGACCGGTGTGGGGTTTCAGGGTTACATTCCCCTATCCTGCTCCGAAAAATGTTTGATTCTGCGAGCTGTGCACTGCGCTTAACATGGTTTGCCTATTTTCACTCTACTGCTCAAGTTTTTCTGGTCAGGTAGTTGATCTGCACCGAAAGTTCCGTGTCCAAAACCGGTGTTAAAATCGATTTTTTGAACAATGTTTCCATAGTCTCGGTTATAATTTAGATTATGAATTTCATACTTATTTTGAAAAATAAGTGATTACCATTTTTTATACCATGAACAATTAAAACAGAGCAATTTGCTTTGTCTGAAAAGTAATATTTTTTTCGTAGTTCAAAGGCCTGGTTTAGTTGAATAATTGGCAGAATTCAACTGAACCTTAAAGAGGCCTTTCCACTTTTGGTTTCAAAGGGTTGGGTTTAATGTTTAATTATATTTATTTATTATTTATTTATTCATAATTTATACGTGATTGGCCCTTTGTACAAAAAGTAAGTTACCAATAAACAAAAGCAAGTATAATTAAAGTTAATGATTAACAAGAAAATATACAACCATAATAATGAAAATAATATTATTCGCATTATTTACATAAAATATATTGTAATTTATTATTTTTGTTTGTAATTTATGGTTAATGGTTAAATAATTGTAGGTAAATAATCTAAAGCGGTAATTTTATTGATTATTTTCCATCTATAAATTTACATTTATACAGTTGTACTTAAATTATCGGTGTTAACTGTGTTAGATAGTGACGAAGGCGAAGCAGGACTCGGTAATGTTACAAGAGTCATCATGAGGCCGGTTGGTCACAGTGGAAAAGCAAAAAAAGGACATTTATGCTTCGATGCTTCATTTGAAACTGGTAAATAATATTAACATATCTTAATCTAAAATTATATTATGAACAAAAGCGTTCTAAACGTTTTTCGATGAATTCGCGCGAAGTTATATTTAGAAAGTTGTAAATATAAGTATTTTACCAAATATATATGTATATTAATAGTAAATAAGAAATTGGTTTTCAATAGATTGAATAGGAAACAAACCGAAGACGGTTGTAACCGAAGGAATGGCACCAGTTTGACATTTAAAGCTTTTTTCTTATGATAAAATCATTGAATTACCGTATTAAATTAAAATGATTAAAAAAAAATAACTTTTAATAAAAACGGACCGGATAAGGAAACCCGGTACTTGCGCTCCGTCGTAGTTCACTTTAACTCCAAGATAATGTCGTCGATGGGCGACGTTGTATGAAGGTTGTGACATAGTTCGTATACTTTGTACTGCAGGTCACCAAAATAGGATTTTTTTTATTTATTTCGTCTTGAAATCAATGATATAAACCTTTGTGCCATTTGTACTCGAAAATGAATGAGAGTGAAGTTATTATTTGAAATTTTAAGAGCTCGTAAAAAGAAAAACATTATATCCCCGGTGCGGGACTCATAGGGCTGTCGTCAACCTCGTAAAATATGCATTTATCAAATTAGCAACACAATCATGGTACCATCACTTGAAGTATAAAATACTGTAATTGAATGTTTCCACTTGATTATTGGACCACAACGCTGAACAATGACGTTAAGTCCGAATGACAGGCGGATATGACACACACGAACGCACTCGATATTATTGAGAACGTTAAGGTACCTACTCGCGCTAAGATGATAATATTATCAATTATCATCTTGTCAACTGATGTTATGTGCGCGACGATTGAACGCTGACGTTGTGAGATGTCTCTCCCCCTAGCTGTCATGCAATATTACTTGTGATATCTAAGCCGATTTGGCCGTACACGGAGAAGTGCGTCGGGCAGACAGCTAACACAGCTAATAGGAGAATATAGTAATTTTGTTAATACAATATGTCGTAATCAATTTATTATCCATCCCGTGCTGTTACGGTACAACGAAAAAACTAGTATATTGTGTGGCAAGGGCGGAAAGTGAGCAATTTCAGTCGCGAGGGCCACATTTCGCACAAGACTAAAATTGACTTTTCGCACGAGCCACACGTAGCTACCATTTTTTATCACGCCTCCGATCTTTATTAATGCCACAGTGTTAATAAGAGTTACACAATGAAAATTAAAAACACATAGATCTGAACGTCGTGCAAAGAAATTGTGTAACGTGGCGGGCCGGAAAGTCCGGTGCATCATGTACGAGTACATATATTTATCGCGTCTTTGGATAATTATTTATTTTGCCGAACAGAAAATAGTCACTTCACCTAGTAGCATCGAATATTAAACTTTCGGGACACGCGTGACAGAAAAAAGGTTTTTTCGTCGTGATTAGATTAGCATAGCGATTATATCGAACAGCTACTATACGATATGGTCGTGTATCGAGTGAGCCGTGATTTACTGACAACAACAGTAGCTCTAGAAAATAACCAACTAAATATGCAAGCACTTGATGCACTTGAAAATCATATAATATGCACTAAAAAGTTTTTCTCTACAGATATAATTAAAAAGATACCTAAAATAAGAACAACAATTGCCTACATCATGTAATTTCAGCCATACCATGCAAACTATAGGAATAAAAAAAAAACATTTAGTCTCAATGAAACTTCAACTTTTACATGTACTTTTTATTGATTTATTAAGAGAGCACACATCAGTGCGGGTACATTATTAACAATTTTGTGATACACTGATAAATTAATGATTGATTTATCGTTCTGATAATTTGTTTAATAGAAATATAAGTCCTAGTATTTTAGTAAAAACCATTAAAACTGGCAGATCCGCGAACAGTCAACAACCAATAACCATATCATATGATATGATAAAAATGAAAAATAAATTTAACTCCAACAAAAGTATTAAGAACACATTCATGGTAATAAGTAGTTAGAAGTTGGTTATTTTTGTATGATTTAGTAAGTGGTTATTAAATTATATTATTACCTTATAACTAACTAATAAATTAAAATTTGTATCTAAAAGTATAAGACAAAAGAAACATGTCCTAAAAGCTGAAACCAAAATAAGCCTCAAAATATGCATTTGTATGCAAAACAAAATTATAGAAATAGCTGTCTTAGTATAGAACATATTTGTTTCTTACTCAGCGATTTTTGTGATCGTGTGAAACCAATATGCAAACGCCACAAGTCCTCTACCCTACTGATAACCACCCATGCACAGCTTGTCGATTTTAAAAAGTTCAATTAAATACGAAATTATCGTCATTTCGGGTAAACGTGCTGGTAAAAATTAATCGGCTTTAGGGAATTTTAGGGCTTTAGGGCTATAGGCCCTAAATAATAATTTTAGGGCTATAGGGAACCTGAAAGTGACGTTGTTCCGCGCGTCAAGGAAACACTTCGGCCGCAGGATCTGGGCGGTGGCGGTTCTTAAAATCAATCGCGTGTCACGTTCTATGAGCATTATAATTTGCGGTGAATGAAATTATATTTTTCCTCGTCTTAATAAATCGTATTATCTGTTTAATAAAAACGGAGCGTCGTAATGAATTCATATTGCGCGCGGTGCGGTGGTTCCAAAAGTGTGCGGTAGCGCGAGGCCCGAACACTTAACAGTGGGCCCGAGGGTTGATTGATTTATTTTATGTACGTACATTGTACTGCCACCACTGCTTCTGGAGATAAAAATTGAAAATTAGTACATAACAATATTTTGTATTTGTGTTACCTTGTCGCCGTATGGTACGCAACGTAATAGTGTTATTCCATACGGGCAGGACGCTCAAATACCTATGCAGTATACGGCCTACCAAAGCCTCTGTTTGCGGATCTTTTTTTCTTTTTGTAGATCCTGAGTGAAACGAGAAATGTGATTTTTCATTATGTTTTGTTTTTTTTTTCTTGTGTCCGTGTACACGATTCCGACCGAAAGGATTGCTCCGATGCATACAAACCTGGTAATTTTCTGAATGAATAGTTTTCTAGTTGGTACTTTGAGGAGATAATTTTTGAATTTCTCAACCGTTTTTACCGACAAGCTGAGAAAAACAGCAAAAAAGTGCAAAAGAGTTCAACTGAGATCGGTCTAGTATTTTCGTCACCACGCACTAATCAATTGTTTATTTTTCGTTGATTCAAGATCTTTGGTAATTAATTAATCGTAGCGACTGGAGTACCTCCTTGAACTCAGAACGTCGGTGAGCACCGCCCATACCTACTGTCACGCTTTTATGATTCGCTTCTCGAGAAGGAACTGTTATAAGTTGACTCGAATGTGCGGCAAAAGAGTTACCGGTCTATTAGCTTCTGAATGAACATTATATATATACAGAGTTTCACGAATTAAAAATGCTCCGTTGAATAAATCCAATTTATAGCAAAAAAATTTCTTCCTACCTCAACAATTTATTATATATTTCACTTATATAGTATATAATATACCTAATAACTAGGGCTAGGGACTTATAGGAGTTTGCATATTTTTCAATAATCATTTAAAACATAGCTAAGTCATAGAAATTTGTTTCATAATAATAGGAGTTTAAGCCAATCATTTTTATTTTGCATATTTTGCATATTTAGCTCTTTTTTTCCAATAAGTGCATATTTTGCCATATTTGTATTTTTAGTACATATTTAACATATTTTACACATAAAATACAATATTTAATTTGAATATTCTATAAATTGAAAATAAAAAAAATTTAAATTATTAAATATAAATTATTAAATAATCCATCTACCTAGGGTTTTTAAATTATTAATTCATAAACAGGATCAATTAATTTTTTCATTTGTTTTTGTTTTGTTTAAAGGCAAACTTAAAAAAAGAAGAAATGAAAATAATAAGAAATTATAATAATTAATAAATAATAATAAAACAATTTGTAATTTTTGGTTTTTTAATGAAAATTAAATACTTTTAAGAGCATATTTAAGCATTTTCGCATATTTTCAGAGCATATATGATAATTTTTAAGGGCATAAATGTATGCATATTTTAATGTTTTTTGGAGCATGAAATCCCTAGCCCTACTAATAACTTATTAACTTATTAACTTTTACCCATCAACCCATGATAATCAACTATTGATGAAACACCACACAGTATGTTGTTAATATCTTGTAATTGTTTCCGACCTTTGTTTTTTGAAATAACACGATTGAATTTACCCCAAATTTTAGTTGGAATATATTCATTAGCTTCATTCAATTTTTTTTCTGTTTCTAAGACAATATTTGTACATTTTGTCAAAGATGCGCCTACAATTGTACATATAATTTAGTGTTATGAAATTAAATTATTTCAATAAATACACAAGGTTTGATTGAAGAGATAGATTTTAAAATATTTCGTATAGTTGTTAGTTATTATTATCTATTATTTGCTATTAAAATATTTAATAATTAAACCTATACAGTACTCCCTCTTTAACACGAACTCGAGGGGACTGCAAAATAACCTGTTCGTGTTAAAAAATGTGTGTTAACCGCTACACTTAACACGAATTTGTTCGCGTTAAGCGAATTATGCTTATACGAACGAAATCGCGTTATCAGAGGAGGTTGAAACAAATAGACTTACAAAAATATATGATCAATTACATACATAATTGTATACGAAAACAATAATAACATGAAGCTTCTACATTTCATATAAATTCAATTAAAATGTTTTATTACTATACCTAGCACAATAAACATATTAAAATACCACAGCCAGAACAATTACAAATAAGCAATAAAAAATCAAAAAGAACATTTGCATATACAAAAAACCGAATAAAGCAACAAAAAAAATTGGTTGTTTAGAATCAGAATGACATGAAACAAATTTATGTATAAAAATTAGAGTTATATCTCATCTAGTAAAAATGAAGAATAATATGCTTCAAAATCTGAGCCCTACTAATAAATATACGGAGATACATAATCAAATCGTCATCAGGCAATATAATATCAGTCTTGATTGATTTGACCGTTCGATATAAAAATGATCGCAACACTATACGGCGCATAGATACTGCAGGGTACATTAGCCTTTAAAACATTTTATCGAGTTCAACATTTTACTTTGTTGTATTATGCAACAATATAATAAGCTTGTTCTCCTTAGGGACTGTTGTACTCAGCTATACTCAACAGTTAAAATGTACTCGTATAATTTATTATTACTTTAAATATCAAAGACGACAAAATCAATTCAAACCCTAGTTGAGTAAAATAGTTATTAATAAATAATATTTGTAACTATTCCCTTAGTCAGTAATTATTATAAGTTTGTCGAATAATATAATTTCACAAATATTTTAATTATAGGTTGAGTATTATAAAATAGAAAATAACGAAAAATCATGAGGCCTCCAGTGGTGGACGTGAAAACGTTCATTATCCAACAATGTGTAATTAAATAAGTGCTTATAGTTTTCATTTGTGTGTCATGTCTTCGGTGTATAACGTGAGATGCGATAACTGTACGACAATTTGCATTATTCCAAGTCTTAACTTAATTTACTTTTTGTGAGTTACGAATGTATACGTTTGAAGTGATCGGCGTATACGACAACTTGTACAGTATCCGTTCTAAATTCTAATGAAACGTCAGTGAGATGATCATGGGTGTGTGTGTGTGTGTGTGTGTGTGCGCGCGCGCGCGCGCGTGTGTGTGTGCGTGTCAGCTATACAAGTGACATTGAATAATATACTTATATTATTTTATGTGACATAATGAATAATGCTCGGGTATTACAATCGCGTAAGCTCCTGAAGTATAGAGTGATAAAAAAAAATATATGTATATTTAATAACATTATACTATAATATAATACGTTGGATAATAATTCCATTATATTTTTTTACCGTTCCACTATAATATGCTAATCGTATTTATTATCATGTGTTTTTTTTTTTTATAGGCAATTTAGGCAGGATCGATTTGGTGTGCGAGTATGAATACGATCTTTTTATTCGGCCGGATACCTGCAATCCACGGCACCGACTATGGTTCAATTTCGTAGTAGAAAATACGAGACAGGATCAGGTACGAATGTGTTTTGAAATTAATAAAAATTATAATCACGCACGAACGGTTAAAAGGCGTAATCAACAAGTTTTCGTACGGTTTCAGAACGTCATATTCAACATTGTTAACATAAGCAATAAAAACAACCTGTTTAAAAACGGTATGACTCCCATAGTGAAGAGCTCGAGCAGAAACACATGGTACGAATATTCACTTGATAATTAATACTGCAGTTTTCATACGATTAATTCACGCGTGTAATGCAGCCGCACTTTTACAGTAACTCACGGCACCTAATCATTGTTAATAAATTACAGTCCAGATGATGACGTTGACTATAACAGTAATGACTTTGTAAACGTACATTCGCTAATGACGGTAACGAAGTCCCGCGTTCTTCATCACAGGTGAAACGCAAGCGATCGTCGAGTTTCCCTAGTATTTTCATTTCGTTCAATCCTGGTACGAACATTACGTTCGTACGGTGCCCACATAGGCATGCCTGCGTCTTCAATTTTAATTTTAGTTGCTAATTTAATTTAATTTCGCCGTATAAAACACGATTAAATAGACGATGACGACGATCAGGCACCTAGGTACTAAAGGTGGACGGTGTACGCGGCGGTACAACATCGTGTGCAACGAGCATGTCAAAATAGGGGGTTATAACTATGCGACTAATCCGGCGAAGTTCGTCGTATGATAATGTCTTGTGCTCAGTTTTTATTAGTTTTCAGTTTTATCGCTTTAGTGACAAACTCGTGTAAGCAAGGTATGGAAAAGTATTACACGCTACAGTATAATGTTATTAAGTATATACATTGTGGAACATTTTTGCGCGTTCAGATTACACGTATATTACATCCGTTTTTATACAGGGTGATTTTTTAGATATGTTCAACCCCTTTTTTTACCTTAAATTTGCTTGAATTTGAATTTTTTTTTCAATATTCAAGTAATTATAAAAACTATGTTATCCACTATTTATTTTTTTTTCATGCCACCTTAAGCATGTCCTATGGCGAAAAAAACTTATGTTTTTCAAACGGGAACACCACATATTTTACGCCTAAATATAATTCAGTTCATTTTTCTGGAATTTTGATCTAACGAGGTCCACACATTTGGACTTTCTTATCCAAATTTAAAATTGCGTATGAAAAGTATAAATTCGCGTTATCACTGAATAGTAACAATCAGCGATTACATGTAATTACAAATTATATCGTAATAATATGTATTATAGAACTATTTTCCTTAATACTTAAACAAGAATAATTCAAAAACAACTCGTTTGAATTTTGATTTTGATACATCAAAATTCACATAAAACGTCCTTAATAAAATATCGCAGTGAAAAGATGGAGTCCCCATTTGAGAAACAAAAGTTTGTATCGCCACAAAATATACTCGTAATTTAAGGTGTCATGAAAAAAAAATGGTGGGTATCATAGTTTTTATGATAACTTAAACATTGAAAAAAAATAACTCAAATTTAATCATTTTTACGGCCAAAAAAGGGGAAGAGCATGTCTAAAAAATCACTCTGTGAACACACGTGTACAGGATGTACTTATAGGTAGTCCAGTAGTCCCGTACTCCCGTGGCACGTCCAGTATAGGTAGTATACCCTTAATCTATTTCGTCTATAAATATAGTAGGAGACTTTACCCTACTCACTATGATGTGCATGTTTACCGACAATAGGCCCATGCGTATAATATGTAAATATCCGTGTATAATACTGCAAGACATAACAAAAAAACTAAATAATTTATGTAAGGCAATGTGGCAATATTAAGCAGTTTTAAATTTTAAAAAGTTTTTGAATATTTATCAAATTTAATTAAATTCTAAAAAATCAACTATTCAATAACTTAGATTTTAAATAACAAAATATTCGGCTTCAACAGCTGCACATTAATATATTATAATAAAATATCATAATTTATGTTTGTATTTCCTACCATGATTATAAAACATTTTATAACCATTTATAATGATGACTGATCAGCAACAAATAAAAAATTTATTTCTCTCAATATTGCGGTACAGAAATTATTACTCTGTAAAAGTAATATATATATTTAAAGTTCAAATCTAATTTTTAAATTAAATTTGAATTTCTAACGGAGGAGGAAAATTGTACTTTTTCTGCCCGGAAAAATGTCTATAAGGTAGAAAACCACCCTCTTACTCCTTTTCCCTCTCCAAGATTACGTCTAGTAACGCGCCATTGAAAGCCCATGAAGTGAATCGAATTTCTCGTTAGAAAAAAAATTGTTTGTGATATACATTCGGTATTATATTGTAATCCTCGTTATTTTTTCTCCAATGTACATTTTTTTTATCAACGTGTAGGCGCAAATGTGAAAGGCTCATATTTTATCGATGAGGAAAAAAATTAGTTGTAGTCGGCTTTATCCCTTAATACACACACTCATAAAAACACATAGATACACAGTACACACAAACACACACACACACACACACACACACACACACACACACACACACACACACACACACACACACACACACACACACACACACACACACATACACACACACACACACATATATTTCGCCATAAATTTCAAACTCGCAAACCGTTCATGAATTTTTAATTAAAAACTACGTACAAAATATTAATCGAGTTCATGTACGTCATGTAAGGATAAATTAAGAACCGTGTTATACCCGCATTATGTCATACGGCTTGTGAAGGCCTTATGTAATTTGGCCATAGTCAAAACATATAATATACAATACACCCACAGGGACCGCACGCTGTTTTACATTGTTAAAACGTGTAAGTATATTAGTAGTATATTAGATATTCCTATAATAGTCGAACCTAAATAGATATTATAATTCAATACATCGGACTACTGAACCATATTATACCCGGGAAACATTATTCCGGAACGCAATTTATTAATACCGTATCACACGAATATTGGTATAAAATGGTATGAAACCATAACGAGACACTTTTTTGCTACAAACCTACATGTGTTGACAAACGTCCCGTGCAAATATTGTTAAATTTGAATATACTTTGCACGATGACCTGATTAGAACACGCACCGCGTTCGAACGGCATAGAAAACATAATAATATACTGAGGTAGACGTACCTATCGTATCACACTTCACTTTCGTTTAACGTAACATTATCGATTTTTTTTTGCTATTGATTTTTTTTTATACATACCTAGTTAGATAAACGGTCCTAAGTATACAGTGATTAAATATAAAATATTACAATTACGTTCACCATGACTGGTCCTATTTTCTTGTAGATCAAAAATATTTAAAACCCAAGAAAAATATCGTACAGCAAATAATTATATTATCTTTGAAATTATTTATTTACTCAAAATTTGTTCACGAGTATTCAATATAATATGTTCACGATGATATAACGCGAATAATTAATTTCTCTTACAACCATAAACAATATTCTGAACGATAAATAATTTCAAGACGTCAAAAGTTATGAAAATTGATTCCTATAATATACTTGTGTTAAAATTTAACTGACTTATTTAGATGGATAAGACTCTCGGTACTCTTTAGGAAGAACGCATAAAGTTAATTACATTTTACGTTAACTTCATTCTTTTTTTTATATATATTTATTTGATAAAATTGACTTAGAAAAAATCAAACTTCGTATGGTTATCAATATTTTACTTTCTACCGGTTAAAATACGTGTCGTACATATACACTCGCCGCATTGCACTCGTCCGTATAGCACCGCATCGGGAACATTTTTAAACTTTTCTGTTTCTTCAAATCCATGTTTCTCACGCTAACAGCACATTTACACTAACTTTTTCCCGAGAATTCACATGTGCCTGCGAATAAATAATGTATTTCAGTAGTGACAATAAGTTTGAACCAAAAATAAATCAAAACGTAATAAACTACTACTCGCGGAAAAATAGCAACGATATACTCGTAAAATAATAATAATTAGGGCCGGGAAATAAATGCCCCATAATTCTCAAAAAAATATCCTTAAAAATAATGCTTTTATTCCTTGAAAATTCTAAATAATGGACAAAGAATTTTTATTTTTTAATAGGTTTAATAACTTAAAATGAAAAATTACAGATAGAGGGCTCTGTCACTAGACAACCTCCCTCCTCATACTATATCAACTTGTAAATATTTTATCTTACATCCTAGTTGCTTATTGTATATGTTACAGATTGTAAATATTATATTTTGAGCTAGACATCTATCACATTAATTTCTTTTAATATGAAAAAATAAATGTTTCCCATATAATATTTAATTACTTTAATAGGTTTAAATCATGTATTTATTTGCCTATATACATCATGAGTTGTTACACCGATAATCAAGAGAGCTTGTTTCTTATTTTCGGATTAAAAATGATTTTATGTTTATATCAAAATCACGTCAGCATCGAAAAAACTTAAAATAAAATTTCAAATTTGAATTTTGGATCTAACAACACCAAAAATACCCCGTAGATCAGGAAAAATTGAAGAAAATTACTTTAAAGTCAAATTATCCTTTGCCCAGAGACCTTCGGAAAACGATGCAAAGTGCACCGAAACCCCGGCCCTAATCATAATACAACAATAACGCTGTGGTGGTAACAATGGACGAACCCTTCTGACTAGCTTGACTTTTTTTTCGTTTCAGGTCTCGCATACCGATTTACAGGGTGCACTACCATCGATCGCTGTATCACGACAACAACTATGTGTTGAGCATACTGTTTTCGTTTGACAAGGACGACGATAGCTATCAATTCTCGTACTCGTACCCGTACTCGTACACCCGGTATCAGAACTATCTGTCGCTGATAGAGAAAAAGAAGCTGCCTTATTTCAAACGCGAGCTGCTCGGACAGTCGATTGTAACTAGCTAAAAATATATTTTGTTTCAATCATTATGGTTACGTACGCTTGTGTCAGAAATTGAGCAGTAACCAATTATAATTATAAATCATTATTATTATCGTTTTATGGATGATAAAATTATGATGCTCGCACGCGGTGTAGCCATAATAATAATAGTCATACCGTTGTCGTGTTGGTCATTTTAACTATACTTGGTTTATATGCAGTCCGAATAGTTGCACGGACTACATTGTCCAAAACAGGGGTGGATTAAGAAAATGTCCCCACTTCCGTTTTCAAAAAAAAAAAAATAACCATTATAATTCGGTGTTATTCGGACGTTAAAACATGGCTTAAATAAATTCAACATTTATTTAATGTATAACTAATTAAAATAATTAAATACACTTTAAATCCTGAAATGAACCGGGTAAAGTGTTATGTTAAATGTGTGTACATCCTTAGAATTTTAAAAACTTCCCTCCCAACCATCCTCGTTATCTTGGTCTGTAGATCCGCCCCGAGTCTAAAATGTACAGTTATTTCAAAACGGTGACAAATGTGTATCACATCCACAATATCCGTTGCATCACGAATTTATGCCAAAAAAATTAGTTCAAATATATTTAAGAACGCAAGACCAGCACAAAATCGTTCGACGACGTACGCTTGCGGTATAAAAGTATTACGTTTCCCTGAAATAACATGACAAATAGTGTTTTCTATCGCCGGAATAGAATTGATTTAGTACCGAGTATTGTACTAAAATTATTTGTACAACCGTCTCGGTTATATCAAAACGGTTTTACGCGTCAATTTGTCTTATGATTATTTCACATCGAATCCAGTGGCGTAGAAAATGTTCGTCTCCGTTTAAACTCTTGGCGGAAAATCGTGTTACATGGAAAACAAATAGATCTCAAACGTTCTGTGCGTTGAATAAATACGAATATCGTAATATTACGAGAATATCCCCAGCTTTACATATATAGATCAGAATGCTACGCGTAGAAAACGGCTAAGAGTTTACTCGAACAAAAACGGATCGAATAATACGGTCTGCTTGGTGTCGCTGAAAATGTGAAATGTCAAACCCTCACTTGGCTGACTTCAATAATTTATTACTGTTTGTCAGTCGCTTATACTAAGATTCGTACCCTGAACTACAAGTTCCGTTGAAAAATGATCGGGTCGCTAGATATATATAAACCGTGAGAATATAAAACATTTAGCATACATCTTGAACGAGTCTGCACGTTACGGATACGCGTGATCCTTAAACAATTGACGACATACCTACTTTAAGACACAACGATTTAAAAGATTTCATACAGTGCTAAATGTTTTCGATTGAAATATTGCTAAAAACTCGTTTTTCTGTGTCCCGTACACGGTGTTCGGCAATAACTCTGTTCTGAGCAATTCGCATTGACGCGTGGGAAAAAAAAAACAATAACAATATAATTGTTGTGCATAACAGTGCGCACAAAAAGGGTACTCGAAGGCCGGAAAAACAAGATACGCTCGAAGGACAGCCCCATTTGATAAATCTTATTACTAGACGAACTGCGCCGATAGTTAAGTCCCGAAGTCCCGCGAAGTCCAGGCTTACGATGATAAATGTCTGCGACCGCGGCCATACCGCAGAATTTCGTTCCGCGAGAACAAACGAAACGGCTACTACAATAGTTACTACATAAAAATAAAATATAACTACTTTATGTTAAACATGGTGTATTCAATTCATCATATACTTTTATCAGCACCAGGGGTGGGGGAGGGGAGGTACTGAGATTTCGAAAGTGGTCATTTCCCGAGTACCTATATCCTCGTGTCCGAAAAACTGTACCTCAAAGATTGCCTGTTATGAGGTTTTTATCGACGACGAGACATATTTCGTCCCGAGTATAAGTTAAAACAAGATTAAGTGATAACAATTATTTAAAAACTATAGCCGTTTGAAAAGTCAAAACTTCGATGACATTATAAAAATATTAATAGTGGCCGTGCGGTGTTAAATTCATAAATGCCATTCACCCTTAAAAAAATGCTGTACCGTAAACGTTTTTTTTTCGACACCACATAAATACCATTCTATTCTTAGAACTTCAACTTGAACTACTCTTATTACAATACGGTCGTAAATAAAATATTTTCTTTTGTGTTTCAAGCAAAACAAAAGATTGGACTTGATCACGATTACTAATCCGAAAAACATGAAGCCAACCGAAAAAGTACACGTCGTCGTGATAATGGGTAGAGTGCACGGATCTGAGACGCCGAGCTCTTATGTCTGCCAAGGTATGTTGTAAAGCGATTTTTAACGAACTCAATCTTACCAAACGCATATGTCCACAGGAATAATCGAATTTTTGATAAGCAATCATCCAGCCGTCGTACGTCTTCGGAAAAAAATTGTGTTCCAATTAATACCCATGATGAACCCCGACGGAGTAACTTTGGGAAATTCTAGGTAACTGTCCATAGTGCGCAGTTGTAATGCTATGTTTAGTTTTGTTTGGTCACATAGAGTATTATCGATTGCAAATTTAATGAGAACGATTTTTTCAAACTCAGAAACGCTTAGTAAAACCTACCAGCTAGTGTTAAAACAAAATTATTTTTTAAATATTTTATTACCGGATTAATATTTATGAATGAATAAGTTATTATATTTTATGAACTTTGCAAATATTTATCGAAGAAAAATGTACTTATACCAAAAATTTGCAATAATATCACGAAGGCAAAGAGATATGCGAAAATACTCAGCACACGATATTGTGATGTCAAAGTTTTCGATTTGCATTCATCAAAGTATAACGTCCAAGGCACGTCTCCGACACGGGGGAGGACGGGTGATTATGTTATTTTTTCATTTTTTTAAATAAAATACTGTAAGTAAATGCTTCCAAAAAAAAATTTGTATTTATTGTTACAAATTAACAAAATTTGATTTTATTTTCTATATTTCGTAGAAAACTTCATATCATTAATTTCCCTCTACATTTTGTTAATGTGACATTTTTTTCATCCCCCCTTCATGGGATTGACCAGATGATGCCCTGGAACATCCAATCAATCTTATAGGTGCAAATCATTCGATTAGTAAAATAAAAATATAGAATCTAGTGGGAGTGCATAATATTATATTCATTTCTTAAATAAGTTTTATAACTACCTACCATACTGTTATATCAAGATTTTTTTAATTTTTAAAAATAATAACTTGTAATACAATATTTTGCTCCATAAATTCGGATATTATTATTGTGATCATTCATCAATCGAGTCTTTAAAATAATGTGTCATACTTGATGGGTTTCTGAATTGGTTTCACGACACACTATTACACGACGAAAAGCATTGTCAATAATATATTACATACTGTTGAAGGACAAATCTATTGGGAATCGATCTGAACAGAGCCTGGCACAAAATATCGCAATGGGTACATCCGATATTATACGCCGTTTACAATCACTTGACGGAAATCGAGAAAAGCGAGGTAGGTACTGCCGCCATACACGGATAGTCGCACAAATGCACTCTATGTTCTTATAATGATGATGATGCGTGCGTCGCGTAATATCGTTACGTTTATAATTTTGTTTCAGAACATGGAACTAGATTTAGTCATTGACATACATGCTCATTCGTCTCTTCACGGTGTGTTTACTTACGGGAACGCGTACGACGACGTGTACAGGTCAGGTCGCGCTTTCGTTAAATTAAATTACACGTCGCGCAGTGGCTGCGAGCTACTCGCAAACTTTCGCCAAGATTAAACTTTCGCGACCCGGTTTAAGTCAATCGTTTAAATTTTAAATGTATACAGGACGAATTTTTAATGAACTATCGCTCCCTCCGCGTTTAGCCGCGTCGTTGAAACGCACGCGTACGCGGGTTGATTTTCGTCGCGGTTTTATCTGCTCGGCCGCGTGCAAAACCGATCGCACGATAAGGTCCCCATGGCAAAATCTCATCCAATACCTTCGAGGTATTTGACCCTTCACCCTTACCACAAACAAGCGAAAGCGTCTATCGAACATACAGTAAGGCACCGCGAATTAACAACTTCGGGGGTTGCGGTCTAATTCCTTTGGGTCGCCGGCGCGCTGCAGTGTGCTGAAACAAACTCCCAAAGCTGCACACAAAGATTGACAGTGTACGTTAGCAGTGGTTAGGTACTAGCGATTAGTTAGATGAGGATCTTAAAAATGAAATAATCCTACGACATGTGCACGGTGGCGGGCGTAATATAATGGTCCATCGGTGGTGGACGCTACTGCAGGCCTGCAGTTCTCGCGAGGTTTGCTAACCGAACTCTTATACAAGTGCAGTTCATAACCAAACAGAGGCCTTTTACGGTAATTGTTGAGACAATATATTATAAAGTTTGCGAAAAAGGATTAACCATGGCAAAAAAAAAAAAAACTCTCAACGAGTTCGGAAGGTCAACTGACGCCGTATACGAGCGCAGGGCCGTCCTAAGGCCGAGGCGAGAGGTGCCCATGCCCCCCGGGCCCTGCACCATACGAGTAGACTTATCCTCGGGATCTCCGCAGTGGCTGCTTATAGATTTTTTTGAAGCAGTGCACGTTTAAAAATAAGAACTTCATTTTAAAAACGGAAAAACAATACATTTTAAAGTCTACGTACAATGACAACGTCCAAAATATTCATAATAAATGTTATGTTCTCAGAGACAACTGATGAGCTCATTCATTCCGTAGTATTGCGGGTTATGTGTTATGACTAGGAGCCCCCCCCCCCCGTTAAAGGTGTACACCGAGCCCAGCAAATTCAAGGGACGACCCTATCCAAGCGTTCCCTATTCCGGGAACGTGATGGCACGCCAGTGTCCGATCAACCCTTTAGTTCGCGCAGGGCTATCGGCCGAAATCTCCCCAGCCGGGACGCGTCTGCAGCGCACGCCCCCTAGACAGGATTCTCGTCCACGAACGCCGCCGGCCACGCGTGATCATCACAGCAGTTGTCGTCGTCTTTGCTTCAACAATCCCGCGCCGTTCCTTCCGAAGAACGCCAATCACGTGCCTCGTCTTGCCGCGCGAGACCGCGTAATCTTCTTCCCCCCCACCACATGGTACTTTATGAACTTTCGTTCGCGAGGAACTTATCCACGCACACCATAATCCCCCTCTCCGCCGGTGGTGTCTTCTCCCCTGTCACCACGCCCTTACTCTACACCACCCAGTAGCCTTACTCGACAACAGCACAGCCAATTATCGAGATAAGCCGTTATTTTGCTCGTCGACCCCCGTTTAGAGGGTTTTTTTCATTTATATATATATATAAATGTCTGTATGTATGTAGGTTTAAACCATTATCGCGGGTCCGTTTGTTTCTTTTACTTACGTTCTTTTACGTTCTTTTACTATTTTCTTTTTCCATTCCGGTAGCAATCACCGCAAGACGTAAGACCACTAGACCTTGCAGTGATGTAGATTGTACCAACAGTAATGGACTTACGAAAACTTATGAACGAAATAAAAAAATAAAAAAAAACACCTGGAATCTAAAAGTCGAATACAATACATTAATATATTACAATAAAAGTCCAGAGCTTTGACGATGTTCCATTAACACTTTCAATTTGGTCATCATTATGGCTTTATGGCTGTCGACATTTCCATATCGTATCAATCGACATAGAAAACCGATGATAGATAGTGTTACGATTTTTCGAAGATCTCGGAGTTAGTTATTTCTTCGTCACTTTTCGGAAAACAATTTGACCGTTACGATAACAAAGTCTTGGGAACGTCAAGAGAGTGTTTTAAAATGTCACAAGCTTGTCATCATTGAAAATTAGATGCTATAGTATACGAGTATAGTGTGCACTCGTAAGTAGTCTATTTAGTTTTTTTTTTATTATTTAATAATTAATACGTGACTGTAAAAAATAATACCTATTAGACTAATCGTTTTTGATAAATTTTCATTAAAAACCAACTATGGCATATTTTATTTTATATATTCCTGGCGTTATAGTTTGCTTGTAGTATTTTGAACGTATTAAGACTTAAATATGGAATTCAAGGTTATTTAATGCGTTATCACTCTGAATTCTTTCCTCATTGACAAGTGCACTTAAGTATGAACAATTTCATCAACACTACGGTGAATAGACTCGGTTCAGGATTGTTTTGAGTAGAACGCGATAATAGTCACTTTCAAATTTATGAACAACACAATGCCTGTTGACGACACCGAACAGTTAATCAGCGTCCTGCCTCAACACCCGCAGCGTTTTTTGTTTTATAAAAATAAAATTGTTTTTCCGCGAAACGAACCATAAGAAATTTGTATTAAATATTTTACAAAAATATTGAAAAACGAGTAAACGAAAACTTATTGTTGTTATTTGATGTTTAAATCACGGAAAAATGGACAAATAATATTATTATAATTTATTAGAAAACAAAAGCCATTTAACAAATATATTGAAACGGGAGATAAGAACAAGAAATAACGTTTTTTACAAGTTTTCTGAAAAATAACGCTAGGAACGCGCTTACGCGCATGAACTCTAATTTTAGATTGCCAAAACATGAGTGCATCTGTAATTTTACCGACGCGCAAGAAACCGATGAATAAGGTAATTCGAAAAACCAATACCTGAATAAAATAATTCGATTTTAATTTAATAAACGTCCCCTTGTACATATTTCGATCGAACCATACAACCTTGATCACATTTAAGATTAATTTCGAAATGACGTGCATTCAATGTGTATAATGTATATGCAAGTTAAATTAACGAAAAACAGTTAGTTTCCGTTATTTTCAAATATGCTTCTTGACTTTTTTTTTTAATTTCCGGCAAATGTTCAAAAACAACGTGTTGTTTAAAAGGCAAAAAAAATGCATAACTCTATCCGTATTACGTTTATTGTCACTCCAAATGTGGATCAGCCATGAACAATAAAAGTATTGTAATAAAGCAAATTTTCATCCGGTAGCGTTTACCGTCATTTATTTCTTCAATTGACAGCATTTTACATATTTTAAACATCGATGAAAAGACCATCAACTACGATCGTACCTAAAACTAATCGCTCGTATGGCTCCATAAAATAGTTAAATGTACAAACTTTAATAATCTACATGAAAACGCGCAAAGCTATATGGCTATAGGCGTAGTTACTCGTAAATAACCGTTGTCAACATTAAACACATTAACTTGATACGTAACTTTTTCCGAGCACGTTTTAATCAAAAGTTAATTGTACGGAAAGATTCAAGTGGAATTTCGAGCAAGTTTACTTTATACACGGCGATGGTTATAAGGTTGGACAAGCCAGCCGCTGTAGATGGTATGTGAAGCGGCTGTGAAGAATGGGCGAAATCAATTTACACCTTTTTTTAGCGCGGAAAATTTCACACTGCCGTTTAGCTGGGCTCTGGCTAAATCGCGTTTGTTTGGATCTTATTTTCACGAAATTCCAATAAAAAATCCAATCGACTGAAATCGATTGAACTGATAATTCACAATGCGCAATTATAACGCTGCGCCTATTTAGTAATTGCATTGTCCTGTACCGTAATTTATTCGACTGTTGATATTTTATTAATCGAACCTCAGCGTTGTACTCGAATACTTGACACGTTATTTACCGGACACTTCCCTTTATGTTCTTGTCTCGTGGTTATTTTATATCGTACGGAATGTTGATTGTTTTTAAATCGTGCGTTCTGTCATTTCAGAACAGCAATGCACAAAAATGAATAACTGCATTGTCAACTTACATTTACCACCTGTAAAATATATTCTAATAACGTTGTGTTTAAAGGTATGAAAAACATATTCTATTTCCGAAACTTCTGGCGCAACACATTGAAGGATATGAACAGCCGTACTCGCTGTGTAACAGGGATTTCAAAAAATGCGGCACATCACGGAGGTAAAAATCAAAATTTATTTTATCCGCTGACATTAATAGGTTCGTAAAGCGTGTACAGTGTATGCGTGCTGTATTTGATGAATCAACGTGTATTCATACACGGTTTAATTAGTTTTATTTAAACAATTATATACAATCGAAACTTGAACCGAAATACAAAATAAATAATGATCCACAGTCGGGGTTTGTGTTTTAATTAAATTTGTACGGCACCATAATACTGTAAATGTTTACTTTCGTGAAAATAAATCAACTCGTCACTGTTTTAACTGAAACCAGGGTGTACAATAACTAACTATAACACAGTGTTCAATAAAATTATGACGCGAACTTCGGGAGAAATGTACGTATTGTATAAAAGATTGATTTTGCGCGGAAAACGCATAGGTAATTATAGCAATGTTATGAATGTGTACGAGCAACTCGTGTTGTCTACAACGTTTATACTTAACACTGTACAAGTAATATATTATAAAAACTCTCAGCCATAAGAAACTTCCTCATATACGAGTAAACTACATAATGTCTCAGTCATTTATAACAACCTTCAGAACGAGTACTTATAATAGTTAAGAACATAAGAGGCTATTGTACACGTCCGACGCTACAATACCTGCGGGGGATCATCACCTTCCGTGTAAATTACGATATTTACCCTGCACGCCGGTCCGTTCGTTTATTAATTTTTCGTTTTTTTTTGTCCTCCGTTTGAAAAACAAAAGTTTGTACCGCCAAAGGACATACTTAGGGTGGTGTGAAAAAAAAACATTATGGAAAATACAGTTTTTATAGTAATTTGCACACTGAAAATAAAAATTTTAAATTAAAGCATTTTTCAGCCGAAAAAAGCATGTTTACATAATCACCCAGTATAATATACCGCGAAATTATTTAAAGCGCAAACGCATTGTAGATGATCAGGGATGGGCAACTGGTGGACCGCGTTGCCTTTTAAAATGTAATACTCAAAGGTTAAAAATGTAAACAAGTTACTCGACAAACTACGTCACACGTTTATTCGTGATTCTGTATTATTGATGCACAGAATACCATCAGCGTTCGTAGAATATTGATATCATAATAAGAACTATTCTGATCCGCTACCGAACTCGTTTATACTCTACAGATTACTAGGTATCTTAACATGACGTATATATCCATAGCTGATCCTCGCGGTTTCCTCGTATCGCAGTGTAGCTCGGTAACGGTTCTTGTGGTAACTTTCCGGCTCGCTTTAGATTTTACAGGTCTGAGAAACATAAAGTTACCCTTCCCTGCTGAACCATCATAAATGTAAACAAGAACCACAAAACAGCAGCCGTATAGCTGAGTGTGTGTGTGTGTGTGTGTGTGTGTGTGTGTGTGTGTGTGTGTGTGTGTGTGTGTGTGTGTGTGTGTGTGTGTGTGTGTGTGTGTGTGTGTACACGTGTGAGTGTATGTGCGTATGTGTGCGTGTGCGTGCGTGTGGGCGTGTGTGTGTGTGTTTATTTTATCGGCAAATCAAATTAACACGGTTTAATACTGCGTGTCCATATATTAATAACGGTGACTCGCTTTGTACGCCACATCAATCGCGGGAAAACAGTGTGTATCAGCACGTTTCCGTAGAGTTTCAGTCGGTACATTTTATTTTATATTTCCCCCGTCCGCACATAATATGTGTCACAGTCGTGTACATTTCAGACGAGATTCGATTGAACCGTGCGCCTCGCGAGGGGTCGAACACTAGGTGTATCAAGTATTTATTGTACAAAGAACATAGCGCGGGCACGGAACTCGACAAAATGTTTACTTTTGAACGCGGACTACGTATCTATGTCACGACCGAACACGCACTATTATATTATGTGTACTAAGTGCACTGCTGCGGGTTTATTGCATCTTACGAAAATCTAATTAAAAGTCCGCGTGCGGCGATGACGTGCCACAATGGTTTGGCGTGCGTGCGCGTGTACGCGTAGGGTGTATTTCTGCGCGCCGATCCCACGACCCCTACGAAACGAAACGATAAAGCACCAGGGTCATTCCCCCGAACGAGAACACATCCCGCGAGAACTATATCACAAAATAGGTATGCACATCGCGAAACTTAATTTTTTCATAACAACCATTTTAATGGGCTTCATTTCCTAAAAATGTTGACGGTTCAACTACCAATTCACATTAACTTCTTGAATTTTAATAATTTTTCTTGTTTACCAGAAAAAAGTGTACTATTTACACAATTTTGAATAATAATAACATTATCAACAAACCTTATCGGAAAAGTGACGAGGTGATAATAATTTACATTATTTCTTTATAAAATAAAAAAATACTAAAAATCAAGTTGATGAAAATTGAAAGTTGAACCTTCAACATTTTCAGAAAAATAGTCCCTATAAATTGGCAATCTTTGAAATTTATAAAAGTTATAAAAATAAGTTAATTTTTAACTTTTTTAATAATACACTTATATTTACTGAACTATTGTCAATAACAGAAATTGATCTTTTCCCGGTGGGACACCCAATAAATATAGAAGCTTTTTATCGACACAAATTATATTATTAATAATATTTCTGTAAGCCTCAGCATGGCCGCCCTGTTTCTGTACGTTCATCTCGCTCCGCTGCCCCTCGTTGGCTACCCTTTATCTTACGTCGATATCTGAAACTCATTTCCTACCGAAAGTTGCAAAATCAACGAACAAACGCACATAACCGTCCGTACATGATGGGCTTAACATCTGATCCACCGTGGTCATATATTGATGTTCGAACGTTTATTCGATTTTTTCGCATTTATTTATTCGGCGCTATGGAACTATTTCCAGAGTCCAGTATCCGGAGCTCCACAGCGGTATGTCCATCGCAGGCGGTAAATGTCTTACGTCACTCAAACTTGCAGCAGTAGGTACTTGTCAGAGCTGATGCCGTGCATTGTGCACTTGCGCTTTATATGCGGCGCTTTTGAAATTTGACACTAGAAATGGAAAATGACCTAAGGCACGACTACCTGGGGGGGAGGAACTTAGCCACACCAAATATTTTCATAGCCCTCCCGAATCAAAAAATAAGCCTTTTTTTATTAATTGGTGAATTAAAAATACATAAATTATGTAAATGACGAGGTGTTAAGGGGAACATTTCACTGCGGACTAGTTTGTGGGACAATAATGAGTAGTGAACTGCAGTGATAGATCTATGAAAAAATGAGTTAGAAGGGAGTGCGGGGAGTAGGCCCTGCGGTTCTGTGCCGTCTGGATACTTTTAACCCCCACAAAATTTAAGCTCTAGTTGCGTCTGTGAAAATATCGCGGCGCGTACGCGTATACGATAAATCATGATCAACGTAATGCATTTGTATAGCTTTTTGAGGAGGGAGAAATACAACAAAGACACGTCGCGTGTATAAAATAACATATGAAACCACGACCACGGTTGTGTCCGCACATATGTCGCCGGTTCATCAAAACCGCAATTCTGTTGTATATTATATGATACCGTGCGCGGGCGAGACGGTATTATGCATAAACGTAGAGGCGTGCGGTCGGACGAAACTAAGTAACAGCTGCACCGGTCGTCAACTCGGTATAGGTATAATAATATACGTGCGTGCGGTGTACGGCTGTACGTGGTCTAAGTAAATTTATAATCCACTGAAATCAATAATCGACGCTGAAAAGTTGGACGCCTCAGGTTTTGATTTTAAAAACGACTTGTCTGCACATCGACAGGGAACTCAAAACGTATTGGTTTCTCCACTCCACTGTCTGTATTAGATAAATACATAATTCTCTCTTTACGCGTATTTGAGTTCATGAATAAACAATAATCATGAAAATTTAAAACCTTATTAAACATGCGTGTGCAGATGTGTACTGAAAATTACCAAAATTTACTCATATGATGATACTCCTACAGCAATACAACATTTAAATGACTAAATCGTCAGATAAAAATGTTATACTGCTTTCAGAGCAAGTTTCTATAATAATACTAGGACCAATCTACACAAACGTTTCGTAGGTTTTTAGGCCACGGTTTACTGCACAAAATATACGACCGTCGGACACTTCTATAAAGCTATATTTACCTAAATTACATACATTACTATTATTGTTATATCCATGAAAACTCTCAAGTGCATAAATCATAGAACATTAATTTTATGTAACATGATTTCTTGCCAGATATTTTTATTGAGATAGGCCAAGATAAAGTTGCAGGTAAAATATTTTGGCAATACATTTCAAAAAGTCTAAAATACGCCCTAAAATTGATAAAAATGAATCTTAAGGTATAAAAAAAAACCCCGTTTCGTTAAAAAGCTAGTCCTCTCCCCGGGGACCTGACTAAAAGATACAAGTAAGAATGAATTGCCGTTTCGAAAAAATAATCGTGTTCCAGAAATAAAATTCAAATTTTTTTTTACATAGGTATTCTATTGTTCCCGTGTTTTTCCGAAAATTATTATATGAGATTAATAAACCGACAAGAACTGTAGAATGCGTGAGTTGTTATAGACCATATAGATTTATCAGTCGTACAATGACAAGTGTTAAATCGTTCCTCTCCTCTAAACTAGTCTAAGATCTTAAGTCTTACGAGTAAGTCTTAGATAAATATTATTATATAATATATAATATAATATTGTTTATACAGTCGGATACACAGTAGGTACGCACGTCACAAGTGCGAGAGCACTGAAGTAACTTCATACAGTAGACATACTATATACGACGTACTGTCGCGCTACCATACAACATATCAAAACGAATTTGATGTTTGACAACTCTGGAAAGTGGAACGTCAACTGAGTATAAAATGTACTATATAGATCGTCTGAGCTATTTTGTTTACGATGAATATTAATTGAAATAGAGTGAACGCTTTCGTACAGCGTAGCCGTAGCGGTACATTGTATATAGCTAAGTACGTGTTTAATATATTTTGTATAAGTTGCTATACTACACCCGTACCTATTCAGTATCTGATATGAATGCATTTGCATACCATTATCCATAAAGTTTTAGACGTGTAGTTTTACTGTGGAAAGTACTTCTAGAAAATACACGACCGTTTAGAAACATATTTTATTACATTGCTCCGTGCACATTATACACTCGTAAATATGTTATAACTAAATTTACAGTATACCTACTGCTATGACAGACTGGTGGAGAAGAACTAGTAGTGTGTGTGTGTTTCTTGGAAGTCGAACCCGCAAGCAATAATTTACAATTTCGATGTCTTATTCATGTCATGCGTGTACAATAATTCTTGATTCTCAACAATACGCATTGCATAATGCAATTTGCATTACATTTCAAATACTGAAATAGCAAACGTTGTATAGCTTTATAATTATTCAGAGCCAAACGTTAATCTCGTATACATGGTATTGTGTGTAAGTAACATTTGTTGAGATTCTTAGCGGAAGGAGAAGTGTTAAATTCGCGGTGCTTTTCGGTACACTTTATGTAGAGAAAAACAGACACAGGTGGTGCTTCACTTTTAGGTAAGTCATTTATGAAAATTCTAGATTTTTACCGGGGAAACACGCAAACACAACTTGTGCACGTTCAGTAGTGTTTCGAAGAAAAAAAATAATATATTAAACCGTTTAAGAAGAAAAAAGTTCCAACACTTCGGCACTGTTAATAGTTCGACTGAAATTCGGTATACTATTTATTGTACTCGTAAAGAATTTAAATGACAGTGCGTGACTTGCTTCGTAGTTCCCCCCCCCCATAAAATACGATCCTGAATTTTTGGTATAATAATACATAGTGTCTAAGAATATTTAAAAACCCTAATTTAATCGACCGTCGGTTATTTCAATACTAATTCCCCGGCGACAATACCTACGATATAGCTTTAAGCTCGTATTCCAATAAAACGTTCTACTTGATACATATAGTTGGGATGTAAAACTCGTATCCAAGGGTTACCCGCATTTTTCTAACTATATTTAATAAACCTTAAGAAATCATTACTCATCGTTTTTTTTTTTTTATGAGCATTCAAATTCGAAAAATGGCACAAACACTTCAGTATCGTTTTTTGAATACGATGATTAATCATTTCTTTTAAGTACGAAGTATAACACAACACTACAAGCACACATAGCACCGGGATGAGCGCAGCGAGACGAGTGCGTTGCATCCAATCGCTATAATATATACTGTTATACCGAACCTTTTTCCTTTCGTATATATACATATGTATATTCAAATTATAAAACATATATCGTTCGCAGAAACAAAGAAACATCGACTAAACCCCGCTCGAAAAGATTAAAAAATAGTGGCATATAAGGGATTACTGTCGAGGGATGCACTCGAGTCGTATACCGGACCTTATTTACACAAAGACAATATACGGTCATTTGTCCTGGGCACATTCATCCCATACGGCCATCCAAAGGAATACAATCATCATTTAAGCTAATCGCAGCCAATACAAAATCGAATATAAAAATAAATATATAAAAATCAAATTCCTTTCACGAAAAATTGAACTTTTTATTAATGAATAAAAGTATCTTTTTGCATAATATTATACATAGGTTATAAATAGGTTCTTTTAGGGTGAAATTATCATCTACATTTTTTATTAGTTGAACGCTAATTTATTTTACTTTTTGTGTTTTTTTTTTCTTTTATCATATTATTTATTTAAAACTTGATCCACGATGTTAGAGGAGACTCAAGTATTAACGTAAACAAGTCCAGCCATGAGTAAACTCATAGTTAAGAGATTAATTTAAAAGCGATTTTGAGATTATAAATAACGGAATTTCTAGAGCGATATCACAGCACTTTTGGAATTGTATTGAAGCAATCGCTCAAAGTGTGATTTCTGAGATATTTTTTCCAGTAAATTTAAACGAATCTGTACAACAAAACATCTGACAAACTTCAAAATTTAATACAATAATAAGTTCGAAAAAAATGCCAACATTAATTTAAAAAACGCAATACACAGTTTGTAAAGGTTGGTATGTATATATGGTACACGTCTTTGCTATTTTTATCTCATTCCTCACATACTTTCTCCGATTGTTCCTGGAATTGTAAAAGCTTTTTTCTTCATCCCATACTGTCCCCAGAGAATCATGACGTTGCCACGTCGGAATTGAATTCGGGACGAGTTGATAAAATACTCACGCATTATCCACTAGACTATACGGACATTTATATGGAATTTAGAGGATAAAGGACAATTGAAGTTTTTGTCGTTTTTTACCGTGTCAGCTTACCCCACCACCCTCCCCACCACGAGCGTGCCATTTAACTGCGATAAATATTTATAAAAAAAAAAAAAACGCATCGCAGGACGACCTAGGAAATATTGTTGTATTTAATTCCCACGAAAACGGGCGTTTCGACTCTGAAATTGCTTTCCTATTCGCGTTCAGTTGACCCGTGTGAACGCGTGTTTTCGCCATGTCACAAATACGTCGTCGTGAACGGATAAGGTGGGATGCGACTGTACAGACCTCTCGAGTGCATAGTGTATTCTCAAGGCATATTATACCGAATCATCGATCCGACGTCACGTCTGCACGCTTTCGGCTAGTATCCGTAGGTACGCGGCCGGCTGTACGCGATGTCCGAGGACCATCCGCTGCTCGTGCGCGTTTTATTAGGTGATGCGCTTCAAAGGAAAATTACCATTTTAATTCAACGGGGTCAAAACGCTAAAAGCCGTCCATTGAGTAACAAAAGAGTTGAGATTTAAAACAAATAATACCGGAGCAGGGCAACTTGACGATGTTATTTAACTCGGTTATGTTTATAGTTGAAGATTAATACGATTTTGGTAAACTGGGCTAAGTTAAAAGTTATTACGTATTTTTTTTGAAATCTTCTATAAAGTTAAAAAAAAGTTTATTTCATTTCTTTTACAGCACAATCTTTCTTTATCTTTTACCAACTCAAAACATACGTAAAGTGTTATACTGCAGCATACTTCGTAATCACAACTAATTAAATGGCGTAAAATCAAAATAACGATATAATACACATTTTATTTTCTTGAAAATATCGTTTGTCGCTAATCAGTTTGACGTACAGTAAATGTATACATTTTTACTACATTATTGCGCGTTTTATATTTGAGCCTATTTTATTTTGGTTGTTGCCGTTGCGGTACAATCACCATCGGTTCATGTTAATCGGCAACTGACGAAACGCATAATGTCATCCAATACTGGTATATTCACGATTTTAAATGAAGGCTAAACTACTAATGTGTATATAATCAAACACGTTTCCCTGCAGTATAAGTCAATATTGTTAGAGAATTTATACAAACTTTGACTAATGTCAGTATTCGAAAATGATAAAAATAGTATTTTTCATCACTAGGTTATATTGATTACCGATTGTTCATAACTGTATTTCCGATAGGTTATTTTTAACCTTGAAAAATTCACAACCAACGTTGACTGAAAAACTTTTTGACGAAGACGAAATCGATTGAAATGTAATAAAATAAATTAAATTGAAAACAAAATAAATTTACTTTACTTCTTGAAATGAAAATTTAATTCATTGATTTCACGATGATTAGAAAACAATTGCGTTAAGTTACTAGTTAAGTTGATTAAATCCTAAAAGTAACTAGTAAAATTAAAGAATTAAAACGAAATTAACTTTAACTTAACTTTCACATTTTTAACTCGGCCTTGGGTAATAGTATAGTCGGTCGACTTCGAAAAACTATTCTGAGCTGCGGTGAGCTTGCGATTTGTTATATAAGATCCACATAAATTAGAGTTCCGATTGAAAAATGTATTATTATTCCCGACGTTTTCGATTGCAATTTAAGCAGAGTACAATTTACCATTCATAAAAATGTCGGTACTCAAAACGACAAAACCACACATTTCATGTCACCACATAAAATAGTTACTCGACATTTGTGAAGCCACACAATCAGCTGAATTACAAAATTGACATTTTTTGCTTTTCAACATTTTTACGGATACAGTTTTATTCGAATTTCTCGGAAGTTGCAGTAATAAAAATAGAATATGACGTTCCGAATAATTTAATAATCGATGGTAAAATATTGTCACGTGATAAATTTAAAACCTCCCGTTGTGCCAATGTTTATGTCCCACAGTAACGCGTGCAAGAATTTTTAATGGGGAGGGATCTAATATTAAATGTAAATGAGTCATGGAAGGGCGAATCCCCTCTCGCGCGTCCCTCATCGATTATCTTATTTTTTTTTTATTATTTCTTACAAAATGACCATTTTAAATATCACTGGAAAGGTTTCGGAGAAGTAACGTCGTCCTTATGTACTTTATCCGATTTAGAATCATTACAAGTTAACATCCACAGCAAAGCACGAAAACTGTAACGTGCCTGTGCTGCCACTACAGTTTTCAAAAGGTACCGATGTACCGAGTTTTGGGGCAGGTCATGAACAGGGCTGTAAATGCACTAAAACTTACAGTAAAATATCCGTGCAATAATTATTATGCACTAAATACAGATGAAAACTCGTTGAAATGTGGTCTTAAAAAATCGATTTTTTTTTCTATTATTATTTCAAGTTATAACTCATGAAATTTGTTTGTGAAAAAATGTAGCTATCTGCCAGCGCTGAGGATAAATTTTAGTCACGGCTATATTAATACAATATATAACACAATATGTGACATTATTAGAATTAAAACGAACAGCACACGCTCAGAGTTCAAGAAACAAAATCATTGCGCGCAAAATTGAATGAGTTCAGACGGAAGTTTAAGCGCACGCGTACCTCTGCTGCGGTTTGATTTATTTTATATTAAAACGTTATTTATAGATTATACTCTCAGTCCGTCGGTCTAAAAGCGAAGTACATTTCGTAAGAGAACTATGCAAAAATTGATCGTGATCGACGACGTATTGTTTGTACATGTCTCGGCGTAAAACATACAATATTGACGATCCCCACGTAACAGTGGAAAAACGCACGTTTACCGTCGTAAAATGCGCATTTAAATTAGTATTTGGCGTCATAAAAGTTAATAGCGTCACACGTACACCATATTTTTATATTTTCTTAATCATAGCAGACCTAAAGTTTGCAGGAGAAAATAATGTCTGTTAATAGCCGTGGTACATCGCGCGCACACGCACCGGGGGCCATGCGCATTTAATATGAACGTTTTAGTAAAAAACGCACAGCGGTCTTGGTTTTTTTATTTTTAATTTCGAAATTATCTTCACAAATTATTGATGTTGCCCGTTTAACGAGAAAAAATTTAATTAATTACGAATCAAACTAATTTTTATTATCATCCATATACCTTCCCCCCCCTCCGTGCCATACACACGCGCTGTCTTTCTCACGTGAAACATCCCACTGCAGATTAAAATAATATAATTACAGCAGATGCTTTCGTTTTATTGTTCGACGTTAATGAAAACTCATGATAATCAAATACATATAGGTCATATAATATTTGCATGTAATGTGCAATCGATTTAGAAAACCCTAGTACCATGGGCGCCCATTGGGTGGTGGCAGCCCCTGCATTCCAACCCCCCTCCTACCACCAAGAAAATAATATGAACTCGTGATTTAATTATTATTATTAACAATATGGATATGAAATAACAATAAAAAATACATTATAGTTCTCCTCGTATTGACGACTTTTATTGATCGTGGATAATTTCTATAGCATTTTGAGGTTTAAGTAATTTTGGACTCAAAATACTCTAAATGTGTTCAACCCTTTCCGGACCAACGATGCCATATGGCCATATGTGATACAGAAAAAAGGTTATGTTTTGTTAAAATATGTTGAGTTGTATAAATCGGTTATATTATATTTATTCCATGTATTCTCAATGATGCCAAATCATACCTGGGAAAACAAGGATTTTAATAAGAATTAAAAAAAAAAATTGTATTATTTAAGTTGTACTATAATAATATAAGAAAAATATTTAACATTTTCACATGATGGACTGAAAAAGGTTAAGAACAAGAAAGTTTTAAGTTCTAAATAAATAAGATCTTGAGATTTAAGATTATAGCGGCCAATAAAGAGCGTACAAATTTTCATCTAAAAATCAGAATACTTACTTGGATTTGTAATAAATATACAATTACAGAGTAGGTTACTGAGAGCTGACGAAAAGGAATAGAAGTAGAGTGAATCTTTAAATTTTAAAGCCATCGGCTGTCACATTTTTAAAAAAAAATTTCTACTCCACCAGTTTGCACAAATATTAATTTCTTTCTTAAAAGTAAATTTAAATTTCAAAGACTTTAAAGTAGTATAAATAAATTGAAAAAATAAAAAGTAGTTCGTCAGTTATACCTAAAAAATAATAAAATATTATAATAGAAAATGTAATATCTCACGTAATAATTTCAAGTCTTCGAATGAAAATTACTGATTTCATTACGAGAAAAGTGTAAACGAAAACCGCGTTTTCCTGAAAAAAAAAAATAATAATAATAACGCTTATGTCGCCGTTTTTTTTTTCAAATGTCATTACGCTCAAAGAATAACGACAAAGAAAATCGAATAATTATTGCCTGTCTAGTTTGCCCCCGGTTTTAATTGCCGGTCCGAAGAAATCGCCGCACGAAACTTCTGACGATTTTTTATTAATTTGATAATTATGTCTCGACAAGACTTGGACATTCAACGTCAACGCCGTCGAATCACAAGGCGCAGCAACAATGATGATAACAATAAAAACTTCTTAACGAATCTCACGCCGCGGCTCGTATACATATTTAAAAATTTACCTTCGCGCCGGCGGCGTGTTGAACATTAAACACGTGCACGCGCGAAAATGATAGATGTGCGCGCGCGCAAGATGATTTGTAACACGTATGATTGATGCGTTCCATCTTTCCCCGGCTCCGATATTATTTAAATCCTCATTTGTAACGCGCACCGGGCGCGTATCGTCGACGTTTGCCTTAAATCGTTTCCAAGTCGGCTTGTTCTGCGGCGTAACCATTTCAGCCGTCGGCGAATCAATATGGGCGCGGGCGGGTACCAGCGAACGCTTCGCGTCGAAATGAATAATAATAGTGTTCACTGCGACTTCGGGTGTATCGTGCACACGGATCATACCGTATACCACGAACACGTTCAGTAGCCGAAACGTTAACGGCGTGTAATACACGGAGGTAGAAAAGACGGACTTATTCCTATTGTTTGTCGGCCGCGGGCGCTTTTCATGAACACGCTAGGGGGCTTTGCACCCGCCCCTAAAACTTTTCAAAGCCCCTCAAAAATAAATTATTCAGATGTTTCCCGGAATTCAAATGAACGTGTGTACCCGATACTATTAATTTTTCTTTTAGAAAAAATATTATTTTATTTAATTTTTTATCTGTTCGTTTGCTCGTGTCTATGACTGCCGGTCGATATTTGGTCAATACTACTATTTCCTTCACTATCCAACTGTATCCGTGCAGCTAATGTAGGTATTTTAATCAACTTAAATTAGTGTACGATAATTATAAATTTAACACCTATGTAAAATGATAATGTAACACGGTTTATAGTGGAAACGACCCGAGGAAAGTATTATTGCTGAGTTCAGGAATTTATCTGTTATACTCGTATTACTTGTATTTATTGGAAATCTGGAAACGGTTAGGTTAGGCACTATTTTTATAACGTTGTTGGAGATCCGCGTCGTGTTTAGAACGAGCAATATTTTTCCACTACGAGTCAAGATCGGTTTAGTAATCCAGCCTTTATAAACATTGAGCTAGATATATTGATATTGATAATTTGCTAAATAAAAATACCGACAGAAATAAAAGGAAAAATAAACTTGATTAGAATAAATACATTTTCTTTATTTTTTGCACAATTTGTGACTTATAATTATTTTAAATTTTCAAGTGTACATACATAAGGGGGTGTGGGGGCAAAGCTTTATTTTCGGGGCGGTTAGTTTTTAGCCCCCCCCCCAATATTTTGTTTGACCAAACTGGTTGTTCCATCGGCTCTTTGGTTGACGACAAATTCGTGAGACGGAAAACCTTTTAGTTATTTTGTACGTTGTACTTTCTACGAACTGACTATATTTTTTACGATTATGGACTATTTCCGCGAGTACACTGAATATTTTATCAGGCCGATTATCCTGAACAAGTCCTGCCTGCACGTTCGCGTTTACTGTTTTTTCAGTATCGTTTATGCGCACTGCACTATTTTGATTTTATTCCTGTTGATTATTGATCGACGCTCGAATCCCGGGTTCAGTTCTTCACCTAAGTACGAACGCCGCGGCACTTACAGGCGTGACGTCGGTCTACAGGTCTTGGCAGGTTTTTATACTTTTGGTCAGACGTACCATTTTGTTGTTATAATTCCAAGAATTTAAACACAGTTATCAATAGTGTTCGGATTTTGTAGGCGTTTGCTTTTTTATCTATTGATCTATTTTAGCAAAACGTTTCATTTATACCTCGTAGGATAAAGTAATCGAAATTTTATTTTACTTTTTTTTTTAAAGAGTCTTTTTGATCTTTCTCTCTTCGGAGCTGATTATTTTCGTATTTAAATACTTGAAATATTTGATTGGTCGAAATTTATTTTTTAAATATGCCATGTTCGTAGCACAATTAGTATTATCTCGTACTGTTCGATTTTATGTGTTAAATAAAAATAGTAAGTTCTATATTATTTTTCTAGTCGAACACGAACATCCACAAGCATATCTTTTTTATATTTTTTTTATATAATTATGAATTTTAAAAGAGCTTTAACTTATTTTACTACAGTCATTTTAATCGCCATGTGAATATTAAATAATAATATTGAAACATAAACAATACGACTATTTTAATTTATTTGATGGTTTTAAAAAATAATTTAGGCGCTTTTTTTCAGTTTTTTGGCGCTTTTTGCTTTAGCTCGAGTGCCATGTTAATCGTTTTATAGATTATTATAAATCCGACTCTAGTCATCAATAATCCGGTACGTGTTCTTTAATACAATAACGCGATTTTAACAGTTAGATCGTGTATTTTTCAATAATTGACAGTAAAAAAAAGTCAGCATATTATTGTGTAATATTTACTTTTCAATGAAACGGGAGGGCATAATACTATTACATACATTTCGATTTCCACTTAAGAAAAGAAGTTTCGATAAAGAATAAAATACTTTTTAAATTTTTAATATGTAGAATAAAGTGTTAGAAAGGGCGGATACAGAGGTTCTGAACGGGGGGAAGGGGGGGCAATAAAAATCTGTCACACTGTCAACAGAAATACTGGTGATGGGTGTTATTGTTTTAGAATACTCCAACTTTTTAAATGCGAAACTTAATTAAAATTAAAATCAAAACCTAACAAACAATAGTAAAAAATGCAGCTTGATTAATTTTAAAATCACTTTTTTTGTGAAAAAAAGTTGTCCTATTGATAAAATGTTCCTTAATTCCCCCCCACCCCCTCGTATACGCCTTTGAGTAATAATGTGTGATGAATACCTGCCGTGGATATTGCTATATTTTCTAATCACCACGCAATCATATTTTAACTAGGTAACTGTATAATTAATTTATTTATTTATTTATAAATAATAAACGGGGTCAACCCTTTTGTAGAATACAGCAGTGTGAATGACAATAATATTTAGTATTACAGTATCGGAAATTAACATAATATTATAAATTAATTAATGAATATCAAAACAATTATTATATAAAATTAACTTAATAAAAACAGAATAAATCAACATAAAAATATATAATGGAATAAAAATTAATTTGCAATTGAATTTAAAGCTAAATATACGTTACGATTGAAAAAAAATAAGTGACATACAGAAAAAGTCTATATAATTCATAATTTTATTTACGAATGTTTATGATCCAGGGACGAAAGTAATATAGCCAAAATTATATCTATGAAATGGAATATGAAACAAGTTTACTTCCCTCAAACAGTGACTCGTTACATTAAACCTTATCATAGAAAGCAATTCTGGAAAATAAATGAGACCGTTTAACGATTCATAAATAAACATTATATCAGCAACCTTTCTCCTTACCTCACATGATATAAACCCTAATTCACTGACTCTCATTTTGTAAGGGTTTTTTGTAATAAACGGTATATTTGGTTTGTAACACAAAAACTTTAAAATTTTAGTTGTACGTTTTCATTAAGATTAATTGAAGAGTTGTAATTGTGTGACCGTACTTTTGCCCCAACTCAAGATGTGATCTAACAAGTAAAAAGAAAAGAATTTTTAAGGCATTAATATTTTTAAAATTATCTTTATATCGGTTAATAAAGCGCCTGATATCTTATGAGAAATAAATTTATCCATAAAATATTAGATAAGTTTTCGATTACAGCGTAACTGAGATATACCAGTATACGGCTAATTTATCGTATTATTCCATTATAAAATATAATTAAAAATACTCAGCTTTACATTTAAGGCTTGTTGAATTTTTTTTTTTATTATAATGTACGTTTTTATAAATTATTTAAGTGAATTTGACCGTTTTTATAAATTATTTAAGTGAATTTGACCGTTTTTATTAATTATTTAAGTGAATTTGACCGTTTTTAACGAGGTATGTAGGCAAGCTATGTAGGCAAGTTATGTGTCGATGGTTAATAATAATTATCATATACAATTTACAATATCGATTGCATGCACTATATAATTCTTATATTATTCTTATATTATTAACTTTGATTATTTGTTGTTTTTTTATTTTTTATTGTGAAACATTAAACAACGTTCGCGGGGAGATTGCAGGTTTGTCAAAATTGGTATTGCAAAATAACATATTATGTTGTAGAAAAAAATCCATAAATTATGGCAATTTATCTTCGTCCCCAGCAATATTTGATGGGTTAGGGTGAAATTCACGATTACCAAACATCACTTTACCTCCCCCTCGAAATAGAAATACTGTATACGCCACTATAAACATTACACATTGAAAATAATTAATCAGTTTTAATCTATAATTTATATTTTATATTCTGATCGAAATTGTGAATAAATCGGTTTTACCGTGATGTTTTTTTGTTTCGTTTTTTCCGGGTAATACAGAAGTTTGACCAAGAAAATTCGAAATTATACAGAAATTATTATCATAGAGAACTGATTTGTCGAGAAGTTTAGCCGCTTCTCTCTTCAAACCTGATGAAAAGTTCAAAAAATAAATACTACTAAAGTATTTTAACGTTAATTAACAGTATAATTCCGACTCGTTTTGATAAATAAGTAATTCGTGTGATAAAACTTCAAATTGTTCAGTTTTCAGTTTTTTTACAAAATATGTATAGCAAATTGTATACACATGATATTGCTGACCCTTCTTATTTAAATTTTGATCGGTTCATTAGAATCACTTCTGCGACGCCATGGGATCAAAGCTTATACGAATTTAATTAAATTCCGGCCGGCCGAATCCTATTTCATACCAAACAGCTTTAAAAAATAATAATAATAATAATAAGAGTTATAACTGTTATAAATACGGAAAATGATTAGAAACCCTGGAGGGTTTTCAATTTTCATAGGACAATAGACAAAACAGGGGGAAATAATAGTTAAGGTCTCGTGCCAACTCGCAATAAGAATAATAATAATAATGATAATGACTAGCAACGGTACCAACCCTTAATTCATTAACGGGATTGACCAGTATGTTTTATCAAAACTCATCATCATCATACGTACAACGTAAATTATATAATTTGTACACATTGTACATTTACGACAGTGATGGGCAAAGTACCGTCCGCGGGCCAACTCCGGCGCGCGAAAGTATTTAATGCGGCCCGCCGAGGGTCCATCGACATGGATAGTATAAAATTATAGTATAAAAAAATTTCCGAAATATTCTGAAAATGAACGAAGAAGATAATTTTAAATATATAAATGGATTGGCGCGGATTGTGCACGGTCGTACCCTCACAGCTTGGTTTAGGTAGATACTAGAACTAGATAGTAGATACTATGATAATTTATCATAGATTGATAATAGGTATATAATTTATATTTTTGTTCATATTAATATATTTCCCGGATCTCGGTTTGGTGCGTCCTTAACGGAGTTTTCGTATTATAATATGCATGATGTACTTATGTGTATAAGTTTAATTATAGTTTTTAAATTAATTATTATTTGAGGTAAAAGGTAATTTGTAACATTTGTGTGTAATGCTGTAAGGTTTTTATAATATCATGATTCAAAGCTTTAACACAAAATGCATTTTTTCTATAACTCTGGCCCTCCTCTAGAATTTTGTAAACTTTGTGGCCCCCCATTAAAAAAGTTTGCCCACCACTGATTTACGACATAGAGGGCCCTATGTGCACTGTGCGTGTGAACCAATACACGTTCGCATCGTAGGCTGACCAATTGGACCAGAACAAATTACACGACTATACTGACGTGCGTGCACTCGGGGGTGCACTGGGAACTACAAAGTACCTATACAATGTACGTCCGTAATGTAACACGTATATACGTGCGCAAATGTCTATTGTACGTACGATAATGAGTGCACATCGCGGTACGTATTATTGTGTACGCAATGCCAGCGATATGGCCTTGTGCCGGAATCACTGAACAGAATCCTGCGCATGTGAAATATCCGTGCGCGTGCGACGTCGGCGAGCGCTCTGTACGCGGCCACAACAATGCGCACACCCGTGTATTGTATAATATATGCGCAACAATAATGACGGCGCCGCCCGTGGGGCCGTATGCCCGTGTGCGCATAATGTAATACATTATACGTCGTGCGCGTGTTATGCAGTCAATATTGTTTTGTGCGTTCGGCGTACCCGTCGTCGTCGTCGTCGTCGTCGTCGTCGGTAGTGAAGGGGGACGGGGTGGGGTGGTTTTACGACGACGGAACATTATGTATAATAATATGCAGGTACCGGTGACGATTACAACGCTAGTGCTCGCGTAGGCGCGACGTGGATGATATACCGGGGTGGGGGGGGATGAAATTTTTTTTCAAGCCAAAGAGTTCAAAAGTACAGCGGGGCTGGTGGCACTCCACAGCGAATATTAGAACCGCAGCGAGCGTCCCGTTCCTTTTGCGGCACTGAAAACCATTTGCCCGTCGGGTGGTTATTCTCAGAACTGTATCGAGTGCACCCACATAGTACACATTAGCATAGGCTAATGCAGTCCGCGCGTGTCCCACTGCAGTATTATTATCATAATACGTGTATGCCGTCAGTGCCACGGTGTTCAAAAATTATCGCAGGTTTTGCGTTAAGAGTTTGTATTAATACCAAGGCATGGGGCAACAACCTCGCACCCTTCCAGACATGGGCGCGAAACCCTCGCTCCTCCCCTCCCTCCCACACTCCTTTTCCGTATCGTCTAGAAATCCCCGTTTGTCTTTCGCATAACCTTACCGAGTGGACATCAAGACCGCTGGTACACCGTTTAGCGATGGATCGTACGACCCGGGTGCAAAGCACAGTGAGAGCTGAACGCCTAAGCTCCGTTTGAAATCTGTCGCCTCGATTGTAAAAATACGCATGCGCGTGGCCGTAGTTACTTTGCGAGTGTGTGATCGAACAGAGAAGGTCACTTCACCGGCACTATAACTAAACATGTGCGACCAAGACGATATTTTGGGGCGATCGCCCTTGGAAAGAAATATTAAGGGTAGTGACCGATGACTAATGGGTAGGCGATGGACAGCGGTCTAAAATAATTATTCTATTACGGGTAGATAATAATACGTTCGTGTACATTACGAATATTACTCGTTCAAATATTAGCACTCCGATTCGAGTAGGGTAATGCGTGAAAACTTAAGGGGTGAGTGCTTTAAGCAAATAGTTATAGGTCGCCGGTACTCAACAATTCTGTCGCTTCGCCACTGCTACCTGCTGTCAATGGTATAGTGATGCTAATATAATATGCTACGGTGTACGCTGATGAGCAGGGCTCGTCACTCTGTATGCGTTTGAAAATGTTTGCATATTTTTCAGTTTTGGTCCTATAAACGCATATTTTGAAGATATTTTTAAGTGTCTATAACAATTTACACAAAAAATCTAATTATACACAAGACTTTGTTATAAAACAATAACCGTCGGCAGTGAATAGACGCTCACGAGCTTATTATAAACGGGTATTTTTACAAGATAAGAACATGTTACACTATACTTACTCAAATCTCAATATCATTGTGGGCACGTTTAGTTGTTTCGTGTCAAAAACGAAGATTGCGTATATCATTTGCATATTATCGATTAATCATAGATTATGGCTTGGATAGGTAGGTTACTCGGAGTAGCCGCAAGCAGTGGCGTGCGCAGGAATTTGGTATGGGGGGATGTCATAAATAAAAATGTATATTTTTAATATTTATTCTTTATTATTATACAAAAAAAATTAATTCTAGGCGGAAATTCATTCTTCTGGCTTTTACACTAAATTAATCAATTATTTGATCTATAGATAGTGGAATGTCTCTATGTATGTTCATTAATGCCAATCCATTTAACCTTGACTGCCCCGTCGTATTTCTTAAATACGTTTTTAATCGTTTAAGGTTTGAAAAAGAGCGTTCACTAGTCGCTGTGGTTACTGGAAGTGTAATGATAATTTTTAAAAGCTTGTAGATACCCATCATCCCCCCCTGCGCACGCCACTGGCCGCAAGCCGTCATTTCAAACAATATCCTTAAGATGAACTTGATTCACGATCTTGTTTTGTTTTCGGCGTTTTGAAACTCCGTTGGCCGACGCGATGACGTTGCGTACCTAGTAAAAAATATAATATCGACCAAATATATTTCCTCGTTTTCAAGCGTCCCCTAGTTTCCTGTCCGGCGGGACCGCCGCTGACGTGTTCATATACCGCATTATTATAAATGCGTAATGTACTGTAAATCGTTACGTCGTACGAATACCGTCCGCGGCGATCGCGTGGTATACATGTGCTATTCATTCTATTACTGTTTTCCAGGTTTCTGTGCCAATCGTTGAAGGACAACGTGAACTGCTACACGCTGTTCGTATCGCAACACGGGTTCAGGGTTTCGCCGAAAACGTTGATTCCGTTCACCGAAGAGTCGTGTATCCTTTTCAGCAGAACGATAGCGTTGTTCGTAGGATAAACCGCCCAACTCCACGGCGATAATGACATTTTAGCGGCTGGTACGAAAAATACAAAAAATATGTCGTCGCGGCAGACGTAGGTGGTCCCTGCGCCTGCGGACAATAGTACACATAAACATGTATACGTACGTGATGCAAATAAATGTGTAATAACGAACACGATATGTTTCGTGGACAGGTGCACTGGCGAGAACGCAACACGTTACGCTATGATTTACAATCTTTATTGCTCGAGATAGGTTCGTGCATAAATATATTATTATCGTGTTATTGCGTGCGCGGTAGGGACCGATGAATCCGGTAATTAATATTATAAACGTACACAATAGAGGGGAATTCAGACTCAATAACGTATTGACGTTGTAGTTATAAATATTATTACAATATCGATATTGCGCGGCAGTCGATACCGTTCATGACGCGTGTCGTATGTATACAGGGTGTTGTGCCGGGGATTTACCCATTGCGATGATATCTCCAGAGATAATGAAGATATTCAAATTATGTTTTTCTTAAAATAATGGATTATAGATGTTTCGTATTTTAATTGAGTTTAATGTTTTGGTCACAGAGTTCAAAAGTAATTTTTTACTTCTACGGTATTAAATGGTATAATAGACAATTTTTCTGACAACTAAAAAATTATTGAAGACCATACTTTTAATGAAAATAAAATTTAGAAACATCAACATTTTTAGCAAAATAAACTATAAAATTGCTAGGTACCTTAATATTAATAAAATAAAAAATTACTCTTTAACTTTTTTACCAAAACATTAAATTCGTTTAAAATTTGAAATATTTGTATTCCTTATCTCTGTGAGTCTTATATAAAAACAGAATTTGAATATCTCAGGAGACATCACAATGGGTAAATCCTCGACGGGACACCCTGTATACGAGTAATATACAAGTAATATTGAAGAACGGATTCATATATTATGTAAACACTTACATTTATTAAAATAATGTTCTGCACGATTTAATGTTCTGCACAAATGCACGATTTAAATCATTAGTATCTTGCATATTTTTTAACTTTTAAAATCTTTTTCCCATATTTAATATATTTGTCATTTATGAGGGCGTGTTTGTTATACATATTAATAGCACATATTTTTGTTCATCCCGTGCGACCAAAGGTCGATCGATAAATATGGACTCGACGACGGATAAAATATTTTTACTTTCACTTTTTTCAAATTCGGGTTAACTTTTTGTTAGGCTGACTGAGATCGATAATGTTATTGGTAAAAATTTAAACTGTTATTGGTGAAGACGACATAATAACAACGAGTGCTAGGCATGAATAATCAAGTTTCCGCAAACCCTATTTTTCCGTAAAAATATCCGGTGAAATTAATGTTTTCAATTATGTTACATTTGAATCGCAGATTTCAAAATAATTGAACATCTTGTAGCATGTTGAAACATTTTCAGAAACATGTTCTAAGGGTTTTACTTGCACATAGAAATCCGTTACCCGCAGAATATAATATCGTAGTACGGCAATAGAAGTGCGTAGAGCACGCGCGTACGGAATATTAATCTTGTACACGAGTCGGCCGCAGCGCGCAATAACGGCGATTCGTACGAGTCATTTCCGCGCGAACGATTAAAAGGTCGCGCGCGCGGCTTCGGATGTACACGCATCTGTCATTGTATCCTTCTGATAAACGTAGCAAATCTGTGTGCAATTGAACCGATTGAGTGCGGTTAGCTTTGGTATCAACGTGAACTGATCAATTACCGAACTTAAAGGGAAGAGCCCTAACTATCCGCGTCCTCCGTCGGGCTTTACTCGATATTATAATTTTCGAATGGGCTATGAGTTTTTTTTTTTAAATTGTAACGTTTTGCACGCTCATAACTCGCTTGGAAATTAAAATGTCCCAAAAAAAACCTACGATAACACACAGCTAACGCGTTGACGCGAGCCGCACAATCTAATGAAAAATATGTATGAGCCGAGAGCGGGAAAAGAACAGCTCTTAGGACACACAATGAGCGCGCAACAAATATTTTTAGTTGGCTTAGAATTGAGAATTAAAAAATACGTAAGAAATTAAAAAAAAAAATTACTTGTTTATATATTATACCAAAAACGTTATTTTTTTTCTGAAAATGTTTCCTATGAATCGTAATTTCATAAATATTATACTCATAGTCGGAACTACAGGGTGTGCCGGGTGTGCCAAGGTACATCCTAATGCAAAAAAAAAAAACTGCCTAATATATAAATTAATGATATACGTGTAAATACTCGTATAATGAATCAAAATTGATTTTCATTTTCTTTTCGAGTAAAACTGCAGGTTGTGTTCAAAATAGGTTTCTCAATACTTCTATGATACTACTTAACTACTACGTTTTTATCAAACGTTATTTCTAAAGTCTGGAAATCACAAAATAGGTGATATTTTGGACCATCGTCAATCAATAGATTACAATCGCAGTACGATCACTATTAGATGTATAAAATACCTTCAAAGCGTACGAATGTTACGAGTTCAAAAATATGCATTGTGCGAGTGAATTTGTACACAGAACCCTTTTTTTTATAACGATACAGTGACGATAAAAAAAATGCGTGTACCTCCTACGAAATGGCACCACTCCAATGCGAATACGACTCTAGTTCCGCCTTCGATTGTACCTCTTGGATTGCACATTTTTTTTTGTGTTCACGTATTGAAAATGAAATCGTATCGGTGAAAATGTTTTGCGATTACGATAAGACGCGAGCCGGTACCGAGCTATGCCGCAGTTTGGCCGGCCCTGGTGTACGGTGCGGCAGGGCGAAGTCGAAACGCGGTTACGCCAGGGACGTAGCTATACATTTTTTTGGGATAGGCCCATAGAAACCTTCCACTGTTAGACGGAAGTGGAGACTAATCCCAATTTTGGTATTGGCCTCCTATAATTTCAAAGTTATCAATGATTATTTTTATTAATCATTAATAACCTCAGGCAAAGTTTGCAATTCTTATTTATCTGAATACAAGAGTGACTTACAAGATAACTTTTTGATAATTATTAATTACTATACTCGTAACTTGCAACATATACGTATTGTCCATTTATAACATATTTTCAAAGTCAAAATTCTACCTTCTTTTCTTTATGATAGCAAACTCATCAACAACAGCCGATGGATTATCGATAAATTGATCACTTTATTCCCTTTCTATGGAAATTAACGTCAAATCATCGTTTAGCCTAGGAATTTTTATAGTTGACCTGAGGTATGTTTTCATTCTCCTCATTGTTGAAATACTTCTTTTCATTTTTAGAGAAAATCTGGGTAGGCCCGGGCCTACCAGGCCTACCTACTGGATACGCCCCTGGGTATAGATGTATACATACATCGCTGAACGGGTACAGTTGTGTTACGTGTTCGCAGTTATGTTTCCACGTGCGCGATGTGTATTGTAAATATAAACCGGCCCACGTTCGTATGCGATATTGATGTATACGTGCGGCGGCGCGGCGGCGCCAAATGAAATACTCGTATTTACTTAATAGTCGGTAAACTCTGCTGTACGTGGAACATATTATTACATTCGTCTGCGCCATATTGAACACAGCGACCGTAAAGGGTTATGGTCTGGTCATGGCAGACGCAGGGAAACGCTGAACGGTGAACGGTTTCGGAAGACGTTCCCTTTGGCAGTGGAAATTATTATTATTATCACTATGCGAATCAAAGGCTTGTTTCAGGGGAGGATTTGCTTAGTTTTTATATATATATATACGTATATACATTTTCCTGCGTTGACTTTTACTACTGCGATAAAATATACAAGTATAAATCGTATGCGTTATAGTTAATAATATACAGAGTGTTCCTGAAATTATTGTACTCTCATCGATGTGTCACACCACATTTTTTGATTCCGGCGACTTGGGCGTGAAAAACTCGTGACAGACAAAAAATCGTTGTCACATGTCGATACACATGAGAAATTCGCAAGAAATATCTGACAAGTATTCATTTTTAGATTTAAAATAATGTTCTTCAAATAATTAGATCCAGTATCAAGGTTTTGAAGATGGAAAAAAATGTCAAAAGAATCTTAATTTGTTCGTTACAGTGAGATCGCGTTACTAGTTTTCTCAATAATTTCAGGAACGCCCTGTGTATATATATAGTATTATTAATTAATTATCATATTATCACAAGTAACACCGCACAACCATGCATAGAACCATAAATTCACCTGTAGTCAATTTAAAACAGTAATTTGCTCGGATAAAAAAATCACTTTAGAATTAAGAACTTAAAGTATTTGCATCTAAACGTTAATACGAGTAGCTTTGTTACACTCAATCTGTTATCAATTGTCAATTCTAACTTTAAGCATACTTTAAACTATTTATATACTATTAGGATTTTGGATCAAAATAAGTTCCCATAAACTTCAGTTGAATACAAATAAATATTAAACAGAAAATATATACAAGCCAATCACATTCTGAAAATAATATTTTTTTTTTAGTTATAATTGTTTTTATCTTATTTTTTGTACGTAATAAAGTAATTAAAAGCCGCGTGATTTAATAGCTGAAATTCGATATTTATAAACGCGGTTTAACTATAAATTAGAATACCAAACTAATGGTTATCTATGAAAATTATTTTACCAATTTTGAATTTAGATGTACCATAGTAGTTAGTTAATGGGTAGAAATAGCCTTAAAAATCATCAAGTCTGAATCCGAAGCTAAAAACAAGTGTTGTCATTTCAAAAATTGCAAGTTGCGTTACACATAGTATCCCTCTGATCCGAAAATCCCATGTCAATACAAGCCATTCAGCCGAAGTATTACCTCAAAATAGGTTATCTCGCCGTTTAAATGCCATCAGTAGTTTCGATACGTTTTCAAAGGATTTTGACGCAAATGCGGCCACAAATCACTGTCGTTTTTTTTACGTGCGTCGCGTGACATTTGTTCAAAAACAGTAGTACGATGACCTCTACAACGGTCGAAATAATTCGGTCGACAAAATAGACTAGACGGCTCGTCCTGAACATGAATGTAAGATTTGTTTTCTCTTTATAACGTACAGACATTTTTAAACATTGTTGAACTGTATACGTTTTAAACGCAATGGCAAAAATTGACAGGTCGAAACTCACCCAAAACTGTCATATTCGTATACACCTGAACTATAAAATGTAGGACAGGAATTATTTTTCAATTATTATCGATATTAAATCAATTATTACGATTGACTAACAGTCAACACATTTGGGTAACAGCTCGTTTTAGTCTCATTTACATCTGATACTTGATTGGTATATTTTGTACTCGGTACAACTTACACTAACTTATCTATGAACAATGGACAATAGCTCTGTGACATAAAACTTTCCTATAACTAAAATCTGTTAACTATTTTCTGGCCTTCAATATAAATACCACAAAAAAATGTTATCATTTTCAAAACTATATTGTTCAACTGCAATGAATACCGCGCCGTATTACCTGTTTTAAATAGTTCAATACTAACTTGTGTGTTACATTCTTCAAATCAATACGCGCCGACAAAAAAAATATTTACTCAAATTATAAATTGAAGGTTGTGCAATTATTCGAATTAAATTGTAATGTTTTTGATTTTAGTATTATAATGTGATACGAGAGAGAGAGAGAGAGAGAGAGAGAGAGAGAGAGAGAGAGAAAAGGGAAGTATTTGTAAAATACTTTTTCCGTAATAAGAATTGAAAAGTTTTTTTTTTTCACAAGTTCGTTAATATATTTTATTGTTCAGAAAACATCAATGCGTAAAAAGTGTGTGGAAGTGTCGGCTCCGACAGTCTAAAAAGTCCAATATTATTTATAATCACTTAGAGCTTATAAGATATACGACTGCGGAATGGCGGCAAAGGGTTACGAGGTTCTTATCTGTTATTTTTTTCCACCCTTCTCCTGGCAGACGATAAGTACGATAAACACTGCTCGCCGAACGATGATGACGATTATATAATAAATCATTAGCCCGGCCGCGAGGAGATTAACGCGCATCGAAACAAACTATGACGGGTTGTCGTTGGGAAATCGATAGTTTCGGTGTCACTATTAAGGACGATAATGATAGTATAATGAATATCGTATTATTAGAGCCCTCCGCGACGAACACTTGACACGTGTGTATTGTACCCGGGTGGGCAAGCGTATACCTGCCGCGTGGGCGTGCACGTTATTACCGATACTTTTCGATAATCACACTACATCGTCATAGTTATTATTATTATTATTACTACCATCGGTGTTCACTACAGTTGTCGTTCCCCCCCTATCGGACGAGTAGGTCTTTGTCGAACGCTCGCGTCCGATTTTACTTCAAACGGACAATCATTATCAGTTATTAGCTTATGAAGCGTATTACTATTATTATAGCGTTGTTGTTGCGCTTAGCAAACGTAACATGAGGGGAGGGTAACCTTGTACACACACACACACCCACGCGCGCACGCAAACGCACACGCACAAGTGACGGCCGGTGTAGGTACTTAATAATGTGTAGGCAGTAGGAACACCGTGTAGAATGCTGGCGGCGGTGGCAATAATAGCTAACATTGCTAATATCGTTACCTAACCGGCGCGCGCGTGACGGTCGGATATCATAAAATATTAACGGACTTGGTGCTTTTCCCCGGGGCGACGGGACGGAAAAAAACGTATATCCATCGCGGGCAGCGCACGACAACACCTCTGTGGGGCGAACCCATCCGATCAAAAAAGTCCGCCATTACATAGGGTCGGCCGACCATGCCTATATGTGCACTTTTTTGAGTACAGTTTTGGATGTGGTAGAGTTGTAATATCTTCACCCGGAATCATTAGGTTGCAGCCACAGTGACAGTTTTGTTTAAAACTCTTTGTATTAAACATGCTTATTCCATGCACATTCATATTATCATATTCCCTTCCCATCCCTTAGCCAATGAGCATAAATGTACATTGCCTTGTACGAACGAATTGAATAAGACAACATTAAAAACAAATGTTCTTTAAATATACAAATTTAATAATACAAAATCTGATGTTTCTATGATGGTCTTAACTCTTTTCATATTTTATTTTATAAATCGTATTTCTTAGTTTTTAGAGTATACCTAACCAGTCCTAGTAACGCATAATATATAATACATAATGGCGACCATAATAAGTGGAAACTGAGGACAGAAAAAGATAATTGCTATTTATCTAGTTACTGTAAGCCTAGGGTGAGTTACCACTCCTTTCTGTCCCCATGGAAGCCAATACTCAATAGGTCAACCGGTAGATATAGTAAATACATGCAATTAAAATGCATTTATTTTTTATGTTAATAAGAATGTATAAAATTAAAGACATAATTCCTATTTTTTTTCACCATGTTTATTATTACACTTCTTAAGTACAAATTGTAGAGGGAAAAACATACAGTTCGATAAATCGGGGAAAAAAGTCACTCGTGTAAACAAAAACGCACGCGCATAATTTGGTAAAACCAGTACATTTCTCGTTTCACTCAAAATCTAAAAGGTATAACGCGTTTGAAAATAGATTTGAACAAATGGGTTGAAACATCGTTGACTTGTTTTTATTATTCTTGTTAACATCATACGCACGCAGACGTTTTTCCCGCAAATACTCATCTAGATGTTGTACATCGTTGGCGTAGTACGAAGTTCACCCCACGCGCACTGTACACGGGTCGGATCTGCCGCCACTATCGTGTGCACTTAACGATGGACAGCGATTGACAAACGTTACTTGAATATTCTCTATCATGAGAAATGCATCGGTTCCATTTCGCGTCCGACAGCGTATCATACGCAAATAACGTTCGTTTCCCATTGGTTTCGCAACAGTGTTCGGCTCGGAGGAAACGCACACCGGGTCCACGATAGTTAGGCGCACAATATCGTATTATATTCTCGACCGGCGGCGGAGCGAGACCGGATTCTCGGCAAGCTGCACAACGCACGTATCCGTACGTCGTATTACCGCGGTGACCGATGAAGATGGAAGTTCGCGCGGGTTGGTTTTGAATTAAATCGAGTTTCGTTCACGTTTCGTCTGGATTTGAAAAAAAAAATGTAATCTATTCGACGTTTAACCACTAAACTAACCGGCGCTCTCCTGAAATTCGATCGCCAACTGGACCGCAGCTGGACTCGGCTCTGATCCGTCGGCTGTTCGAATAATTCGTTTTTCGCCACGTCAAATCCTACGACGTACATTATTGGTACGTACTTGGTTTGTGACAAACGTCTATAAGTGATTCGACGGGACGAAAGGGTACTCTTTTAACGCTAATATAATTGGCCCGACACGCCTCTGGACGGGAAATCGAAACGATGTCGCCTCACGCAGGATGGACCTGTGGACGAGGGACGGAGTAAAATATCACTCTTCTAGCTAGAGAAAAAAAAAACGTTGTCGAGCAGAAGAAAATGCGAGCTCAAATTGTTTTATCGTCTGGGCGGACGTGTAGTGTTCAAGGATGTGATTTTAATATACAGCACATGTATTATGTACTTAAACTTCCAATCGATATTCTCGCTGTGTGTACATGGCTCAAACACATATTTACTTCAGCATATCACGCGGTACTGTTTAGAAAGTCCGTACTTTCTGTGTACTGGGCACTTTCCAGGTTAACGCTCGTTCAGTGGTGATCGGGCGAAATCGCTATTTTCCGAAATCACGGGGAAGGGACAACAGTGAAATTAACGTGTCTGCAGCAAACTTCGCTCAGAGTACGGTTCTTCGAAAGCAATATTATGATTCACTATTACACTTCGAGTTCACTGATACCGATAATGGTTATAGTACCTGTAATATTATGTGCACCATCGATCTGTGCTGCTGAGGCAAGCAAAACGTTGGACCCATGACCCAGTTTTTATGCTATCCTTTTGGTATGTAATATACACTAGCTCGGCGTAAACTTGTCGTACCTACTTGTACTAGTTTTTCACGCGTACTTACTATTACAACGAAAATCCTTTGATCCACCGCAAATGGCACGATCGTTACACCTTTAAGGCGAATCAAGTCGGCGTAATCGTGATCTACCACAAAAATACCAAGGCCAAAAGGAAACCTAAGCTCGGAGGGGTCGGGAGTCCTATTCGAATCCCCCGGCGAAAGGGGCCCATCATGCCGTTATCCTAACGCACTGTTAATGTAACGGTCGGTTTTTCTTTTAAAACAACAATCTTGAACTGTACGATGTAATATTTTTTTATCTGGAATATCGGACATTTTCTTATCTCCTGCATTTTCCTTTTACTGTAAACTAATTAGAAATATACAACACTTGAATGAAAGCGTGATTTTATTTATTATTTATGTATTAAAAAATTAATAAATAAATAACCGACTAAAACCCAAAGTATAATTACTTGAAAGAAATTATTTTTGTTTTGTTTTTTATTTTTGCAACTACCTTGTTACATTAATTGTTAATTATATTTTAGCAGTAAACTGCATACATTTTAAACTACGTTTCTACTTGTGATGTTAACTTTACTAAAAATGGGTATTATAAGGCTAAAGCAGAGAGATTTTCCTTTGAATAATTCTTTGTTTGTATATAACCAGTCGTATGTTTTTTTTTCTAGAACAATATGAGAACATTAAATTTTTACTCTGTTTACTGAAATAAATTGGAATTTTATTTTTTATCAAAACGGGGATTCGTAAGACACAAATAAATGTTATTTAAAACGTTATTTTTTTCGTCTTTGTAAAGTAACAACATTACAACAATAATAACAAGTAATGGTTATGTTTTGCATCCGACGGTTATTTATTAATAAGGTACCTAAGGGGCCGCCGAGTAATCACAAATAGTTCTACACAGTGTTGCAGCCGATTTCGTAAGGTTTAAATACGCATGACGAGGACAGGGTTGCGTACTTTTCTTTCGCTAACAAGGGTAAAGAGGCACAAGCTACGACGGCTTTGTCGTGTCTCCGCTGGAGAACTGAGGGCTGAATTATGGAAGCGGATGCGACCAGACAACCCCTTTGCCCGGCGTTCGCTACTCTCATCCGATTTGCGCGGCTGTATTGGATCCGATTTAATACATATTATACTTGATCCGATTTTCATACGAAACAATATTCATCCTTATTTATTTCGCGCATTCTCTTTGGTGTATACTGTATTCAAATACGCATTGATCATATTATGTACACCGAGTGCGGTGCTCCGAAGTTTTAATCATTCAGTGTATACTCTGAGATCCAGTTTCGCTTCAGTTTTCCGTATAAATAAATAAAACGTTTATAGTTTTCATATTATTCCAAACGAATACCACGATAACGTATGACTTTTGGCACGGTTTACTGGAAAATAATATCGTATGCGTTTCGTGTGAACCCAGACCTCGAGCGATATGGTATGCAAGATCAATTTCGTTGATAAAATACTAGTAAAACATTTTGATCGTTTTGAATAGACGAAATAATTTGATTTCGATTGGCTCGTCGAAATAAAACTGTTGTTAAACCTACTTTTCCGACCTGCAGTCTGTGTATCGATAACGGTATCAGATAGACACAGTAAATAAAAGTCCAATTTCGGGAGGGGGGGGGGGGTAGTAAAGTAGTGTCGTATCCGCCTACTGATGTGACCGCCCCCGCCGAATCCGACTGTCCGTATGCCTCGATTAGTTTTACACCCGGGAACTCGTGGATAAAAATTTCGCGCCCACGACAGCAACATTTCCCCCCAACCACGTAAAATGTGTATATGCAAAACATATTAGACGATTTATAATATTGTTGAGCGACACCAATAAAAGTTTTTGCGACCATATACTTCTACAGTGCTACGGCGAACTGTATAATAGTATACATTCGATTGGACCAACACTTCGACATTGCTAAAATGTCAGCACCTGACGTGGTTTTATATCCAAGTCGGAAAGGATTAGACGGATTTGGATGACCTTTTTTTTTTTTTAATAAAATTCAAAAATTCCGGGGCAGATATTCCACCGGGAGGTACCGAAAAACTTAAGTCGGGTCTTATGCCTGCTGCGAAACTTTTATCCGTTTGCGGACCCGCAAAACGTTAACCCGTGTTAACCGGATAACTATTAAACGGTGCACACAATTTGCCCCCTGAATCTAAGAAAGTGAATAGATTCGCCTCCAGATGTTTTGGAGGCAATCGAGCGCCCAGTGTCAACGTGCTCGAATCGCCTTCCATGGTATGCCTACATAGTTGATATTCGTCGGTGTTGGATTCTATTACTGAATGTTTTTCTTTTTTTTTTCTAGTAAGTCATTTACACGTTTGGGGGATTGTTCGAAATTTTAAGTCTAATCTCAGGTAGGCAGGTTCATTTAAAGCGATTATTTGCGACGGGCGAAATTCGCGTGCGCACACGTGAACAATCTGTCTATGGTGTGTATGAGAAGACATATTGATGTAAACGTTTTGTCAGAATAATTACACTCGCATCACACATTATGAGTTGTATAACTCATTTTTAGTAAACAATACATTTTCAACATATGTACTATGTGTAACTAGTTAATGTTTTTAGTTATCCATTTACAACTGTCGAGACCAAAAGAGTTATAATTAATAATAATAAAACTAATTCGGCAATTTTACAAACCATTTGACACAATTTATATCGATCAATCTAATTTAATATCGAAGGCTAGTCGAGCTAGTTCGAGTAATACGGTCACACAAATAATCAAATTCCGGTTCAATCAATATAAGGTATATATATATATCAGTATAAATTGACCGTTTTGTTGTTAATATTTTGAATCGAAAACCTTCAAATACGTACCAACTTAAAAACAGAAAAACTAAAATATACACTTATAAATAACAGTTGAAAAGTATGCAAATGTATGCAAAATAAAATGTTGATACTTTCATTATGGACGTCACGAAAATAATTTATATTATATAGATAACATGCAATAGAAACCTAAAATAATCGTTCAAAACACGAGCTTTTATTAGATTAAAAATTAATTACAATCAATAATAACAATGATAATAGAGGTACCTATAAAGGCTAAATAGTATATAATATCCATAAGTCACTCATGTATATAATTATACTATCATGTACGTATAATATTTAATTAATTATTAAGCACTACACTACACCTAAGTACTTGGCATTTCACGGTGTAGTTGATAACTTACGCCGAGAACACTTTTCGAGTGCAACGTAAGAGTTCACACCATTTTTCCGGTCCGGAATTCGGATTGTTTTACATTAATAACTATCCCGCGGTTTTCCTTACACGATAGTGTGCAAGTCTACACCATCGGCAGGTGCGTAGTGCTCACGTGCTCGGACTATTTCAAATCGACGGGCGTGCTGACGCTGCAACCGGCCGCGGTGCCCCGGGGCGTCAAGAAGAAACGCGACCGGAAGCGGAAGAATGGGTTGTGCCTTAGGCAGCGCGAAGTGTACCCGGTGTTCAAGCGGAAACTGAAGAAGAAGTCGCTGACGTTGAAACGGGTCGACATCAAGGACTCGTTCCGCAACATGATGTTCCCGGGCGGGACGACGCAGGACCGTCGCAGGACCGTGGACTGGAGCACGAGGGCGAGCATGCGGTTCGCGGACCGCGGCAAAAAGCCGGATGCGACGGCGGCGGCGGCAGCGAGTGGGCACGATCGCAGAGAAATCGCCGCCCATACGTTCTCCGTGATCAACGTCAACGACATCATACGAGACACGCACGCGTTGCAGCTTAACTTCTAACTATTTCGTATATAGGTGGGTATCCTGTGGTACATTACAGTACAACGCAGTGGCGCAACTAGAATTTTCGCAAAGGGGTGGTCCGGTGATATACGATGACGGCCTCGATTAATTGTTTTTAAATTAATGGTTATAGAATTTTAAAATGTGAAATGCTAAACAACGTATTTCCGAATGTACCACTCGTGCTTGGCTTTCGACAGGCTTAAAAATGCATAAAACCGTACATATTTAGATACAAATCACATTTATTTTTAGCGGTCGTCAAACGTTGAAATGTTAAGGAATGATACAAAGTTATCACATATCTCATCTTCTTTAACTGTTAAAAAATAAATAGGACACATTTTCCAATGGTTACTGAATGAGATTTCCATAGATTCAATGCCTCATGGGGGGTTCCCGGACTGACACCCAAAATACCATCTCACCCCTTAGTTGCGCCACTACCGGTGCCGGATTTAGCGTGGTTGCAAGGGGTGCAATGCACCGGGGCCTCAGATGTAGATCCTATAGATTTTCTTAATGTCTAAATAGCTTCAATAATAACGTACATTATCATGCGGTTATACCAAAAACATGATATCAAATATCATGATTCGGAAAATCGCACAAAAGTCAATCGAAATTATAAAATTGGACATTGATTTTAACCTATGATTATTATTATTTTTCTTATTATTCCGTTTCAACATGTATCGAAAAAATGTATAAGATTTATCAATTTAATTTTTTTTTCTTGAAGGGTTTTTTCTCCTAATAGCAATCGCAACCTAGGCCCTGGCAGTACTTAAATCCGGCACTCATAGTTATAATATAAATATATTTATAATCGATTGCGTAATGTTCAAGTACAGGTATGCCGCCGCCATCAGTCATCGCAACCAACGATAATATGATTTATGCGTTATAAGTATAATGTTGTATAATTATTTTGTACACATCTCTTTTTTACGTTACGTCCGCCTACATTCGATGCGCCGAACCGAAAAGTTCGATTTCTTTCTATTTTTATTCGACATCAATAAGTGTTTTCGATTTCAATGTAAAACTTTTATTAAACATTTCTTCTTCGACTTTACCACAGTAAGATAATACTACATAAAGCACGTTTTCACAAAACTAATATTATGTAAGCCGGATCTTTGTGAACTTTAAACAATAATAAATATTCGTTTAAACCACGTATTTTGACTATTTTCTTTTCAAAGTTACCAGTGGAACCTCGGTAACTCAAATCTGCGTAGTCCACAAAAAACAGTTCGAATTATCAAAAATTAGAGTTGTAGAAAAAATTCTATTCCTATCACTGAAATTTCGAGGAGAAGAAATTTTTTCGAGTAACCGAAAGTTCGTCTTTTAGACGTTCGAGATATCGAGGTTCCATTGCGTATATTAATTTTATCATACACTCACTTACACATATGTATCCACCCTACACTTGACTAAGAAATCTCTTACGCAGTAGTTTTATTTGTATAACTAATGCTTTGAATAAAATACCTTAAACGCGTATATTGTATTTTCTCTCGCGAAATAATTTATTATCACTTCGTATGATGTAAATTATGAAAATAATGAAATCCGTCAAATACGTTCGGTAAAAAAAAAAAAAAAAAACGTTAAAACCGAAACGTATTTTACATTTTTAAGTAAAAACACAATAAATAATAATATTTAATATTTAATGAAAACACAATAAATCCATTGCTTTCATGGTACTCCTGACATGTTGTATACATATGTATTACGATTATTGTATCGCGTTTGCGTGAATAAGATTCCACTGACCTGAGTCTCTTCCTGTATCAAAGCCCGGTAAACTTTCAAATACTTCTCGTTATCAATTATAAATTATAAAATATTGTAAAAATTAACTCAACATCAAATTCATAAGTACACGTAAGTATTACTAATACTACGCATAATTTGCCATCCGTTGGATACACAGTTGACTTTGTGTCTTATTGGTTATTATCAATCGATATGTTTGATTGCGATTAAAACTGAAACCGTACAACGTATTATTGCCTTTACGGAACCCATTCTTTTATATTTACTCGAGTTTTTGATCGAGTCGTTTCCCTATTCCAAAAATGCGCGCCTGTATTACGTTATATTACCAAAGGGATTGGATTCCACAACCGCAGTCTGCTGTCTATCACGCAAGCACCGTAATAGTATTTCGACCAATAATTGATTCGATATGTGTTTCTGCGTCCGAAATGCCGACGTGACAAGATTTTTAAGGACGGATTTGAACACACCAAGACAAATGGTCAACTCGAAATCGACCTTGCCACATTTTCAATACACCGTCCCTCGCACAATCCCACCAGTATTCGTAAGACAAATTTTCAACCCTAAAATATTGACGTATTGAGGTACTTACCCCACCATTGTAAAGCGAAAAAACATAAGTGTGAAAAAGTTGACCTCGATCTACTGTGAATTAAAATCCATTTCAAAGCCCTTTTCGCTGAATCGATCGGTTCGTCGAATGAGTAATACGAATTTAAATATTGCAATGTTGCGCGTGTCTGAGACGGAGACGACAAATCACTACGCGGTAACCATCTGATTTACATATTCCTTTCAGACGCTGTTCATTTGACGGCTAATATAACTGAAACACGATCGATTCTTAAATAATAATTAATAACATGTAATACGGTAGATCGGAGTGATCTAACCTTTTTTAGTCCGCGATTCAATTTATACTTTACCGTGAATATTATGGGCTGGAGAAAAAAAAGTAATAACAAATTAAAATTAATTATTAAATAATTTATATTTTCGTGTGTATACGGAATACGTTTAAACTTAAATTCTAATTTTTATATAATGATATGTATATTTATATTTATATTTTATTCATTTTAATTATAGAATACGTCTCAACGACAATTTGATTTGATGAAATATTTTTATTCATCCATAAGGGCAGTAAAAAAGTGTTCGTGGGCCGTAGCGTGGGTTGCACTACGCTGGTAGATCATTGGGTTTTCTAGATTTATGAACAATGATGGCGATATCGTTCATACGAATTATATTTATTTGGCTCTTATTATAATAAAAATTATATTAAATATTTAATAATATTATACGTTATGTGTAGTATCATCAAGGCAAATTCAGTAAAGACGAATTGGTGAAATATTTAAAAAAGTGCAAATATAGAAGAATTTAAAATGTTTCGATAAGTACATGTTAACGTTATAAGTAACAGGTACATTTACAAAAAAAAAAAACTCGAAAACGTTTATACTTTAGTTGTGATGATGAAAAAAGCGAACATGAAACTCTACTTCAATGTCTGACTTTCAAAGTTTATAAAGTTAAGTGTATTATTATGTATTATCATTTATTATTTTAGAATTTAGATCATGTATACAACTCGAAAATTTTGTTCTGTTGCCCTAACCTAATCAAGCTTACAGCCATGTGGAAATATATTCCATTAATATAGTTTTTACTCATTCAAATGAGTGTGCCAAATAAACTTTATATACTATAAATTAATGATTACATTTGTAGATGATATTTTATATATTTTTTATATTTATTGTGTTTTGTTCAGAAATGTGTAACACATTTATTATGTACATATTTGTATTGCAGAAATATCGCATCTGCAAGCTATAAATACAAAGGTAAGATAGAACAACAACAGCTGACCGAGTTCCTATGGTATTGTTTACGGTACGACGAATGCAAAACGCGAATACACGGAATAATAATAATAATTGTTATTATGAATAATTATGATAATGACGATAATGATAGTAAATTTAGGCCTCAGATTTAAATAAACTCTAAAAAATGCCTTTTCTAAAAATAAATTTAAGATCTAAAAACAATAAAAATGTACTAAAAAATTTCCCTTGCAACATATTATAATTATATTAAATTTGTGAACCATTTTATTTAAAAAACAGGGAATCTAATGTTGTTTTAATACAAAATGTGTAGTTATATTTATAATTTTCATTTTTTTTTTATAAAATTACTAGAAGTAGGTTAAAAATGACACAAAACAATAAATATTAGGTACTTTTAAAATGTTTAAAAATGCCCTTAAACGTGAAAAATAAATACAGAAAATACCCCAAAAAAAGTTCATTATTAGAATAGTGTGCACTTGAAACACATTTGTACCTTTGAAAGCATCGTATCAAGCATTAAAAAAAAAAATTAAATTGCATCGAAATCCGAGCCCTAATAATACATGCGAATGGAAGCCACCTTTATATTATTCTATCAGTAGTATAAAATATACATTAAAGTTCGTAAACTTTATAAACATAGCTATTTATTGACTCTTGAATCCAAAAATTTTTTAGCTCAATTTTTTTTGCCCCTTAGTTCCCGAAACATTTTCCCCTGCTCAGATATTAAGATATTATTTTTTTTTCAGAACAATTTATTGGTCTAACAGGCAACTCTCGGTTACACTAAAAATTCTTATCGTGCTCAGTTTAAACAAATTTTTATGTTTTTACATATCTTACAAATTTTATATTATAGAATGATTTTGGTGTCAAATTTTTCTGTTTGACACACTTAAACATTTTACCGTACACAACTTAACATATTTTTTTACATCTGTATAAAAATACAATAATTTGTTCAGAATATTTTTGTCGTTATGAGTGTGTGTGTGTAACGTAGTCAAGTCATGTGGTTTTTTTAGGTTTGGCTGTTAGACCTGCGTTGAGTGTTACATTTAAGGGGTAGATCATGGTTTTCGGCAGGTTTAATATTGTTGCTATTAATATTGCCTGGGAGGAATGTTTAAAGGGGAGGACGTCCAGAAGCCCTTACTTACTCCTACTCATATAGTCAGTCACCCTCAGTATTAGCGTACAAATATTTTTTATCCAGTGAAACCTATAAAATTCTCTTTCCTATTTTCGCCGATCACACATATATATATATATTTAGCACAAAACAACAAAAACATTCTTTCATTATTCTCTCACTATTTTCACTCGACAGAAAAATAAATGTAAAGACGTTATTAAAAGGATCTAAGAGATACCTTATATAATACTCAATCCTTGCCAATGCTCGTGAATAATATATCAGTTTGTTCATTTAGTAAATAGCATAAATCCACCACGTGACAAGTTTTATCACGTTTAACCGTTTGAAAAAACTTTCTAGCTAAAATTCATAACTTTAGAAAAAACATTTGAAACGGTGGTTATACATGTGTATATAGTTAATCGTTCTAGAATATTATTTCGAACGGCGATTATACGGAAGCTATTTGATGACCTTCGAGGGCGAGAGAGCACTATAATATTACATTATCACTGCTGAAAAAGGACACTTATATTCATTCGTGTACGGAACAATCTCGCCGAGAAAAGGAATAACTATATGTTATATAACGTACGAAACGCGTAATCTCCGCACTATACCGATCGCGTGTGTTTTATTATGTTTACTTCCGACTCGGTAGACAGGGTTTTTTTCGTTGCATTAAAACAGGATTAGCGCGAGTACCTGCGGGATTGGAAAACTATTGTTTCTATTTCATATACATAACATTTTATCGTTGCGCGGCAAACGTTATTATTCGTACACGCACGCAGTGAATATGTTCGTCAATATTAAAGCATTGCGACTGACGGTCAAACGTAGTGCACTTAATGTACATGGTATTATAATATTATTTCGTTTTGCCTGCCCTTCATAGACTCGGGGCTTAAAATGCTGGGAGACTCGCCCACGCCCCCCCCCCCCCACTATAGCTTCCACAGCTCCTCAATGCGTCCCCCTTATCATTTCTCCGAAAAGTTCACCGGAACGCTTGCGACTGTCAGGACAAAATAATCGCCCGCATTAAAAATTTACTAATCGGTTACAAACTTATCGTAACAACGTATACAACGGTGAACAATATTGACAAATATTCATGCAAGGTGAGACTCGTCGTGTTCGCCACCACCGAAATCCATCTTCCTAAAATAATATGTTTGAAATATGGTTTTTTCTATAATTTCCGATATCGTGTGTTGATGCTTTTTGTGCAAACGAAAAATCTAATAACGCCAATATCTGTAGGCCTGATTTAACTAAAAAAAAAAATGTTCTACGATAAAATGAAAATCGATGAAGTTCACCCATTATATTGATTAATATAATAATTATGATTAGAAACTGTTTTTTTTTTTATTGGTCTGTTAAACATCGGCATCAATGGCCATTAGTTACATTACAGTTAGGATAGTGTACAGGTTTCTATTGTTTTTTGGTTTACATTTTTAAATTAAGCTGTAGAGGTTAGATATTTTTAAGAATTGTAAGATTTTGTTGGTTGTGTCTGCGTTTGGTCCAAGTGCTGCGTCCAGGGTGTTGGGAATGTTGAGGTTGTTGAGTACGTCTGTGTATTGAAGGCACTCTGTGAATATGTGTTTGACCGATTGCTCGGTTCCACAGGTGGAGCAAATAGGTTTTTCTTCCTTTGCCATGAGGAATCCGTGAGTTAGACGAGTAACTGTGTGAGTAGAAACTATTTGTTTTCGGTAGTTTTAATATGTTTCATTTTCATTGCAAAAACTCGCAACACTTAAGGTACTATAATTGTAGAATTAGTTTTGTTTAGAAAAGTCGGGCCTACACGTTCGGGGGATCTTGTAAAAATGCCAACAAGAACAAATGTTTGAGTTCGAGCAATCGAGTTAGAGCAGTGTTACAATACTACGTGAAGCGCGTTTATGATAACTGTACAAGTTGTTGGACTTGAAATATGTAATGGAAAAAAAAGCTATTCGGTCGGCATCTTCAACACGGCGAGACACTCCGTGTGTCTAAAATAATTACATACTATTACGATATCCTCGTCGGGATCCGACTGGATATTATTGCGAGCGCGGGGCTGATGAGGAGGTATACGTACAGCGAACCACGGACCGTTGGGTACGCAACCGGACGCGGCAGGCGTGTACGGACTGAACGTAATAACGTCATTATACTCACGGTTGATTAGTGTACGATAATATGCTGCTGTGCGTAGGTATTCGGTGATGGTATTTTATGCGCGGCAAAGAGCGCTGTGAGCATGTAACTACGACGATATCCCGATCGTAACAATCAGTCGGAGCACAGCACTGCCATAAATTCTGGTATTCCGAGCTCAATATATTTATGTGCTCGCGTTATGTTGCACACATATATAGGGGTGGTATTGATTAAAATGTATAGATAGAGTATTTATTAGGGTCAGCGGCGACGGGATTTTGCCGCACAATATACGTACTGCAAGAGCGAGGGGCATGCTCCTGCTGCATATTATTATACGCCGCCACGGGCGCCCGTTAGTGGTGGGGCAAGACGCCCCGATCGCCCCCTCCCCGTGAAAAAATAATATGAACTTGTAATTCTACAAATATCATTATTAGGGCCCGGATTTCAATGGAAAATGTATCTTTTTCGGATGATCTTAGACAATGTTTTTCAAGTACATTATTTGTTTCGTGTAGCAGAGACTTCAATATTACGAAACTTTAATTTTGCATTTTTCGATATTTTTTTATCTTTAAGGGCATTTTTTACAATTTTGCTGTCTTTTTACTCGTTTTAATGTATATTTATACAATAAATTCAAGTATTAAAATATTCTTTCGGACAATAGAAGAACGTTGGTGTTTGAAAATATTAAACAATATATTATTGTTCAATGCAAAGCTCAACATTTCTATAGGTAAAATAGCTTAACGTAGAATTTAACATAATCTTTTTTTTTTTATTATTTATTTTTCTTTTGTTAGCGAACTAACATAATCTTAAAAGTATATTTTTTATGTTCAAAATAAAGTCCCTACCAGTCGGTGAAATACGGCTCTCGAGTCAATGCCGTCGCCACGCCAATGACAAGTCAAAAATTTCAGTTTTCAGTTGTTTTTTTTTTATAAAATAAAAATTATCTTTTAATTGATTAGCATTTAAGTAAAATAATAAATTTAAATAAAATTAAATTAAATTTATTTGTCATTTTTTAAAGGCATTTATGCGGTAAAATACATTTTTTAAGGGCATTTTTGGCTGTATTTTACAGCATTTTTGTATGATTTTAAGTGAATTGAAATCCGGGCCATAATCATTATTATTTTTATTAGCTGTAGTATTATACAGAAGTGTAATAAATAAAGAAATCGCAAGTTCTTTACAGTTCAATTGATAATAATCTATATTTTCTTTACTATGTGTGTATTACAATTTTTCTGTTCTCCTTAAAACTCGCGAAATAACATTAAGCCTTTGTTCAATACCTAACGTCTTGAGAATTTCTTTTTTCCCCTTTCAACTTTTCCTATTTTACGTCCGCTACTGGGGATAATTTTCGAATATCACTCGGTTCGATTAAAGGGAATTATTCATATCGTAATAGTTCGGTGACGTACATTCGGTTTTGCCCTACGGGGGTAAACGTAAAACGTATGCCTAGGTACACTGCTCGCATGCTGTGTATAACTGTAACGATCGCGTACAATATTATTTCCAGCTGTTGACGATCGCGCGGTGTGTCCGTTAAACAACGTCTGCACTCGCCGTCGATTCGAGCGGACCCGTTCGACCGGAATGGCTGCCTGCCTACCAAACCGCTGTTCACGGGAACACCGAGCAGGGACGTACACAGGGGGGTGTTTTGGGTGTTCAAACACCCCCCCGAAATATTTGGTTTTTTGTATGGTTATTTATTTATTCAATTTTAATATTAATTTTTATATTATACTTTAATAGACAGATATAATATTATTACGTTGTGTTTGTGAAAAACCGACTAAAGCAAAATAAAATATAATACATACTAACAAATTTAAAAATAAAATAAAATGATACCTACTGTGTATTGACGTGGGTATAAAAGAAATCTAAAATGTACACGGACATGGGAAATACCTAAGCTATACAGACAGGACAATTACTGCGAATTGGAGTGTTAAAATTAATGAATAATGACGTTTCTGTTATATTTTGTTATCGACATTATAGTTCATGTTTTTGTTTTGTATCTGAAACGAGGCACGAAAAGTGACGATATTATACTGTTTTATTTCTTAACTCTCAAGTTGGTGTATAATATTATTATACTAATATAAAGTATGGAATCGTAAAAAAAAAGAAACACTCTACTTTCTTATTTCTCAACAAATAAAAAATCTCGAACTGAGAATAATGAGGTGCGTATTAGTTTTTATTTTTTTGTTTATTAATATTTTAACGTATTTTCTAATGTTGATTGTTGCGCTATTTAGGCACCAGCAGACATAGAAATTTAATGTTTAACATTGTTAAATGTACATAGAGACATAGAAGTTAATAATTGTCAAGATATTCTTAACATAATGGCTAAAACTTCACAAAAATTAGATTTAGTATTGTAATTTTTTTGTTTATATTATAAAAAAGTATTGTAAGTACTAAGTAAAGATAATTTTCTTAAAAAAATTTCGTATGTTTATTAAAAAAAAAGTTCTTCTTTTCAGCAACTGATTTTCAAAAACACCCCCCGAAACTTTTTTCTGCGTACGTCCCTGACACCGAGTATTTAATAGATAATACGCTCTAAGCGGATTTAGCGAATTAACGTTGTACATTTCAATCAAACGACAATGCAAGTAGTGATATCGTCCGATTGTAAAACAATATCTGAAATACATACGAACATTACGGAAATCCTCGTGAGTGAACCGCCGTGTATACGTTCGCAGAACTTTAGAGCCTATCAGGGCAATCCATGGGGGGGAGCCGGGCTCAGACCCCGGATCTTGCACTTTTTGTTTTAATTGGTGACTCGAACTTGTCGAAAAAAAATAAATAAAAAAATCTTCATCTAAAATAAAAGAAAAATAAAGTAACATAATAATACCATGAATAAAAGTGGGAAAAAAAAAGTGAAACTCGCGTGATATGGTAATACCATTGATTATAAATATACTTATATATAAGGTGCTTATTTTTTCTTCTACAGTAATTTAGTAAATATATTTGATTCAGATACATAGATCTTAAATTAACTTATTGCATTCGTAGTATAGGTTGTACGTTTTCAAATAAACGATATTTTATACATAAAAAGTCGATTAAACCGCAATAACATCAGTTAATACAATTATTTCCGATTGCAATTAATGAGGGTTAAAAAATTATATCGTATTGCATCCTCATTGAGAATATTTTATTTTCCGCTCTACGATGAGTTTGTGCATTGCGCAGTTGTGCTGTATTCAGAGCAAACCATATTTTCTCAACATTTCTCATAATGGGAAATTGTTTTAAAACTACCGGGAGCCCGAGGTTTTAAAAACTTTTAACGTTTATCTAATGTACATCAAAGTGTATGGCAGGTACTTACGGTACGGGTTGTTATTGGTTGCGGTCAAAAGTTTGAACTTCCCAAGTAGTTTGATTTCCGGTCGAAGAGAAAAACGTTTTGCGCCGTCGTTGAAAATCAATAATTATCATATCGGTTTATTATGATAAGTTTCGGCTATTATTTTACCGTAAACGTCCGAAATGTTCGAATGCAACGGAAAACATGAACTACCATTTAATCCGTATTCCGAGTACCTACACGCAGTGCGAGCTAGTACACGTGGTAACGAAGGAGTAGAAAGAGTAGGTATACAGATTTTTGAGAACTGAACCGGCCTTCACCATGTAAGGAGCTGCGTCGGATAAGAATAGTAAGACGTTGTTGTACATAATATACCCAGGCCATAAAATGGTCATTGCTTTACTAAAGACGTTACAAATAGTACTATGATTTGTTTTTTCTAACTCTTCTGAGTGCAGTAGGTATGAATGACCAACACAATCTGACTTAAGAATTCCAACAATAACATTTGCAACACATCGTCCTTGTACATCACATGTTTCATCGACTGACACCCAGATTTGATTGTTTCCTATTTCAATTGTCATTTTATCCATTACTTGATTGTAAATGTCGTCAACATATCCTATTCGTAAGGTAGCTTCAAATGGAATACTTTTACCCGTATATTTTTGTAAGAATGAACGAGATATCGTGTTTGAAAGTTTACCTAACCTTACGGTATGTTCGCAGCCACCATTGCTTCGCATAAATCCTTGTTAAAATCTGATTTGGTAGGTCGATTGGTTAAAAGTTGTTGTGATTTCATTTGAACTTGATCTTTTTGGCGTTTGACACTTTTAACGTGTTTTCCAGTTCGAATGTGTTGGCTTACGTTAAACTTTTTTCGAAATTAATCCTTCAATTCACAAACTTTGCAAAATAATACAAACTCATCATAATATTTCAGATCCAAATTCAGACACATAGTATCTCAAACGCGCACGGGTTGATTTTTTTACTTTCACCATTTTGAGTATATTATGTTTACGAAAAATGTACACGATCACAAGCACGCGGGCGAACACACGGCTACGGACGAACGTTGCGGACTGAACAAATAATCGAAATTATTAAATAACAATTATCGCCAGCCGTCCGAACCATGTTTACCGGGAATAGGTACCTTTAATTACACAGAACGTATTATTAAACACATTACAATATTATATAATTATCGTATCGCAACACTTTATATGATACTATATGTTGCGATACGGACAATATGGACCAACATTTTCTGATCACAAAAATTACAAGGAGCTGCGAGTTGTATATTAAACTATATAGCAACATCATATTGCATTAAAATTTTATTTTTTAGATAGATTAAAATTTTTAAAGTTGAAATTTTGAATAATCTTCCAAAACATGCGAAATAAACACAAAAACGTAAAAATAAGCACTTTCCTGCAAAATATATGAAATATGGAAAAATATGCACATTCAAATTTTAGATTTAGTATCACGGCATTGAGAAATGAATTTATTTCGCACTCTGCTACATTTTACAATGAATAAAAAAAGTATGCAAATGCTGTAAATCCCAGACTATAACATACTTAGTGCTGTCTACACGTCTTGTTTGATTAGGTGCATTGTGCATATCTACGAGGGTCTTATACGTGTTGTTCCACAACGGATACGGTAATAAGGTAATATAGGTCCTCACCCTTGAGCTTCATTTTTTTTCTCTATATGTATTTTTCAACCAAATATTAAACTTTTGCCTTTCATGAATGTTTCAAGTTCTTAAAAGTGGATACGGCAGAAGTAATAAATGTTCTATACTTACTACTTCATTTATCTTGATTGAAATTTGACCTATTTGAACTTCGTTCAAAGATATAACTTAAAACTAAAAATATGTAAATTTCGTTCCTTAAGTGATAATAAGTACGTAAGTTAATACCTATTTCTTTTTCGTTTTTAATTTATTAAAACTTAATTGTTTCAACAGAATGTTTGTTTTTAAAATGAATACTAATTTCAAAGTAGAACGTAGAACTGTCATAAGTTTATAACTCATAATCACATAAAGATCAACGCACGACCGAAGTTGAAACTTTGCATGGACAATTAATTCATAAGCGTATAACTGCACCGAACTGTTATAATAGCTATTAATATTCATTAGGTAATTACTATTGATAGTTGTTAAAAGTACATTAAAGTTTATTTTCTGTTATTGTTTTGTAATTTTGGTAGTCAGTTGGCCAAGAAAAATATTTGAATAATTATTAACTTTTCAAAAAGTAAAAAAATAATATGTTAAAATTGACAAATAAATATATTTTTGGTTGTTTTTTTTTTAATCAACCAAATTCCGAGTTAAACTTTCAGCTTGATATTTCATTAGTTATCATTCCACTATATCTTTAGTTTTAAAAACATTAATGTACACAACAATATTATAGACCATGTATTTTTCCTACAAAAGTAGTCTTCAACAATACAACTTATCAAAATCAAATCATTACCAAGACAGTGCGACCGACCATCAACATTCTAATGGAGAAACTACCTAAAGTACTACACTGAAAAAGTCAAAAACTACATTGTAAAAATTACAATTCCACAATTTACAACTTAAAAACAACATTAATTTCACAATAGTATTGAAAAATAATATACTAAAATTACTAAATTATGGTAATTGCTGTTAAAGCGCTTTTTTGAGTTTATAAAAGTACAGCCTGCTTTCTACAGGAAGTTTAACACCATAACTTTCAGGATATCAGTGTTTATTAGAATTATAATGGTTGGTACATTAAAAAAAAATGGTTAGACTTATATTTAAAATAGTAGAGAGGATTCAGGATTCAACTAAACTTTTACTCAGGAGTTTTTGTAAATAATTTAATGAAAAAAATCATGCAGGTAATAAATAATAATATTAAGAAACTCTGAATAAGGTTTTGGATATCTAGCAATAAAAGAAAATCCACCTTAAAACATATAAGTATTATAGACTATAGCTTTTATGATACAATAAAATATACTTCTTTCTCTGTGTATTTTATATATGTACAAAAAACGGAAACAATTTAATTTTTTTTTTTTTAAATAAATATAATTTGTTTAATATTACAAACATATTTCAAAAGTAAGTTTTGGAAGGTTGATAAGTTATTTTTTTCAGTTAACAATAAATATTATGATAGTTAGTACTGCCAATTTAAATAGTAAAATACCATTTTACAATTGTATAAAATTACAATGATACTGTACAAAAAAAAGAAAGGAGTGCCAAAAAAGTGCCCCTTTTCTTCTCTCTTCTGAATTACTTAATGTATATTAATAGTAGGTTTACACAAGTATATCTTTCTTAGTTGCCACTTTTCAATGAAAGATACTTTGGTTCATTTATTTTATTTTATCTAAACGTCACTGCTCTACACCGTTATCAATGACCGTATCATTCTGAAATAAAAAATAAAATAATAATACACATACATACATGCGTTAATTTATTTTGTTCAATAACTAAAAAGTTAGTTACCCGTATAAGTAGTAGAAAAATGAAAACAAATAAAATGCCAGTTTTATCCAACCTTCCCGTTGATATTTATTCAATTTGTCGGCGTTCATAATACTTGTTGGATCATACAAGCCAAATCCAGACACGGATCTTTTTCGATACCTATAACAAAGTATAAATTAATTTTCTCAATCGGTTAATCAATTACAAACATATAAAATAATAAATAATTGAATATTACTTATTATGTATTATTACTTTGAGATATGAAAGGCTATCAATGGCACATTGATAGCAAGGGAGAGCCACTGGCCCCCAAACAAAAATAACATATTGAAGAAGAAGTGTAGTAAATACTCTGGAAGCACTAACTGAAATTTAAAATTCAACATTTTTACTTATATTATATTATAAATGGATTCATTATTATATAAAATACTATGGTGTGGAACAGAGATTCTCAAACTGAGGGTCACGACCCCCTGAATGGGTGAAATGGGTCGCCAACAATTTTTATATAGTTGCCAATATATAAAATAAAGTGTTTTTGTAAATATCATCATGATTACCATTGTTGAGAGTTACAATTGATAAAAATTTAGGATTGCCGATAAAAACGTACAGTTTATGAGACGAGAAATTTTAATTGTAATATAATATTATTCGTATAAATTTATCACTACTTTTTAATGTCATCATACTAAAAAGGTCGCTCAAAATCTTGATTACCTAGTTGGGGGTCGCCTTAAAAATATTGAGAACTGCTGGTGTAGAATACTATATGTACACTGTACAGACTACAATTTAAAAAGGATTACAATTTATTAAGAAAATAAAGATAATATATAATTGAAGTTACTATAACAGTAAGTTAATATGTATTTAGAGACCCCCTCCCCGAATCAAAAATCAATTACCATGTTTAAAAGTTTTAGTGAAAATATAACAATTCAGAGGTATATTTTCATTTTACAGTTGTTTTTTTAATATAAATATAAAAATGATCAAGTTTCCTACTTGTTACATAAAAAATGACTATTGAATTTTCTTATCTTTCAAGCGACAATTTTAATTATTATTGTTAAACATAAATGCATCAGCTATGTTACGAAATAGGCTTTTGATGATATCTATATTCAATATAAAACATAATAAATATTCACAAATACTCTAATTCAATATTTTCATGCAAAATAGCTGATTAATTCTCACTTGATTATACATCAGCTAAAAGTTTTGATCGCATCAACACTTCAAAATTTAAAAATTAAATTATTAAAAAATTATTTGTAAACAGATTTGACTAATATTTTTATTATTTATTTCTGAAAATATACTTAATAAAATAAACTACTTTATATTTTTAATGCCATTTATATTATTATTAATTAAATGGTCATACAATGAACCAAGTTTGAATAACTCCTATAACCTTAAAATAAATTTTAAAATCTGAAAAAAAAAGAAATAAATCATTTACAATAATCCATTATGAAAAAAAAATTTTAGTAATGTTTTATAATTTATTACAAATTTATTAAGTTATACTTATTTAGTTTTGAGTATAAAAAAGTAAAAATATAATAAAATATTCAATTTAAAAATGTTTAAATATTTTATGTACCAATAACAATTTTTTATAAATTATTTGAATTGCACTCATTTTCAAATCAGAATTTACAACTTTTTTAGTATAATAATATTTTGTTCTATACAAAAACATTAAATAATAAAATATGATGAATGAATAAATAATTATATTTTAGCCATATCTAAAAATTATTAAAATATTTTTTTTTAATGAAATAATATGAACTTCAACCATAAATCGGATTATAATTCAATGTACAATTCAACAATAACTATTATTTTGGTATCAAGCTTTTTATATTTTTATAGGTATTACATTTTAAATTAGGTTATACCTTATATACTTCCAACAAATTATTTTAAAATTTATATGAATTACAAATCATAAATTGTACTTACTGGATTTAGACTGTTACATTGATCAATAGGATTTTTGCCGTCAGTTTTTAGTTCATCGAATGCAATAACCTAAAAGAAGAAGAATTTTAATAATTTTATAAAGTAAATTTTAGATTAGTTATGTAGGGAACGGATTTTAATTTAAATAAATATTTTTATGTAATAATAGCATCAGAAAGTTTTCGATATATGTATACGTTTCATTTAATTTCAAGTAATCTGATGCTGATTTTATTTTAAATATTTTTAAATATTTTAGAATAATTTAGAATAATTAAATTTTTTTACAAATAAATACATAAATTATGTAATATTGTAGAATTTCCGTGTATATTTTAATTATTTTACAAATAAATATACGTATTCTGTATTATTGAAGAATTTCCATTTTTATTTTAGTATTTTGCGATACGATTAGGTCTCTGTACTGTACACAGTGTATGTACACACTGAGTGTACACCTTTGACATCAAACGACAACGATTCGATATCTTATCTAGTTATCTAAGTAGTAGGTAGTAATTTCAGTATACGAGTATATGCGTTCACTTTTCGATCAGTATTTGTATGAGCGTTATTCGATCGCGTTATTTTCGTATTGTGTCCGTGTATTCGTATTGTGTGTAGTTTGTATAATATAATATTGTCAACTATTTAAATATGCCCAAAGTAGCTCGCACAAAAAGGTCAAAAGTTAGTATTTATTTAGAAGAATTTCCGAATGAAACTTTTAGGAGTGATGGACAAGTTTTATACTGTCAGTCTTGTGATAAATCAGTATCTATCGACCAACGTGGTCAAGTTATTCAGCACATCAATACCTAAGCTATATGTTGTTTCTAACTGTTTCCCACATGAAGACTATGATGAATCAGAATAGATTTTTAATTTTTTTATATTTTTTAATTAATTATTTAATAATTCTATGTTATTTTCAATTTCAATATTTAAATATTATACATTTATAAAGTAATAAACAAATATATATTTAAATATTTTTAATTTTATACTAAATTAAAATACGTTCCCTATTTATAACCAAATGCATTTTAAATGTACAAAGGAGAAGTTATCATGAACCACAAAATTATATAAACTTTTATAACATACTACTGTTGCTGAAAAACTGTGATTGACTATGGCCTACAACCAAACAATTAATAAAATAACAATTTCTCTTAAATTATTGTGAACTATTAATAATGCATCGATAAATTAGTTTTACCATTGGCCGGAAGAATCAACAATATTTTGGTGTACCTAATGATATTCGATTTTCAGTGATGATTAATTTAATGTTTATTTAGCAATGTTTTAATACCTTATTAAATGTTGAAAATTTAAATTTGTAGTACTAATGTAGACTCCATATTCCATACAAAAAACTATATATATCTAGTAGTAAAGGTATGCTCATGTAAAATAATAAGAAAAATATTAATGTGATGATAGATTAATATCGTAAAACAATTTGAATAATTTGTAGTAACTAAAATATAAATGTATATACTAATAATTAATAAGTCATAATTTTTTACATATAATGAAAATATGAATGTTATACAATAAAAGTTTAAGATAATGGCCAACTGAAATGTTGTCATTAATTTTTAAGTCTTTACAATTTTAAACGTGACCAAAGGCGGATAAAAGTTAAATGCTTATCTTAGATATAACCACTGATAATAATATGAAGCGTCACTAGAACAATAACTGGTGGTTTAAATTAAACTAAAATTATATTCCACGGGTTAATGTTAACTCTTTTGGTCGAATCAAATTTAATGTTTAAACAGTAATATAGGTTTACCGAGGTTCTGTCGCTTTCGGTTACCACCCTAGTACATACCATGCATTAGTACTGCCTACAGTTTCTATATCCTTAGAGAAAAACAAACAAACAAGCCGCAAACCAACACTGAATGTAATGGTAACGGGTACTCACGTGAAATATTGAGAAAAATATCAAAAAAGCGTCCGATATCATGGCCACGATGTACGTGAACGCTGAGTAGCTGAAAGACATGATGGCGGTTCGTTGCACGGGCTCAGTCGGGAACGATGATTGGTTAGAACAGCGAAAGTCCTAGTCGCGATCAGGTCATTTCGACGGTGAAGACCGTTATAAATCGTTTTCAGGGCGTTTTGGGAACACAAACCGAAAACGATGTGTGCACAGCTCAAACGCGTGACCGTCACTACTCGGTACTAACCTCTCGGGCTGACCGGACCGCGGACTTGAGGGACTTGAGAACCCGAACGAGACCTGTCAGAGAGCCCAAACTGTCGGAGTGCGGACGTGCGATCGTGATGCACGGGCGTGCTCGTGATAACGACCGTCTCGTTCGTGCGTCCAACGGCCGGCGAGCGATACGGAGCTGATAAGTCGGATTATCGAATTGATAACGCGCTGTCTAACCGATCTTAGAAAACCATATTACATATTATTATTATTACATAATAGGTACGTCATACCTCATACGTGTCAACAAATGATTTCCGTTTTAATATTGTATTACCTATTAATTATTATGTGTCCGTGTAGAGAACATTTAAATTTTAAACACGGCTATCAAGATGAGACCATGGATGTGTAAAACGCGTATAATTTGCGTGAATATAAGAAAGAAAAAAATGTTTTACGTTTAATAATGTCTGTGAACGAGACCGACCGACGTATATGAAATAACCTCACGAACGGGTAAACGACCGAAATTCAACGGAGACTATACACGGCAGGTTCGGTTTAAGGCGTAGGCTACGTATTATGTACTCGTATTATGTTCGTGCCGGTGAATGTATTATAGTCGGATAATAATTTGTGGGCATGCTAAAAAACCTAGGTAAACACCACCACCACCCCCCCCCCTCCCACCGTACCTTCTGAACACACGCATTTAGAGAAATAATTAAGTTAACGCGATGTTATGTAAGCTAGTCTTAGGATATTAACAAAGAACATGTAGTTTAAAAAGTAAATAACTTATATTGTGATCTACCTGTTTTCAAAGAAAAATATCAAGTTCAAATTACATGCAAAGCACCTTATAAACATTTTATAGTTCATTTTCTATTAATTTTTTTCCATCTGAAGATTTTCGTGATCAGCAAAGGTAGGGGTATACCACCGTTTTTCAGCGCATACTCGCGGTCCTCATTTTCTGTATTCGGTATGCGATCTTTCAGGAGTACAGGAAGTACGTATACGGTCCATACCCGCGCATAGCCTCCACTACATCACTGGTTCGTCGTTGGCGCATAATAAATATGACAATTAACCTACCTAATATATTTTTTTTATAACGCAATACTTACCTGTTGGCTGTTAATAAATACGACGGTCGTGATCTACGTCCAAAGTATTTGGACACGTTACCTGCTATTATCAGTTTGGGACACAATTACACCAGTAGTATGCACCGTAAAATATGCAAGACTGAATTAATGTTCTGCGTTGCAAACGTATTCGAATAATTATAATTATCGGCTTATAGTATGGTTATTGGCTATAAAAATCAAAAAATTCAAACGTTTTTAAAACGATAAAATATCATATATTCTTAAATACTTTTGTCTATTTCGGAAAATGTGTTCGTTTTAAAGTTCAAATACACATGGTAGGAACGTATTATTATGGACCTTTAAATATGACTATATTAATTGAAACATTTTAATCTGTATTCACAATTCATACATTTTGACTTGCAAATAACAATACTTAATATTTAGATTTACATATTTTTGCCTAGTTCATTAGGTAATAGACTGTAGATTTACGTTCAACATTCAGCATTAATCTCGTTTTTGAAAAATGTATTTCTGGTGAAACATTTTAATTCATAGTATTATTGTACAGAGTTGGACAAATTGAGGCTCGCGATAGACCCATGCGGCTCGCCGACTCGCGTGTTACCGTAAGGCGAAGACGTAAAACATTTTTGGTAGCAAGCATTTTAAAAAAATATAGTGTTTTTGATATAATATAATAAGTAGTAATTTTATAAATATTAATGTATTTTTTAATTCTTAATTTATAAAGCCTTTTATAATTACATTAAAACCGTTACTGTTTATATATAAAATAAAAACGTTACCTTCACGTATATTGTATGTTTTGTGACAAAACTAAAATGCCATAATTTTCTATGTAAATATACTTTATGTTGCGTTGAAAAAAAAAGTAAATACTTTTAAGCATCCTAAAGTGAAAATAATATTTAAAAGTTGAATTAATGGAGATACTATCGCGTATACATATATATTATGATAATTGATAATATTCAAAACTGCTGTATCCGTTAAAATAGATTTTAATATTGGGCATCCATTAACAACAACATCAACTACAAAAGGATTTTCCATAAATCTAAATGACTGTTTAAGTAATTTGAAGCCTTTAAATCTACCTATTAAAATCAACTCTGGCTCTTTCACCACGGACCCGGTGTTACATAAATATATTGTCATATTGATGTATATTATAATATGTGCACTGTGCAGTGCTAGTGAAGAGGGTAGCGTCCGTTCAAAAGTTTCTCCGGAAATAACACGCTCGACCGTTTATTCAGAATAATCACCCACATTAAAAATTACTAATTAGTTATAAATAACAGTAACATTTTTAAAAAAAATGCAGTGTCTTATTTTATAATTATAAGCTCGTCGGCAATCGACCTTAGCTGATAGTTCCCAGAAATTAGCTCATATTAAATGGTATTAATTGTACGTTGAATACATAGTATATAATTTGTTATATTGACGGGAAAGTGTTGAATCTGATATTCTATAGTACACTTAGGAATTCTATGGAATACCTAATATTAGCAGGAAAAGTATACGATGTAGTATACAGGGTAATCTATAGAATTCCGAAACTCATGTAGGAAGTGTATACAATTGAAATAAAAATGATATATTACTACATAAGTGTACCTTAGTGAAAAGTGCATTTACTAAGTAAAATACCAATCGATGGGGTACACACACGGGGGGTTGTGTATCCACCCCCACCATGGTTTTTTTTATAAGATGCATGAAGATGGGTACAATTTAAAAATTGTCAGTAATTTATTTTCATAATGTAATTATAAAATTATAAAGACCAAAATTAAATACAAATTAATTGCTATGTTATTGTTACCAATGAGTATCAATAATCAATATTTATGATGGAAATACTATCACCGTTGAAGTCCAAAATTATTAGATTATTATTAGATTTTTGGCATTATTGAAATTATAATCAATATAATCAACGCATTTATTGTAGACCATAAATAAGTAATAATTCTTATTCTAATTTATCTAATTATGTATTCATTTAACTCCAGAAGAGGTCATTGACGAGTTGAGAAAAAAACCCAAAAAACTAGATATTGTTCTATGTTAAACATAACTATACTATAAGACTTAAAATTGTAATATATATAGTTTTAAAATGCAGCCTATTGAAGTATGTGTGTACGCCACTGATACCAATATATCTGCTTCACGGACAGTAGGAACGGGAACTGGATAAGGTTTTGAAAATGCACATGCGAGTCGAAATGTCAAACCAAAAAAATGTTTGAGCATAAAAAACAACATTTCATGCAGTTCAAAATGTCACGTATCAACGGTATGCTGCAATGAGTAAATTAAAACAATCAATATATTTTTGATCGAATATACTATTCTACAGACTTTACCTAACATAGCATTGGCATTCTACAGAATTGTACAGACTGCATGGACATAATTGAAAATAATGTTAAAATTGAAAACGTTGCCAAATATTACAAGGGATTCTATGGAAAGCCTAAGACTTTCATGTGGAATGCCGATGTTCAACACAACACACGTTGCCGGTATCATACATAACATATACGATATACGTGTCTTAACCCGGGCCGTTTTCAGTGTTCAGCAAGCGTACGTAACATGCGAACGTCGTGAAAATCCGTGATGAAAACGCGTGGAAGTATTAAAAAAAAAAAAATAAGATAAATACGTAAAGATAAAACCCGTCGTCGTCGCGGGGGATTATTACACTCGAAAACCCGGCGGCGGCGCGCCCTCGTACGCGTTTGTCCCTCCACGCAGCACGACCCGTGTACCCACGTATGTGAAACGCCCGCGCGCACCACGGCTAGGTATTCGGGGTGTTCTTATGGTTATTATTTCCGGAAAGCACCCGAGCTCTTGTCTCGCCGGAGGATCGCGTCTCCGACCGTCCCCTCGTCGCGCGAACGCACTCAAGTCACGTACCGTCGCGTGGCAAGTCTGAAAGGGGTAAAAAATATCGTCCTGCACGCGCACGCGGTTAGGTTCCTCGGGAATGTCGTGGAAACCGCTGCGGCCGAGTGGTGGGCAGGATCTCGTCGAACTGCTTTTGAAGTAACCTAACCTCGCGTCCTCGCCGGATTCCTCTCGAACAGCGCTATAAACGTTTCGGACGAACCCGTGAAACCAAGCACCGCAACGTGCGAACCGCGAATGCGTCGGCATGTATCTCTTCTCCGTCCACGTGTCACGCACTCGGAAATCATAATTGTGCGCAGATCGCGTCGTGACAAATTCAAGCGTATACGAAGAATAATATTAACGTCATCGGATTTACGACCTACAGTGTTTCCACCGGTACACCGCCCATCCTGCAAAGGCGTGAGCGGCGGTGGGGTTCTCTTGGGTTATAATCCCCATTCTCCCTTATTTTACATTTTTTTTTTTTTGCACCATCAACACTAAACTTGGGTTACCGATTTGATGGTTATAACATTATAACGAGGAAAAACGTTTTTTTTTTTTTTAAAATACACAGTAGCTTACATTATACACGAAATCCCGTTTGAAGGTAAGTTTAAGCCGGACCATGTATATAATATAAAGCGTACTCGTGTATTGTTCGAAGCATGGCTAAATAGATTACTTGGCTCGAATTGAAGATGAGTAACGTTTTTTAGCATAATATATAAATGACGGGAATAATTTGATGCGTGGGATGGTTAAGGGGCAGGAAGGGGGGTGGTCGCAGAAACAAACACTGAGCGAACTGATCCTGACTCTAATCCTGCACGTACACTACCTAATCTGCTCATAATAAATGTCGTCGTGTTGATGATAAAAACTAGTCGACTTTTCGAAAACGCACGGCGCGGGGTTGAACATTATTATTATTATTATTACTGTTGAATGTACGCGTGGGCGAACACTCGTGTGATTATTATTATTTACGCGCCGAGCACCCGCAGCCGGGGGATCGCGCGCGTCTCTCCATTGCACGCGCACACACTCGAGTCACGAACCCGTGTCGTTTCACCGCGGCAAACTCATCGTCACGACGGCGATCATTATTATTATAATAATAATTGTTATTACGATTTTCTTTTTATTCCCTTCTCGGCGACGATCAGCATAATATCACATTTCGTTTGAAGTTCACTGCAGCACAGCTACCCCGCGTACGCACCCTACGCGCCGCCGACGGGACAGAAGGAAATAATGAGCCGTACGGCAGAACGTGATTATCGCTTCGCGTAACGGTACAACGCGCCACTATTATGTCATTATTGTGCGCTTACCGAGTGTGTACACGCGATTATACATTTACGCGCGACCGTACCGTGTCCCGCCCCGACGAGAGCCAAATGCGTTTTAATTGTTCATCCACCGTTGACGAGTTGACGACCCTCGGTAATGGTGGCTACACACGATCAGCTTTAACGGACAGTTGAAACTGTTCAGTAAAAACTGTCAGTTAACACTGAGCGTATGTAGATTGAAAACTGACAGTTTTTTTTACAATCAGTTAAAACTGATTGCATATTGTGGTCACATATTTTTCAAACTCAACTGACCGTACTGTTCAGTTTAAACTGTGCGTGTGTAATTCGTACATTTGTAGGTCAATCGCATCAGTTATCAGTTATTATTATCAGATTATTAAAATTATTTAATTAAATTATTTAAAAAGTGATCAGTTATCTGTGATACATCCTTGCAAAATGTCGCAAAAACAGTGGTTGACTGAATTTATAGAAATATATAAAAATGAGCCTTGTTTATGGCAGAATAAAAGTAAAGAGTACCATGATCGGGATTTAAAATTAGCAGCTTATAAGATTCTTCTAGAAAAATTTAAAGAAGTGGACCCCAAGGCAACTATAGATACAGTTAAAAGTTAAAATTAACCTATCGACATCTTGTAATCACAACTACACAACACAAGCAAATGAAAAAATGATGTTTATTTTCAGTTAAAAATGAACGTGTGTGTACACAATGGACGTCAGTTTTTACTGAACAGTTTCAACTGTCAGTTAAAACTGATCGTGTGTAGCCAGTAGCCACCATAACCGTTCGGTGTGCCGTGTACAGCGTGGTGCCGGATCTGCTCACGAGCAAAATAACCATTGTTTTCGCGGGCGGATATCGGTGGTGATGGCTCGGGGTGGGGTTAACCCCACTAATCTAGAAAAAAATATTCGAAACGTTATTGTTACTGTTGTTCGGTTTTTACATTTTTAGAAGTGAATATTTCAACGCTCGACGTGTAAATACATACCTGTTTTCACCTCTTGTGCTCTGATTGGTCGTAATATTAATAAGCACATTTTTATGATGTGCCGTGATAATATACCGATTTTAATTTAATAATTTAAAGAGTGTCATAACCAGGGCTAGGATTTGTATGCAACACCATGTTTTTCTTGCGACTTCTGATTATTGATTTTGTCAGTAATGTCCACGAATCACCTCATGATGAGATAAATGGTGGAGTTTTTATTTTACATGTTTTTGCATATTTTGGATAAAATGCATATTAATGCATATATTGGATAAAATGAATATTATTGCATATTTCGATTATAAGAATGCGAAAAATGCATGTTTTATAGTATATTTCGTAATTAATATTTATAATTTAATATTTATTCGTATTTAATTCTAGCTCTGCTGATTAAAGTATAAAACTTGGTTTTTTTGTCAAACACGAATTTTATTATTTTAAATACAATCCTATAGTACAATAGGTATGCGATTAAAGATTGAATAGTTTGACGGAGAAAGATAAACACAATTAATAAAATTATGCCGGTCAATATAAAATCCAAGATAAGATATAATTTATTTATATTATATTATATTATATTTAATTATATTTTATTTTATTTCTCAATTATATTATATTAAGACAAACGGCCAACCACTGATGTATTTCAATAAATAAATATTTTTTCTGTAACTATATTTTTGTGTTTATCTTTTAAAAATTAAAATGTATATTTTTGCATATTTTGGTAAATAAAATGCATATTTTACAATTTTTTAATGCATACAAATCCTAGCCCTGGTCATAACTCTGAACTCATAGTTCAGTCAATAAATTACATCAATCAATTATGTTTATTAGTTTATTACATATTTTTTTAACACTTTTTTTCTAGCACCTTCTGTCGTCCTCGTATCTCACTTTGTCAAATTACAATATTCATTAATATTTATAGTGTCTTATTGTTTTTCCTTGGTCAAACAAATTACATAATTTCTTCTCCAAATTTTAATGTTTAGGCTTAAGTACGAAATATTTATAGGTACCTATTACCTTATTTTAATTGAAGAGGCTAAATTTTTTTTTAAATTGTGCTTATACTAAGTAGGTATACTTAAAGATTTTAGCTAAACGCCTGATCGGTATAGATGGCATCTGATGATGCAAAAACTTCAGCCATTATGAATCAATCAAATATGGAATTTAATAAACTTTTGAAGTTACGTATTTTGGACTATTTACGTAATTAATAATTACTAAAAAAATTGATGTAATTTAATGACCAAGCACTGAACTGTATTTTTAAAAGTATTTTTACATTCAATATTTTATAGTAGAATCCAAAGATAATAAAATTATTTATAATATTATTTTTTATTATTATACGGGCAGAATGCGTAAGTCTGGAGGATTAGTTTAAAGTGCTTATACTTACAAAAAAGCAAAACAATATTTTCACTTCTTTCACTATAATTAATATTTTTACAAAAAATATTATAGATTACTATATCCAATGGTTAAATACATGTATATCTATACATAATATTATTGATAATTGTATGTTTTAAATATTTTTCTAACAACAATTCATAATAACTGCATTTTTTCCAGTTGGTTAAAAATGACGATTTAAATATCGACAGGTAAATGTGTGTTGTGTATATAGGCTGTTAGTAATTTACACATTGTGCAAGTACGTATACCTTATTAGATAATACTAAATATTTTTATAGCTTATCCAAATGATAATTAAATTTGAATTTTTTTTTTTTGTTCACCCTCTAAAATGATAGAAAAAAGTATACATTTAATTTTACTAAAACATTGATATTTATTTTTAAAAATTATTGGATATTTGGATGTAAGAGTAGGTAGTCTTTGTAGTTTATAGTTATGTGAGTTAATAAAAATAAAAACGAAATCTTATTACATTTAATACTACAGGAAATATCGCAATTAATAAATGCTCGTAGGACCCCTATATATGTATGTTGGAATGCTCGATAGATTGATAAAAGATAAAAGGTGCGTTAGAACGAAGTTTTCTACCATTTACTTCGAAAACCAAAGCACTCTCGCTAATTCAATAAGGTAAAGAACATAGAGGACGTCTATTTTATTTTTATTTAAAGTTTATTTTAATATGTGAATTTCTAGAGCAAAAACTAAGTCACGCAAATTAATAATTATAACCTTAATGAGTAAGTGTTTCACTCTTATAATTAGTTAGATAATATACAACATTATAATTTTCAATATCAGACATTTTCTCTCGATAGTAATATTTTGATTATTCGAAAGTTGATAATCTAATGACTTCCATTTGTTCTAATTATTGGGTGTAGACGGTTAATTTTTTTTTTATTAAAACACTAATTGTTTTCCCAGTTAATCGGTATTCCAATGAAAACGTCAAAATTTGTATAAGTACCACCAGATGGTCATATGCATCAACGAGACAATATGAATTTTAAGTGGACCTAACCGATAATATGTATTACGATGTTGGAACCGGCACACATAAACATCCGATTTGCCTATACGACGTGCCGTCCAAACAATAATATACTAATAATAATACTGTAGTAAATTATCTTGGTGGTCAACCAATTATTATATAATATAATGTACATTGTTATTTATTTCCAGAACGTGTTATAGATTCTGAGTAAAACGAAAAATGTACTGGTCTAACCATGTGTGATTTTTTAATTTTTTGTGTACGTCATCACGATTTTTCCTAGAAAACATTATCCTATCAACAATTATACTATAGGTTTCCGACTCAAAATGTTGTCTAGTTGGTGCATCAAACATGTCATTTTTTTAATTACGCAACAGTTTTCTAAATAATTGAGGAAAACTGATGAAAATTTGCAAAAAGACCAAAAAAAATTACGAAATGCCAATTTTGATTATTTTGTAATTGTTATTCAAAAAGTACAGATTGTTAGAGACTTGAAATTGTTATTCAAAAAGTACAGATTGTTAGAGACTTGAAATTTTCACTAAATATTTATATAGCTATTTTTTAGAGATTGTGTAGATTTTAAAAAGTTTTGGATTTCTTGTGCTATTTAAAGCCATTTTAAATTTAGGAGTTCTCTATGTTGGTCAAAAAATGTTAAAATGTTAATACAATGTTTCTAATACATTTTTCTTACTCGTGTGAAAAAATCTCAAAAATTGGAAGTCACCATTTTTACGAATAAACATTTCAATATCAATACTTAAGACTTGAAAATTTAGCGTAATGTACTAGTAAAAATGTTCTTTCCAGGCAACCAAAAAAAAATTTACAGGAAAAACGCAAGAAAATTTTATAAGCCTAGAAAATTATATTTTGATGAAATCGGGTGTTTCAGCGATATCAATTAAATGGTGTCAGTTTTTTCAAAACAAAATATAATAATTGTAGGATCTTGAAATTTTCACAATTTTATATAAACACATTCTATAGACAGTGTAAATTTCAAAAGATTTCATCAATTTGTATGCGACAAATATTTAGTTATAAACTTATAAGTAATAAGATATTTATTTATTTATTTATTTTATTTAGACGTAAGTCTTAACAAATATTTTGAGCGTAAACACGGTAATTATGATACAATGGTGTCATAGGAATGACAAGTTACAAACTAAGACACATTGTACATTTATAGTTACTATAATATAGGTAAGTGAACAAAAAAGATAAATTACAACAGAGAAAGATTTAAGACGAGACATGCTAAACAAAATCAAAGGTAATGGAATTACCCGCAGCCATTAGGATATTAGAGGGACGGTTTGTCATATAGTTTGTTTTATGAGGGAAAGGATAGAATAAATCATTGCATCGTGTGTCACGGTGGTTTATTTTGAAACGGATGAGGGAGAGAAGCTCTTCACAGTCGATATTCCCTGAGAGTAAATTATATAAAAATTTGGATAATAATAAAGTACGTCTAGTTTTAAGTGGAGAGAGATTGATGAATGATAATACTGAATCATAGGAACCATGAGGTGGCCTATAAATATTAAAGTTTAAAGAGATGAAACGGAGAAAGTTATTTTGAACTGACTCGATCGCATCGATCTGTTTATGGGTGTTGTTAGTCCAGATTAATGGACAGTATTCCAGGTTTGAGCGAACAAGGGCACAGAATAAGATTATATATAATATTAATACCTATAAATTATTATAGGTATTCGAAATTTAGATAAAATAGATAAAATTACAATCATGAATATCACTTTTTTATAAATATAAACATTATAAACTGATCATCCCGACCACTTTCACTCAGAATCGTGTTTTCAAAAGCAACGGTACATAGATTGCAACTACCAACTAGTAGATTTAATTTTTGCTCGGTTAATTTTTTTTTCTTATACTGAGATTTTGTTTGACTATATGCAATAAAAGCATCTTTGAAAATCGATTGAGAATCGTTCATGAAAATGATTAATTTTCAAAAAATTATAGACGAAATGCTCGGCATAGAAATGATGTAGTAAAGTTACTAAATCTAAAGTGTACCCATAATCAAATCGTTCGTTTTCGAAAAAAAGTTTTAGAAAAAGTTTTTCGACTTTTGTTCACAACTTTTTGTTCTGTTTTTATTTTAAGTTGATTATTGTTTTCATACACATTTACATTTGTTTTAATGTACTTACTCATTATCATAATTTGTAAATTTAAATGGCTCATCGCGACTGTTTAATTATTAAACTAAATTAAACTTTGGTATCAAAATTAAAACATTTATTTGAGACTTGAGTACGCAGAAATACATTATTCATATTTTTGATATGAATTGTTGACTTTTATGAACTTTGAGCCATTAATAATAAGCTAAAATTAAAGTGTACCTATACTTGGAATTTTCAATTACAGTTTTTAATAGTCCGACTATAAAAAAAATGTAATAGGTTGCTGCAGTTGCCTGTTATCAAGATAAACTAATAACTACCGTATAGGTAACATACTAGGAAACAAGAACGTGTACGTATAGCCGTATAGGTAATAGGTATGATAGGTGTGTTGTTATTGGTTTCGAGTAGATCAGTTCACACGTAAAAGTACTTCTCTACATAGTGGACACGAACTCGTGTGATACTATATACAGCGAACAATACGGTTATTATGTACATTGTGTTACATAAATAGTAAATATTTAATACGCTTGGCAAATAAATCTATTTTGTTTACCGACAGTAGTTTTTGGACGAAGGAATAGGAAAAAGTAAATCAAACACGATCACTGTATGCTATACAGAGAGGGAGAAATGGCCGTACGATACACGATGTGTACTGAATGTAGTATGGGATTTATATTATTTAGGGGAATCGAATCACCCTCCGCCTATTCGGCGTCTAATATACTGCGTCAATTGTCCGGTCACCGTCTCGTCGCGTCAATAGAATACAAATCGTGACGAACACCACCGGGTCCCCTGTAGATGACGAGCATCGGCGTAAATATTTTAGTTTTAATAAAGCTGTTCACTGGCGTGTACGTGAACGAGATGACCGCGGGGCAAGGAAGACAATTTTCTGCGAGAAAAGCACAACGAAATAAATATTCACAATAATTAAAAAGAGTCCAGCTTAAAAATATTTAGTGTTTTTTTTCCCCCCGTTCTGTAGGTATAGTACTGCGTAGGGAACATATGGCTTAGCGTATGGTGTGTGTATTTTTGGGTTTTCAATCTAAACACCTTGACCATATCTGATGTGTTTGATGAACACGTATTAAGTATACACTCATGGTATGAGTCAACCTATAAGTTTACATATCGAGTTGAAAAATCCTTAACCGGTCAAATAAAAATTGGGCAGACCGCACCGCGCTGAGAATGACCAATAATAATCTACAAGATACAACGGCAGCACGGATATATATACTGTGTCACTAATGTCGCTCAGTATAGACTATAGAGCGACCTTTTCCTATATTGTGCTAAATAAACGAAAAAGAATTGAGCTCTGCCATAGAAAAGTTAACACTTATTACGTATCTATTTAGGTACCTGTTTGGTATAAAAGAAAAATCAAAGATAGGATAATCTAATATGGTAGGTAGGTAATGCACTAATAATGTGTTGTAATATGTTACATAAAAATGAACATTACTAACGTTATTTTGACACAACTCTTGATGACATAATATTCACGACTTTTATGAGATAAAGTTATAAATGTTGAAAAATATAATTTTAAAATTAATCTTAGATACATTCCTCGTCTTGCTCCGAATCTAAAATTAAGTATTCCCTGTCGAATCATAATATTATGTTATTTTATCCGACGCTACATGTGCCATTCAATCACATCAAATGTCCCACAAAAGGCATGCCGTAGGTTGGCCGATTACAGAGCATGAGCGCAAACAAAGGATAGCAAGCTTCGGCTTTCATAATATCATATTATCACTTTTGTACCAAAACCACGGCGGGCCGAGTATTTGTGAGCCGGCACAAGATGAGGGAGGGGGTAGGACAGGGCACATGTCCAGAGCCTCGCAAACTCGAGATTTTACATCGCGACAATGTGCAAAAATCGTTTAGAACTTTTGTACCAGTGACGTTGACGGTATTTCGGCGGGTGTTTCATAGTTATTATTCTCGTCATTTCGTGGGTAGAAAGAGGAAAAAATGACGAACCATATACGTTAAGACTGGATTCTGACGCACGATCGGACACGATCGAACCGATAAACAAAGACCGTCCTGTGTGCACTCACTGCTAGATTAATAACACGATAAAAATAAAAAATACAATGCAAGTCGTTTGGACCGCGATCCACCCCTCGCACGTATTTGCGCCACTGCCCACTATAAGTACGGTCTCCGTTGTATGAGGATAACAAAAGAAACGAGTTCGAGTGTGGGCACGTCCTCTTAACGATAAGTTATAGTGATCGGGGCGAGTTCGCGACACTAATGAGAGACTCCGCTATCGATACATTATTTATCTTCAAAATAGTTTCGGGAAGGCTTTGGTTCTCGTCGAAACTCATGAGCGTATAACCAAAATATAAATATGTAACCTATTACGATGTGTACTATGTAACACTTCACGAAGACTATATTAATTTAGAGTTCTATGTCATAAATTGTAACGCACAATATTACGTGGACACATAATATGGTTACTTCTAAGAGTATGGTAGGTATAGATACTGCACTACCACGAGTATACACTACCCTCGGCCGTCCGTACAATGGGTAAATTATATATTATTATTACGACGCACTATACGGTGCTCGTAATGATCAGATTGAAATTATAATGCAGTTATAACTGTGAAGCATACAGTCGACAAGTATACCGTTCTCGGTATAGCATGTATAATCAACAAGCAATATTATCTTACGGCACTGAAGATAATTAGATTACGAGTTGCGGTAAAACATTTGTAAATGAAACACAAATAGCTGAGATGACGCGTTACAATAACGGCTGTGACAGTTCGTAATATGGTTATAGACTCGCCAATAGTAATAACACGGATCATAGGCGGCCACAGGGCATAGGAAAAGTTTTAGGGGAGGCAAAAAAATTCTCAAAATACAAACTTTACAAATGCCAGGAAAATGCGATCAAAAGAACTGGAAATTTCTTTGTTACATACATTACAATATTAATAATACCGTAAAATGGGGTGAATAGAAAAACTTTTTAACTGTACACGAATATAACTATTGCTAGAAATATGTTCAAAAACTGAATTATTCATAAAAGAGCTGAAGACATGATATAAGAATAACATAATCATGATTTCAAAATTGTCTTTTTTGCAATTAAAAATTAACTATAATTTTGTTGTCACGTTTTTCTTTTTACCCAAGGTGTCAATAGAAACGTTTATGGTTTTCTCGTATATTTACTATTTTACCGACCAAATGGTGAATAGAAACAAACAAGGATAACAAATACTAATAAAAATTTAAATTTAAAATTAAAAAAATAAATATTTAACAACACAAAAATGTCTAAAAATCAATTTCGAATTTTTTTTAAACTAAAAAGTAAATTACCCATTGCTAATTTATTTAATATTATTGAAAATAAATACTACAATATAGCATTTTTTACACAACTTAAATCCTGCACAAATAATTTGGAAAACAAAATAATATGATTGGATAAAAGTTCAACTAGAGGTATAGTGAAATAATTTTTTTTTTTTTTAATTTGACAATTAACAGGTAAACAGATGAATTATCATTTGTAATTATTTAATGGAATTTAAGTATTTAAGTATTTTAAGAGCTGCTCACCTTTTTCTTCTTCTATCTGATTATACTGTACGAAAACAAGGTAGTGAAGAAAATATAATATTTTTTTTACAAAATGTCTCGATAAAAATCTATAAGCATTAACAATTCCGGTGCTCAGAATATATGTAACTGATATTATATGGGTATAACTTAGAACAGCTTGTTTCACTATGTTTATTTCATGCAATTGTTGTTGGGCTTTTTGTTCAACGTCAGTCATAACAATTTGCAACAAACAAGGATATCACAAGGGTGTAGCTAAACCACATTTTGTCACAACAAAATTAACTCCACAGTATACGATAAAATATAAATTTTATTTTATTAGCCATTAAGTATATCAAATGATGCGTGCTACAATATTTAACGTTAAAATTTTATAAAAATATAAACTAATGTTTTTCGAGTCTTGGTAACCTGATTACTATAAAGAAAAAAAAATATTTTTGGTAAGTACAATAATAACTAAAATCAGTGTATTTTTTTTTTATTTAAAACTTTTCAATTTAAAAAAATAATTGTATACATAAATAATTTCTATATAAAAACAAATTGACACTTTAATAATGGTAAGACCTCATAGGCACCATAAAAAAGTGTTCTTGGACGGAAAAATTATTTAAAAAACAACTGAATAAAAATATAAATATAGAAATTAAAAACTAGTTTGCTAAGATCTCAATATGCTAATTGCTATAAAATGCAATACAATTTTTAATTATACAATATAAATGTTTTAACCTAACATCAGTATCTTGTTATGTTTATCCTATATCTTAAATATACTTCTACATAAAAACTAATCGACACTTTAATGGTTACACCTTGTAGGTACAATATTAAAGTATTCTTGGACGGAAACATAATCTTAAAATATAGATGAACAAAAATATATATTTTGCAATACAAAACGAGTTTTTTCAGATCTAAATAAGCTAGATGTTATAAAAAAAATATATAAACTTTTTTTGCTACAATACTAGTGTTTACATTTAAAATAATCAGTATCTTATAATTTTTTTTAATTTTGAAACAATTGCCCTATAAATTAAATATATTTCTACATAAAAAAAATAATTTATACTTAAATATTGTTAGACAATGTAGGCACAATATTTAAGTGTTTTTAGACGGAAACGTAATCTAAAAATACAGGTGAACAAAAATAAATATCCAGCAATTAAGAATGAGTTTTCTTAGATCTAAAACTCTGGAGAAAAAAAAATATTAACTTTTTGTCTACAATAATAATTCTTTTGTTTTGAACAATTATCATGAAATTAAATGTTTGTTCGTAAAAATGAACTTAAACTTGAATGATAAAATCCCCATAGGTACAATGTTAAAAAGTTTTTGGACGGAAAAATACTTAAAAAGTACAAGTGGACAAAACATATATATATGTTTATTGTTTATAAACAATATATGTATTATTTAAGAATGAATTTTACTTAGTTCTAAGTAAGCTAGTTTAAAATAATATAAACTTTTTGTTCATATAGTCATTATTCTAAATCTAAAATTAGCAGCATATGTATTTTACCTTAAAAATAGTATCCTATAATAATATTTTTTCTTTGAATAAAATTGTTAGCCTCTTCGTGGTTTTAACTTGCAGCTTTTTGGTAAAATATTAAAGTAATTTTGGACGAAAAAATTTAAAAATATAGACGAACATAATATAAATATGCAGCAATTAAGAACGTGAGATTAACACTAGCCGCTTTAATGCTGGAGTTTTTCAAGTGCGAGGATTGTTGGCCACAAGCTGGTGGACATACTGGTATAATTGTTTCTGTAAAATATATAAATGGTAAAAATAAATTATATATACTGTAAAACCTATTGCTATGTACTAATTAATTTGAAAAATATTATCACAAATTATAACTAAATTGTTTTCACTGTAATGAACAAGAAATTATGAAAATATTATTTTTATAAATACTACATGAATGTCTTTTACATAAATAAGCACTTTTTGAATTTACTTAAGATAAAACAATACCTTATGAATTTATTTAACGTAAAACAATACTTTATGAATTTATTTAACATAAATAAATACTTTATGAACGCCTTTAACATACTGTATTATATAATATTCATGTATTAATTAAGTCCAGAGCTAATTCTCTTAAATATATATACTGATTCAATTGGATTTTAAATTGCAGAAAAACAAAGAAATGTTGAACAGGTAGACTACATAAAAAATTATAGCCTCTAAAAATCTAAATTTAAAAATAAAAAAATAAGAAATTTAAAATGAAACTACTTATGTGCATAGTTCTAATCAGTTTTACACCCGACATAATTTTAACAACTATCCAAATTTTATAATTCTTATTGTTGTTTCTTAAAAATCATTCTATGACATTCTACAGAAAAAATGTATTATTTCCAACATTCTACATACTAATTTTAAGTTATTGATTTAATCTCAAATGTTTAATACAAATATATCATATCTCCCCATGTGAATACACCACAAAATAATTGTATTCATTTATTGAAATAATTTTTATTTTCGATGTGGAGCAAATGGCCAAGTGATTACTAGGTGATGGATATTTTTATATATTTTTAGTTTTTAAGGAAAGTAATTTTATAGTAATAAACAGCTTATGATTTTTATAAATGTTTCAAGAAAAACAACAACTAATTTTATTTGTATTTAAACAATTGGCTAGAGATTGATCGATTTATATGATAGTATAATATTTACCGTAAAGATAAACCGTAGCTTCCGTGGTTCCCAAGACATTGGAAGCTTTGCAAATATATTCACCATACTGACGTTTCTCGATTGTGATAACGCGTATTGTAGTATCAGTAAACTCATCTGCAGTAGCAAAATGTGATATCCTAAACATAAGTGATAACCCGTGTAGTATTAAATTTCAATTAATCAGACACTATTAATACACATACCTGTAATGTTGATTGTTGGTCAGTTGAATTCCATTATTCAGCCAAACAATAGCTGGTGGAGGATATGCTTCAACATGACATTCAAGATCCATGTCATACTGCAGAGCTTGTCCAAGACGAGGTTTAGGAACATTTATGACTGGAGCAAATTCTACTTCCACGGCAATATTACGCCGAGCACCTCTGCCAACACCATTTTCAGCGACACAATAATATGTTCCACGATCTTCTTTTGTAATAGTAGGGATTTTCAAAATGTTACCTCTAGAAGATAAAATTTATATTCAAGAACTATTTATACTATTGTTATTTTTAAATATTATACCTGTAAATTGAACCGCCTGTAGGTAAAATTGCATTATTTTCTCGTCTCCATGAAACTCTTGGAATGGGAAAACCTCCAGCATAACATTCTAATTTCACTGGTTGACCCTCGTTTACAACCAATGATCTTGTTGAGTTATCAGAAATGATTGGAGGTCTGCGCACTTCCAACTCAACTTCTGCAGATACTTTGTTATTCAATCCAATCAAAACTTGACACCGATAGAAACCAGCATCAGTTTCCTGAATATCTTTAATCTAAAATGATTTGGTTTTAAAAATGACATTAATGATAAAATATTAAAACTTAAAAAAAAATGTTATCATAAAAATGATTCTTCAAAATGAATAAAAGCATATATTCTTATACCTGTAATGTATAACTTGTGCTGTCAATGTCTTGTCGCAATGAAAATCTTGAATCTTTGATTATAAGAGTACTTCCAGTTGAAAGAACAACAGGCTCAGTAACTTTTTCTCTATCAACCTTAACCCATAGAACAGGGAAATCCATTGCATATAAAACTGAACATGTTAATTCTGCTGTACCACCAATATCTTTAATAGGTTTTTGGGTGATATGTGATATTGTTGGTGTCCTTTGAGAATACACTGAAATAAAAATGAAAAGTTAATATTTAGCATACATTTTACTGTCACAGCTTATAAGAAATTGATAAGCTTATTCTTTGTTATTAAATAATATAAAATCATGAAATAATTTATACCTAAACACATTTTATTATTGTGTAAATAAAAAGTTGATGAATGTACAAACTAAAAACTAATATTTATTAAAACCTATATCAACAGAAATACTAATGATTACCAAATACATCAATGAAGTGAAAAATGTAAAAATTATAAAATTTAGAAACAAGAAGTATGACACAGTATATTTTAGTAGAGAAATATATTGTCAACTATTTTAGATTTCAAGCAAAGGTAAAAAAATGTTTTTGAAAAATTATTTAAACTTAAATAAGTGTTTTTTTGGAGTTTCAAATTGTAAGTACTATAAAGTAGTATTAAAATTGTATAATTAAATTTACAAGTATACTTATAAATTATAATAATCAGTTTAAGTACTAATTACCCACATATTTTTGTTTTTTTCATCTATATTAATTACATTGCATAAAATATTCTAAAGTCTGTTGGATAATATTATGCTAATTAAAAAGTTAATAATCAATGTATCACCTACAAGCTTGTTATTGGTATTCATAAAATGAACCATTGAACCCTTATTTCAAATAATAAGCTGTAACTAACAAATATAATAATATTTATTGTTGTAGAATGATTAAAAATACATGATGAGAGTATAATAACATAAAATAAGGTTACTACTATGAACTATGAGTTTACGTAATCATTTTAATTAAGTTGTATATAAAAATAATACCACTTTAATTAAATAATATTTTAAAACATCAATGTGAAGACAAAATATCATAAGAAAATAACTAATTAAGCTGTGCACTGTGCATGTTTAGATGGATAACTTACAAGTTTAATATGATTAAAAAATGATGCCACCTGCAAATAGTACATGATAATAAGATTGCTAAAGTAGCTTCCACTTTTTGCTATGTTTTCATAAATAATCTTAACAATAAAGGTCAGACATTAATGATGCTCTGTTTCAAGGCATAATGAAACAATAGCATCAAAAAGTTGTTTATGTTGATTAAAAAAAACCAACAATTATACACTGAACACTATACTCATGAAATTGTACGGAAAACCAAACAGTAACTATCTATCAAAAATGTCCACCACTAAGTTTGATCACCGTAGTATATGTTTCGAAAAAAAAAGCATTGGCAAGAGAAGACGGGGAGTTTTGCATGGTTAGAGCCATAAGTGGAAACGAGTACTCCATGCCACCCAGGGCCACTCCCTCTTAACGCTCTGTCTGCGTACATGATCGTACCGAGCGGCTCTGCCGACCGGCGCTATTTCCAAAGTTTCCCCTGCCCGAGCCGATCCCCAGACGGCCGCTCTTTTACAGCGGACGTTTCGCACACGTCAGCGGTGAGCCCTGGGGACGGAAAATTTTTTTTTCGTTTCGTTTTAACGGCCCCGGCCACGCCCGAGCCGCCGTCGTCCGCGGACGGTTCGCACCCCGGGGTGGCGCGATGCAATGGTGTCACTCACCCAAGTTGACGGTGAGCACCACGAGAACGGCGTGAAAATGATTCATCTCGGCACGGGTGTTGCTCGGCTTCCGGTCGGGCGAATCGAAATGGCAGTCGACGGGCGGCGGGTGCGGCAGAGGTTCGGAATGGCGGCGGTGACGGCAGTGACGGTTAACGGTGAGACATCGTCGCGGCAATGAGAACAAAGAGAAAATCACCGGTCGGTAGGACGGACGGGTTCGATCAACAAAGCGGACTGAACGCAGTCAACATCGTTCGCGTCGTAATGGTAAACAATAATCAACGCTCAGCCCACCTGTGGAATGCACCTGTTATCAGGTGACGCTAACCACGAAGCATCCTCACCAAAGACGACCGCTGCTGATAAGAATGTCGTAACGGTACGGAAGGATTGTAATGTTCGACGCGTCGGCGAATTCGTTCGATCGATGATATCGTTGTTATCGTGCATTTTAACGTTTGGTCAATATTAAATCGTTTTGATCCCGAAACCGCAGGGATCACCGCAGCTAAACAATCGATTTACCTCCGTAATCGGGACGTCCGTCGTTATCGCGTACACTATACCATGGGTAGCTGTTGGTTTTCACCTCCAAACACATTATTATTAACGGACCACGGGGGCACGGCGGGCGGAGTGGTACGGCCGAGGGGAGTTACGCAAGACCGTAAGAACAACCGGGACGGGTGGCCATGGGCGTCGCTAGACGGTGATTCACGATCATGAGACGTGGCCTCGGGCCTAGGTGCCCATAAGTGCAAGGTCACCAATCGTACGAGAGAGAGAGTGAGAGAGAGCCATTTCGGAGCGAAAAATCGTTGGTATCTGTATCGGTAGAAAAATGACTTATTTATTCGTTGAAAGTATTCAAACAATGCAATTGGAATCAAAATACGATGAACATGTTTTTTTTTTAAAAACACGCATACGGGCCTAACCTGTATTAACCATTTTCGTTTGTTTATTTTTTGCCAACTCAGACAAAAAGATTTTTAATTACAAATAAAAATAATTATAGCATTTATAGGCACCTACGCGGGAACAATTTTATAATAATACACGCTAAAATGATCGAAACAATTGTAGAGTAGAGATGTTATCGAATGATAAGTTAAACGATAACAGTATGGAAAGAAAAACATTTTATGCTACGGAACAGACTTGAAAAAAACGGCACAAAATAATGCGTCCCGTATAACTAGGGTTGCCATACGTCCCGGAAAACCGGGACTGTCACCGCTTTTCGACTTTGTGTCCCGAAAAATGTTTTCGGGACGCCTATATGTCCCGGTTTTAGGAAAAAATTAAAATTGTTTAATTTCTACAATTTTATTTTTTCAAATAATAATTGAAATCGAGAGTCAACATGTTAAAGATAACGAATAATTTTATTGATAAATCCATGGGATAAATATAAATTAATAATATCGGGAATATTCAAGGAAAACAAACAAGTCATGTGCGCTGTGCACTGTGCAGTTTACATGTTTTATTTTTATATTTTATCGATACGGCCATACGGGTGATACTGAGACAGACTAATGAGTAATGACTTTTACATCAGTAGAACGTAGGTCGTAGGCCGTAGCCTAGATTGTTCGTTTTTATTATTTTATTCGTTATTATGGCACCAAAAAGAAAATGACACTTTCGTTACGAGTTTTCTGTTACTCGGAGTTTTATAAAAAAAGGTAGAAATGAATGTGTAGTTTTTTTAATACATACCCAATGGTGAATATAGTTCAATAATATTTACTTCTATATTAATTTACTATTTTTCTGTCGGTCCCGGTTTAACTTGATTAAATTATGGCAACCCTACGTATAACTTTCGTCGGGACAACGGGCACTAAGTCGAAATATCGAACAATCCCGTCTGATACGGCACGTATGGTCACCATAAATCGAAAGTACACTGGATATTATAAAAAAAAATTTTAAATGCTTTGATAAATTGTTGTACGAAAAATGCAGTATTAATTTATATACAGCCTACTTGCTCTCCCGTACTATCATATTATATATATATATAGTATTTGTTATTTTTATTATAGTACATGTTTTCCGTTTCTACTATCAACTGTCTAGTGATATGATACGAGATTGATAACCCTAAGTAGTAAGACGTGGGCTCGTACTATGTTACATTGTTGTAGTCAGTTAAAGCCGCGTTCAGCTATGTTATATAATTGTTGTAATAATATTTGTGTAACACGCATCGCAGTTTACACGTTTAGTTTATATTAGCCAAGTGACTTCAAAGATGTGGAAAAATTCGGAAAAAAGCTATGCGGATAAATCGCACCGTAAGTACCATGATCATTAATTGAATTACGTTGTAGTATAAACTTTGTACGAATTCCAATCGAACATTCCGGCTGCATTGTGAATACGTGAAACATTATATTTGTGATAATATCCATGCAGTTATTTGAGTACAAAATCAAAATCATTGTATCGAGTTACATATTTTTAAATACATACATACCTGTAGTATTAGAGTTGACGCGGCTTAAAAGATGTTGAAACACTTTATACAAAAGAATCTCCTGTTGATGATCATAGAAAACTGTGGGCATTGTTTTTTTGAGAAAAAAGTTACCTCCATAAGAATAAAAAAAATTTCTTATGTATTCCTTCGCAATACCGGTGCCGGTGTTCGAAAAATGCAATGATGGTTATACAACGGTACGCAGCAGGGAGTGGTCTCTCCCAAGAAATCAATTTACTTTGTATTTTTTATTTTGGAATATTACTATTGTTATTTATTCTGTGCAAATCATTCGGTAATTCAAGAGTATTTTATCAATATTAATTTGAATTTTCTGAAATTGTTTCGGCTCTTCTATACATCTATGCTCATTTAAGCTTTAAGTTGTTTTAAATGTATTATATAACATGTAAATTATTTAATTAATCAATTTTTTTTGTTAGATGTCGAAGCTAAAAAACTGGTAGAAGTATTCAAGAATATATTAAAAAATCATTCAAATCGCTTGGAAGAATTCAATTTATTAAAAAACAAATTATTTATTTATAAGACTCCAGTTAATATTAAGGTATGTTTTATCATACATTAATTATTATATTGTATAGAGATAATATATTATTGATATTTTATGTTATCCATTTTTATATACAACATCATAAAGTATTTAATCTTAATTTAAATGTTAATTTATAATTTATTTTAATCTCAATTATTTAATTTTACTTTAGAGCTTAAAAATAATGTTTAAATAGGCCAAACTTTTTATGACCTTTATTTTAGAGTAACATTCTAAGAATAGTAATTTTGTAAACAAAATGTATCTATTACTTATGAATGTAGCATAAAAGATAACCAAAAGAATATTCCAAAAGAAATTAAAACCAAAATTATTATCAACAAATTTTATCATAGTTTTTGATTCTTAAAGCACCAGGGATAATTACAATCAATCTAAATTCTAATCATTAACATAGTTCAAAATTATAATAAACTAAAGTTCCAAATAATCAATTTGTATATTACTTACTAATTTATAATGTTATCATAAACAGTTTTTACTGTAAATCTTTCAGTTTAAAATAATAACATTGCATGATAAAGGTTACCATTGTCTTTGAAGGTAAAGTCTTAATAAATTTTATTTTTAAGAAAAAGGTGAACTTCAAATAAATCAACTGCATTAAATATTTGAATTACATAATTTTAATATTTTAGACAGAAGTTACAGATGTTGAAATTGATGAATTGTTGGACATTGATAATAATGTCTTGAGTACAATATTGAAAGTATTTTCAACATTAAATTCAGAAATATTATTTTTTAAAACCGATGTTAAAGTCAAATTGTTTAATTCGATACTTTATTACGAAGAATGTGGTAAGAAAAATAATTAATTGAAATTTTGTAATTAAAACCTAATTATTATCACAAATATGTATTAAAATGTTTTTTTTATATTTAGATGATGATATAACTACCGAAGGTTTAACACAAGTAAAAATTAGCAAATTTTTACACATTTTATTGGAGCTATCGAATTTTGTTCGACATTGTGAATATTTGCTAAGTGAAATTCATTGTCAATTTATCAATATTTTTGAATTTCAATTAATAACAGCTGACATACATTTCCAGGTAAAAAAATATTCTTTTAATCATAATTTTTTTTAAATTTTAGATACAACATAAATAGTTGTAGGATTGTTAAATCATTTATTCAATTTATTTTCTGTTGCAAAATGTTGCATAATTTTTCTATATTATTTTATGTAGACAACATTTGACTCTCTGAAAGATATTTATGAATTATGAAGTGACATATTTCAGTGACAAAACTACTAAACAAAATCTATACATACATGTTTATATTTTTCTAGCAAAATAAATTCATAATTTAAGTTAGTTACTTAAAATCACAGTACATAGTTAATTATGTCATGTTAACTACAGTTAGATTTAAATTTATTGTTGGCAAATTTTGTTTTTTTTCATTCGCCTATCAATATTCTACTGTTGGTCTATAATAATGATTATTTCATGAACAAATTATACAGAAATTAACAGTATCTTGCATAAAATATTATATTATTTTATGTGTGATGATACAAACATAAAAAAATGGTCTCATTATTTTTGTTTGACCTGTTGACATTTTCTATGTAAATCTCTTGTCTAATATGAGCCTGGTAACTCATTCTTTACATATTCAAAACAATGTTTATCATATTTTTATCGATAGTAGATATTTTTTTTTCGAAATGAGAGCATCAGTGGTGGCTCGTGGCTTGGACGACGGAACGATCACACCCCCTACTTTAATCAACTAAAAGAAGAAAATTAATTGTATATTCTTAATTTTACATTTTTAAAAAATATTTCTTATTGAAAATGCAAATTTTTAAATAGTAAAAATTATGTAATACGTTGTTGTGTGCAAACATTCAAGTTATTTCCCTCAGATACCAGGTTATGCGGGTATGCATGCACACACGAGCAGTGTTTGGACGACCGGCAACGTCATCCGAGAAATAATTCTAAATACCTACATTGTAAGCGAAGGCGCGAAAATCGTGTGCGTGCGGGCACATTTAAGCTGCGATCTTATGTACGGTACTGGACGACCGGCAGCGTCGTCCGAGCAATAATTCTAAATACCTACATTTAGGGACGTTGCGATTCTATAGATATGAGTAAATATCGATACATTTCTTTCGATATGAGTAAATATCGATACATTTCTTTCGATATGAGTATTTTTTATATCGATACTTTGTATTCGATATTTTACTCATATCGATACAAATATAAAGTATTGAATGGAATTTTATAATTTTATTGATATTATCAAATTATCACACCGAAATACATTATCACGGTTACTACCGTACGTTAACAAATTAAATCGTGGAAACAAGTTTAAAAGCACAGACAGGCCCGGCTCAAGGGTAGGCGGTACAGGCCCACGCCTAGGGCGGCATTTTTCAGAGGCGGCATTTAACATTTATGTATACTAGATAATTTTTAAAAAGATTCCTAGTACCTACTTATATTAAATCGTGTGTAGTGAAAAATAAAAATCAATAAAAAAATATAAAATTTGGTCAGTATGATACTATGATCGGACAAACATAAATGTGTGTTTACGCTTTTGGTCGACCGTAGCAAGTTGCGGTGTTCTCCGGTTTTTAATCGGTTCTGTGAATCAGTTTTGTCTGGCACCGATAACGTGTTTTGTTGTTTTCAATTTTAACTCTTTCACAAAACGCACTGTTGACGAATATTATTGACTAAAAATAGGCACCAAATACCGACTGACGTTTACAGATAAGTTAATTTTATTTTCATTTGCCTGCCGACTTTCATCTGAATTCAGAAGAACATTTGCCATTATTCAATCGAGAAAGAATTAGCCTATAATAATATAATATGGACATGGAAGAAGTTGTATCATATTTCGCTAACGCAAAAGCAAGAAAAGTCAAGTTCTAATCTAATACGATGTTAATATTTATATTGTATTTTTACTAACTTTTATATTATAAAACAACTATTTTTAAATTGTTTTGTTTTATTTAAATTAGTAGGGATTTACTTGTCTATAAATATATCAATTTAACCAATTGTTAACTTTATACAAATAAGTATAATGAACTCAGAATTAAATATATTTTAGTAGTTTATGTGAAAAAATATTTGATACACTATTTACATGTATAAGGGGCGGCAAAACTGTTTGCCTAGGTGTGTAAAATTACTTGAGCCGCGCCTGAGTATATAATATTGTAATTTTATGTGTTACGGGCAAAAACCTAAATCAAAGAACTAATGCATAATCAACAACGATTTTACCGGTCAAACTATGCATTATACTGAGAAATCGCGTTGTTGAACATGTACTCGGGAAATCATGGGTTTTTTGTTTTGTCTTTTTTTTTCTTCTTTTGATACACTATTTACATGTATAAGGGGCGGCAAAACTTAAGTTTGCCTAGGTGTGTAAAATCACTTGAGCCGCGCCTGAGCACAGATATATAAAACAATTGAATTAAAACAGTTGTTTTATATATCTGTGTTTAAAAGTAACAACCACAGATATAAATTATAAATTTATTATTTATATCTGTGGTAACAACGGACAACAGATAAGTAGATAAGTTATCTGAGATAACGTTTCACTAATCAATAAAAGAAAAAAATCTAGCTTGCAATTTGCAAAGTTTTGTCGTATAGCCGAAGAACTTTTTTCTTTTTTTAATATCGATATGAGTAATATCGATATTTTGCAGGTTTCGATATGAGTAAAAGTATCGAAAGAAATGTTTCGATATAACGTCCCTACCTACATTGTAAGCGAAGGCGCGAAATCGTGTGCGTGCGGGTACGTTTAAGCTGCGATCTTATGTGCGGTATTGGACAACCGGCAGCGTCGTCAATACGTTAAAATATTAGTAGATAACAATTTTGGGTATTTTATTTTTAAGATTAACTTTGCGTACGCTCGTCGACCGTCATTATCGGTTGCTATAATCGCTATTATTATTATATTTTCATATCTATTTTCTACTGCGACCTGCCGGAAATAAATTGTCGTCATAGTGTCATACCACTTATTCGTCTTGTAAAGGCCCCATACAAGATCAAACAATTTTTGCGCAACCACTATTTTGTCAAAAACTAGATCATGCAAGCACACATACATACACGTTCAAACGGCTTGTGTGAACCTCAGTAGTCAGTACGTTTTTGTATGTACGTAAATAATGTCCAGAATCCTTTGACTTCGTCATTTTTAGTCGCCATACTAATTATTGTATTGTTAAAATTACTAATAATAATAATGATAAATATTAATATTTTAGTTAGCACTTAAAAAATAAGAATAATAAAAAAATAAATGAAATTCGTCACTTTAAATTTACTATAAAATTTTAAATAAACACAATAAAATTATATAACGGCCACTGACGCTTGTCAAACATCGATATAGACGTTCAGACCAATTATCAGTTACCAAGCGTTGCACAAAATATTTCAGTCTCGACCGAAAACCGCAAGTTTGGTTTCAGTGAGTACTTGAATGAATGTGCACGCAACTACTCAATACTCCATAAGTTAGTTATTTTTTAATTATATAATCATACATACATACACGGATACACGACATGCTATAATACACCGTGATAATTTTAAGAATAAAATATTAAGCTTTATAATAATAATATGTGTAAGGTTTTTCATTTTATTATATTTAATTTGACTATTTTTTATACCTGTGACTAGCGGTATTATATTTAAAGTCGCACCCCCACCACCAGCACCCACAAGCCGCCACTGGAGAGCATACAGTATTCCTTTATTATGGATATGAATGGCTTGTATGTGCAATCAACATTTTTCTTATGCTTATAAAAAAAAAGTAACCAACAAGCTCAATATATTTTTTTATTGCTATATAAAAAATACATGTTAACAATATATTTTTAATATCTTAAATTTTTTTTTTTATTATTGTATAATTTTTTTTTAATTAATATACTTTTATAGGGTATTTTTGAATATATTGGTGATTTGCTTTATATTTTTGTTGAATTGGATAAACTTATTACATCACAACCTGTATTGCAACAACACTGGTTTCAATATCGAGGATGTTTAAATAACATTAAACTGGATCCAGCAAAATATGATTGCAACATTTATGATATTGCTCAATTACAAAATATTTGCAATGATATTGAATCCACTTTATTATCTGGAAAAATTTTTGAAGTATGTTTTATGGAATACATTTGCTATATAATGAAAATTGTTATTATATATTTATTTATACTCTATGGTTATTAAAATATTTTAATTTTAATTATATTAAGCCAGTGGTCTCAACCTATTTTTCGCTTTAACATTAATCAAGCTTCGTAAAATTGACAACACACCTTAAAGGCTTAAACAATTAATGGATTTTTGATCCATGAATTTTTTTGTTTTTGTCATTGTACGAGTATATATATATATATTTTGAACACACTGTATACATTTACTAATATGTTAACCATATTTACATAAAGAAAAAATTCTAATTAAATTTCAAAAACATTTTTTTTGCTGACATAGCATGGTAAGACTTGACATATGTGTTAAGAACCACGAGTGTAGACCATAGGTAATAAGTAATAACTAATAAGTTAAAGAATGTTTTGGAAAAATATATTATAGTTAAAGCTAATAAATTAATGATTGATTTATTTTTATTATATTAAATTATATTATTTTAATTTAAAATTGTGTATAAAATAGTTCTAACTGATTATTTTTTCAAAATATTCATTTATTATTAATTTTATTAACCATTTAAATCTTACGGTTGTATATATATTTTTTTAGAGAGTATTAACTTCAGATTTCATTGGAAAGAAAAATATTCAGTCATGTGATAATTTTGTAAATGAATTTAAACTTTATTTAAATAATTCTGTACTACTATTAGGACAACGTACATATCAAAAGGGGAATGATCCTCTTCAAATGTGGTCACGTGTTTGCACAACAACTGTATTTTATACTTATATACTTGGTGTCTTTGACAAGAAAATACTTAAGCAGTTTATGGATTTATTAGAAAAAGTAATTTAATATCTTCTGATATTTGTTTAGAAAATATAATGTATATAATTTTAACATAACAAATGTTTAGGTGAATCATATTCCATTGGATGGTAATATAGTATGGGATCCAGAAGCGTTTGTTCTACATTTTATAGGGCATTTACTCAAGCCTAATAGTGATAAAAAAAAACTAGATAATATGGAAAAATGTGTCTTGGAACTAATAGATATAACAAAAACTTTTTCAAAAACTACAATAAGTTATATGCAACAGGTCAGTAAGATATATTACAAATTATAACCTATTATGTTCATTAAGTTAAATAGTGTATTGAATATAAACTATTAATAATATATTGAACATTTTCTAGAATGTAAAAATACCATTTTATATTTTTAAAGATTTTTATCTACATTTGTTTTTTTTTCTCATTATATTTGTTGAGTAACTAAATCTGAATAAAGAATATTAATGATGATATTGATTCTAATATATATGGCCCATTGTATTATAATGTGCATCCTTAACAAATTGGTCAAATAATAAGTAGAGTAATTTTTAATTTTCCATCCAGGCTATCATCTGGTTTGTAAGAAGTGAACAAATAGAATATAATGATCGTCTTGCCTTAAATACAGATTATGTGCAGGATGTTTGTAACTTTTTGAATGAGGTAATTTTTCTTTATCTTATTGTAAAAAAATTAAATACTTTTTTAGTTAAATATTATAATTTAACTTAAATACATATCTATTAAATGTATTGTTTTAAAATTCAAGGCTTTGCTTTTAATCTTACACATTTGAATAAATATATTAATAATTGTATTTATTTAAACTTTATATAGGGTATTCAACTGTGTACATCTATTAAATATACATTAATAACTTTTACAAACATGCACAGTACACTTGGTAAACCAATAATCAAATCGAATGTTATGTTAATCTGTAAATTACTCGAAACTTTGAAGAACATTAGTTATGTGTATCAAAAAAACCATATTAAAATGAATAAACTAATAACAGATATGATTCAATATTTTGAATTTCTATGTCTAAATGTCATTGGTGAAGCTAAAGTAAGGACCTGTTTTTATGATTATAATAGTTATGTTTAAGAATATAATATGCAATAGATTTTTATAATATTTAAGAGTTAAGAGTTAAGGCTCCATATTAAAATTTTATTTTTGTACAATTATTTATTATAAAAATATAGAACAAAGTAATAAAAATATTTAAATGATTTTGACAGCTTTGAAAAAATGTCCATAAAATATATTCTATTTAGTCTTATGATTTTAAAATTGTAATCTAAACTTAATTATACAGGCTATACAGAATTTATTTTATTATAAATTATAAGATTTGTGGAATTATCTAATTAATAAACAATTTCATTATTTATTACCTAGTGTGAAGATAAATAGACAACACTATAAAAACAGTATAAACACTGTAAATATAAGTATAATTTTCATTTTTTTATGTGTTGATAAGTGAAGAATATTTTAAAAAAATTAGTTTTAGTAAATTTTCCAATTATTTTTTTTACCGCAATATTATACAATTATAATATAATATATCCTATAAAAATTTACAAATTATTTTTAAATTGTCCATCTACATTGAAATATTAAATGTTTTTCAGGTTGTACTTTCATTTATTTTTAATATACATACATTTCATATCTTGTTTTTTATTCAAAAAATTATGTCATAATTTATCTATAGCAGTTAAGAATTTATTTATTTATGATATCACTAATTAAGTTAAATAAAAATTATTTATCTTTCACAACTTGTCCTTACTATAATTATTTTTCTGTATTAATAGATTCAAAATTGTATTATATTTCAATACATTTTATTTTAATTTATGTTATTAATTATGTTTAGATTTCTTGTGCTGATGATAGAAACTTTAACACAAAAAATGTAGACCGATTGTCGTCTTTGGAAGTATCTGAGAAATTATTCCATGGAGCTTTAGTAAAGAATCGGCTATTATTAATAAAATTAGCTTTGAATACAGCAAATGGCTTGCAAGCTTTTCAAAAGGCACAACTAATTACTTTAACACAACATTTAAAGAGTATTGAACTTCTTCAACTACTACAGGATGAAATTAAAAAATTTTCAGAAATGAGTTGTATGTACTGGCATCGAGTTGTGTTTTCTTTATATTTTAAAAATATCAACAAGCAACACAGAAATTTTAATAGTTTATCAGTAAGTTTTTGAAGATTATTAATTTTTATTATAAATTAGACTAAATTCACCCTTGCCATTAAAAAGTAAAGAAAATTGGATTTTTTGTTTAGTAAGAGTAGAAGAAAAAAATTAATTATACAATTGACAAACAAAAAATTATTGTTATATAGTGATAATTACTTGCTTTTGAGGTTGATGAAAATAGGTTCATATCATTATATTTTTGTGGTTAAATATTTGAATTTAATAATAATTTTATTGCCAGAAATAAAATACTCGGACCGAATATTATACATATACAGTAGAATCTGCCAAATAGGAACTTTTGTGGACCAAAGTTAAATGTGTCAATATACCAATTGTTTCTAATAGGTGATTCGTTACTGAATTCATTTTATTTATATTATAAAAAAGAAAAACTTACCATTGGATAAAATTTTTGAGGTATTATTATATATTACATAATAGATTATATTCAATATTTATTACATTTTATATTGTCATGTAATCTAATGATTAGACTATTAGAGTAATACTGGTCAAAACCTTTTTCATGCGCACACCATGCTGGACTGCTCTCCTGAGCATCCTGACAATCTTGAATTGTCTCCGCACTTTCCTTATTCTACACTTCCTTTGCTAGATGAACAGCATCAAGATTGGCCTAATATTGTTTGTAATAACTGACATGTTTTTTTAATAATCCGATTGATTGACAATGTTTTAGCATATTATTCAATAATGCAATTGTATAAATTATCCGTATTTCTAATAAGCAGCTTCTACTGTGTATATATTTATTTATATATAATATATATATATAAACAAAATGTGTATATATTATTATTATCTAGCTTTTTAATTATTTTAGCTTTAACCACTTTACATGTTTTATAAAATTAGGTAAAATAATCAGTTATGTCTGTATAACCTCAACATTTTTAAGCTTCCCTACCTAATTAATGACAATAACCTAAAAGACGTTTATTATGTTAGTGCTTATTTTATAATGTTTTGAATAATTTTTGTATATTTTCTTTATGTAGACAACATTTGATTCTCTGAAAGATATTTATGAAGTCACACATTTTAGTGATAAAACTACAAAACAAAATATATACAAATCTTTCATTGATGAAATGAGTGGTTATTTAAATCATCAGGTAATAATTGTTTATATTATTTAACTGTATGTGTTTTTTATTTATAATTCTTCTTTCGATAAAATAGTAATAGGCTTACCTTACAAACCTTATTTATGTTGTGGGGTAAATCACAAATTACAATTGATTTACCTCTACAATACATTTTAATACTTTAAATTTAAATGTCCTGTTACTTCAATATTGTAAAATATTTATTTATTAATACTTAAATTTGCATGAAAAACCTTTGATTTTAAATATTTCATTAATGTATTTATTAGATTTTAAAACCAATGAACCCAAGTATTGAAAATGAATTACGACTTCATGTCATGACACATGTTCATTTTGAAAAGACATTGCTCAATCAACCAATCGATAAGAACATCTATACTATAAAACTTCAACCCTTTCAGTTTTTGACTAGTATTATAAGTACTAAAAGTATGTTAGTTATTATCTTCTACAAAAGATAGAATATTAATTATTTCCATGTTACGTAGATAGAGCAGAAAATTACCTCAGTGAAACATTTTATGATTTAACCTCTGTTGCTCTTCATGATTGGCATAATAATGGTGTAATGAGAACTTTAGCTAAATACAAGTATAATTTGGAAACTGTTGATGATAAATTACCAAACCACACTCTAGAACAAGTTAGTAAATTAATTTAGTTACATGTAGGTAACGTGTTAATATATTGTTTATTATATTAAAGGGAATAGATGTACTTGAAATAATGAGAAATTTAAATGTATTTGTAACTAAATATTCATACAATTTAAGTAATCAAATATTTATTGAAAATGATAGTACCAGTAAACATTTAAATACAATAAATATCAAACATATTAGCAATTCAATTCGAATACATGGAACTGGAATAATGAGCACTACAGTAAGTATATCATTTTTTTAATGATAACTAATATTAATCATATTGGAATTATTATGTTAGCATTATAAAAAGTATGTATGAAATAACTTTAATATATCCCTCAACTTATACTGTGATAGGTAAGTATTTAAAAAAAAGTAGATAGTATAGTAGTTCACATTGTACTTTATATCTACTATTCTACTCTCTTTGTCTTCAAATCTCTTTTTAATTTCCTATTGTATGTTAATTTTATTAAAATATTTACTTGTATTACTTGTGGGTTGTGACGCAAGTATTGATTATTAAAACTATATAATTTGCATTATGGATAATAACATAATATTGTCATTATATTTAAGGTAAATACAACATATCAACTTCTTTGTGGAAAATTAAACATGTTATCAAAATATCTGTTTGACGAGCGTGTAAAATCAAAACTTAAAATAGAAATCTCCTTTCTACATGATATTCAAAAGACTAACAATGTGAAATACCCATTAGAACGTGCAGAAAGATGTTACTCTGGTTTACGAAAATTAATATTGAACACAAATCAAAATTGCATTGATCAATTTAGAATGCTAGTCACACACATTGGTAAGACATTTACAATTTGTTCAAACAATATAAAATACATACTAACATTAATATATGCCTGCTTTACAGGATCATCTAAGTTAAAAGCCATATGTACTACTTGTTATTTTAATGAATATGAAATTATAATTAACAATGTATTGTTTTGTTTTCAGGTAATGCTCTCGGTTATGTACGAATGGTTAAGTCTGGTGGTTTAAATTTCTGTTCCATGGCAACTTCTTTTATACCAGATTTAAAAAAAACTATTAATTTTGAAGAACTTTGTATAAGTTCAGGGTTTAACAAAAATTGTTTAGATTCTGCACGTCACCTTGATAATGTTGTGAATAGTATTCATCAAAATATTGCAGAGGGTACAAATTATTTCAAGGTAAATTGAATTACTCAAATTAATAAATACTAATATTATAAACTATCAAAAAAAAATATTTGATAAAACATGTAAGATATACCTAATATGATAATATATACAGTAGACGCCGCTTATAAGACTCACTTTGGGACCAGCACAAAGTGAGTCTTATAACCGAATGAATCTTATAAGCGAAGTGGAAAAAAAAAATTAATTACATAATTATAAATTTTATTTTACTACATATTTTGCTTTGATTTTAATACTTTAACACATATTACATATTACATACTTTATTATTGAATAAATTTAATAATCCTGATAAAAAAAACTAAAATTATAATAGGTAAATATGTATTACATATAAAAATATTATAAAAATTATACATTAATAAAAAATTATAAAGAATGTATGTATGTACATATAATGTATTTATTATTTATTTTGAAAAATTATTTTTGAAAAAAATTTGTAATTTTAGTTTGTTTTTTATTTTGTTCTAATATTCCGAAAATATACTGTTTGCATTCGTATTGTATATTAAAATTATTAATTAATTAATTACGATAACTGTGCAGCCACCAGATAATCAGATACCTCACTATAATAAAGATAATTGTTGCAATAAATGTGAACTTTAATCTGCGATAAAAATTATTATACGTTATAACTTTATAAGGTACCAACAGAAACTAAAAATAATCAACACGAATAATATTTAATTTTTCAATACCAATTTATTTCTAAATTATAAACAAAAAAGTTTATTTTCTACTATTTATTTTACGAAATTTGAGACTTATAACAGATTTTTTTTTAATGTATTTGGATACGTCCAGACCGTTCCAGACAATTTTGAGTCTAATAAGCGACTGAACCTTATATCCGTGAGTCTTATAAGCGGCGTCTACTGTATTATAATATAATGTTGTTCTCATAATTATAGTTAAACAGTAAACATATTTTGCTTTTATTTATCATACTTAGTATTAAAACAATTTTTTACATTTTAATTTTTGTGGTAGTAAAATTTTAATTATGATGACATCATGTTTTCAAAACACTATCAGGAAAATATTGTGCATCAATAATTTACCTGACCAAGTAAAACAGATTTTTGTGTGGACTAGTCTTGTCACTACATCTAAAGTTAATTTTTTGGAACAGCCCATTACATAAATTAATAAGAAATAAGATAAAATTTATTAATTTATTTTGTATAAATAAGATGACTAATTAATAAATTTTTTAAATGTTACAGTTATTAATTGATGTTTTTGTGCAAGCCATGAGTAGTGAAAGTAATTCACATTTGCATAACTTTTACATACTTGTTCCTGCGCTGACATTAAATTATATTGAACATTCCATAAATTCAAAAGAAAAAATGTTTAAGAAAAGTAAAGGAGCAAGGTTCACTGATGATGGATTCGCCGTAGGTAAAGATATTGACTAGAATAGTGATTTTATTATATTATTAATAATTAATAAATACAATAAATCTCCATAATTGGACATTAAGTAATACGAATAACCTTAGAATTGATATTAAATGTAGGTATTGCTTATTTATTGCGTATTCTCGACTCAAAGAATAAGTTTGAATCATTGAAGTGGTTCCAATCTGTATCTGAGAACTACGAACAAAAATTAAATTCACTAAAAAATGAAGAAATGAAAGCTCTGGTAGATGATGCAAAGCTACAACAACCTCTTAGTTTGTCTTATACAAGACTTCAGGTTTATTATAAAGTAAAATATATTGTTTAGTGTTAAACTTGATTATATTAAGTTCTAAGTAAAATAATATTTATTTATTTCAGGAGTTCATGCTACTATATTACAACATAAATAGCGCTAGAATATTTTTCCAATCAAGAAATATTAAGTAATTGTGAATGTATGTAATTTATAATACTCCCAATAGTATACTACTTTTTGTCCTTTTTATTTATATTTATAGTTTATATACATTTCGTTAAACATTGAGTTTTGTATACTTGTGTATTTTTGTATCCAATTCAAGCTGATATTGTTATTTTAAAAATGTATTACAATTTGTTGAACAATTAAATAAAGTATGTTAAAGTATTTTCAGTTGTAATCTTGCGTTCATATGTTATAGACGTTGATGTTTGTCTTGTATAGGGTTCCATTATTTTTTATTATATCTTTGTTTGATATACTCGTATATTATAATGCTGTATTGATGTCGCACATACAAATACATTGTCTTATCATTCTTGTTTGAAAATTGATCATCTATTCACTATTTTCTGCTAAGATAAAAAAAGTAATTTGTAACTAATGGCAACAGTTGCCGGGTTGTTATAAAGATCAATAAAAAAAAAATTAGATAAAACACTATGTGTGGAAAAATGCGTATAAAAACTTTTATGAACTTTTTTTACTGACAAAAGTGTTACTAAAACCTTCAGCAAAGTGTCAGGTTTCAGCCAAAAAAAATTTCAGCCAAATCAGTCCAGTAGTTTTCTCGGTTAGCGCGGTCGAAGAAAAACCCTTACAATTTTATATATAGTATAGATGAACATACGAAAGAAGGTAACAGTTAATTTCATTGATTAAAGTAGTTTCCAAACTGTATAACTTTTGTTTCGTATGGGCCAATCAATTCGATAACCCCTCTACCTTATTGTAAAACACTCAAATGTGACCCGGCTAGTGTAAGTTTTTTCTTAATATACGATGTGACCAGGGAGGCAGCAATGGGCTTCCCACTTCCCTCCCTGGCCACGATTCCAAACTCGAAAAAAAAAAAAAAAGGTTATGTTATGTTTACTAACACCTGCCTCCAGATACTGTTCCTCAGTTTATTTAACCATTCAAAAAACTGATAATATTTTAATCTCCGTAGGTTAATAATATGTATTGATTTTATATTATACAAAACGGATATCATTTATATAAATTAATAAATCCACATTTATTGACCAACAACACCAACTTTTGCACATTTTACATTAGAATCCGTCTTACTTAGGTCGTAACTGTAATTAAAACTCACAATTCTTCATGTTTTATATTCTTAATGAAACGAGTTATTTTCAGTTCTGATAGTTTGGTCTCGACCAGCACGGTTGTATAGTAAAATGCGCGTGTCCGTTATCTAATATGCCGTGTGGTACTTAGGTGCCGATCAAATGTCTCGCCGACAAAAAAAATAATTCGCCCGTCTGTAGAAACTAGAAAGTATTTCCATAAAAAATGTATACCAAATTGTATACAAAAAAGTTTGAATTTACTTAACTGAACTGGTGATATATTTGAACGAGAATTAATTACTTATTAAAAAAAAATGGAACTACCAACTTGAAACAAGAAAGTGCGACTCTAATAATGTATTTCGACCACATATTTACTCGAAATATTAATGTTTATATGAACAAGCTCTTATTTTAAATTTCAAAATTACTGATCACATCGCAACAATACTTTGATTTAAAATTCCAGTAAAATTGAATAAAAATAAAACCAATTTTCCTATATGAGTTCACTAGTATTAATTAATTAATATTCATTAATATAGAAAACTGGGCTAAAATATTTGATTCGCATGATATAGTTATTTCTTTCCAAAACTTTTTATCAAAAATAGATGGCGGTACCTAAACAAAAAAAAGAGTACTAGGAACTTCTATTACAAATAAACAAAAATTATCTAAATTATTAAAACGTCCGTTTGATATAAATTTAAAACGAAAATATTGACAGTATTATAATATACCAAATACGCTCATCGAAAAGACAAAACAAATATATTATCAAAATCTGTTAAATAAATACCAAAACATCCTAAGCAAGTATGGAAAATCATCAACGAAATAGCTGGAAAATCAAATTAAATTAAAGTAATCTAAGTAACTTAGTATTGAAACAGCTTTAAACATCGCTATATCAGTAGGTATTTCCAATGAGTTCAATAATTTACGTGGGTAAACATTTTGAAAATAATATTTTAAATAAAGATCGGAAAAAAATATGTAAGGAAATTCTAAGTAAAAATTGTCATGTTAATCACTCTTAATTTTTTTTTTCATTTACTCAAGATAAAATGTTTCAAAAATTAAATCTATTATACTGCGTATTATTATTTATACAGTATTATGAGTGCTACATACAACCATTGATTATAGAATAAATAAATAAGTTTATTATAAAATCAATGATACAACTTACAAGTACCTATACGAAATAATTTTACGGCTTGTATTTGAAATGTAGCACCTAGAATCTAATGCATTTAGAATTTAGATACTAGTTAATAAATTTCGGTGATTGTCGAAATAAATACAGAAATAGGGGTGAGCACGGTTAAAAAATCACCCTTTATAGAAAACAGTAAGCCTTTTTATGCCTGGGGTAAACTAATAAGTTTGCATTATTGAATAACGAATAGCTATGTCTTTGATTAATTATATATGTATAAGAAATGTAATTTAATTGGATGTAAAAAGTATTACGAGAGTAATATAAGTAACACTGTGTGCATAGAGCTCGAGACTATTCTGTGCGAAGCCGTGTATTCAGCTAGTTCATCATTACTAATTACTTATCAGTAGGGCTCGGATTTTGTAGCAAATGCTTCTTTTGAGGGGAGTGTGATAGAAAGATGATTCTTATATATTAATACGTTTTGAATCGTTCTGATTTTATAGATTAAACTTTTTTTTTGCTTTTTTTTGCTTTTTTCCACAAAATCTACTTTTTTTTGCTTTTTCCCCTATTTGGTTATTTTTTCTTGATTTTTAAATATTTTTCTTGAAAACTTAGCTTATTTCTGTGTATATTATACGTCTTGGACTATATTATTTTTACCAGTGAAAAAACCAGTAATAAATATATGACTTAATAACTAAAAATAACCGAAATAGTTTTATCTACAATTATCTATATTAATTGTATTTACGACTCGAAGAAAGGGAAAATTATCTGAATTATAACATCGTATTTTTGTTTTTAATTTTAATTTTGTTTTGTTTAGAATTAAATTAAAAATGATTTTTTTGGCTAGTTAAAATGCTTTTTTAAGGATTTATTTTGCTACAAAATCCGAGTCCTACTTATCAGTTATATTGTTATCGAGTGCAGACCTTTACCGTGTTCTCTCGTACATTACTTTCATATACTCGTAGTGATGTCCGTTTAGGATATGAACGGTGAAAGAATATTTTATTAGTGACTTTATAATATGGTCACTTAAACGATACTTTAAAAGCAGCTGTCAACACCGTGCCAATCGTAATATTTTAATTGACGTTCTGCTGCGGCAGTAACATTAAGAAGTTTTATTTTTATTTAAATCAAACATCATTAATTTCAAATGAATAATTAATAATTTTCTGTTTCGGTTTAAAGTAAAAATCACGGTTTTCTCATCGGCCGGTTAATTCCAACTTTTAGTGTAATATTACAACTACGACCACTGGACGCAGCAGCGCTTGTACTCGCCTGAACTCGTTAAAAATCCTAGACAGACTTTTTCTAGTAGGTAAAATAATGGACGCGAGTGGAATATACAGTCGTATAGGCCAGTGGTTTTCAACCTTTTTTGGATCGCGACCCCCCATTTTTTATTTTTTTGTAGTGTGACCCCCTTCAAAAAAAAATGTTGTTTTATTCATCAACATTTGATTTAATTACTGATAAAACATTTATATGGTATACGATTTTGATTAATTTCCACTTAAAAATGTAATTAATTTATAATATGTACAACATTATTTTAAAACAATACAAGCATAAAATATCTATAATATATTGCTATATAAAACAAAATGGAAAATTAACTTTATTTTATTTTTAAATAAAGTTGAAAAATCTTTTCGTCTATTATTTTTGGCGACCCCTAAACCTATGATTCGCTACCCGAGGGGGTCGCGACCCCCAGGTTGAAAACCACTGGTATAGGCGACGCGCCGCGGCCGTGTAAGAATATTTGATGATGGAAACATTGGAAACAGATAAAACGTTAATCGGTTCGAGTAATGCGTATAAAAAGTTATTAAAACGTCTTATTCGGGTTTAATGTACAATAAACACATTTAATGTGTGTACCCTGGCTGTACGTGTTCGTTTGACTAGACGGTTTTTTTTTTTTTACGGCGGAAAAAATGTTCATGTACAGTCTGGAAAGTTGATGAGACGGATATCGATGCACCACGAGCTTACCGTATGTAGTCAGGAAAATCACGATGATTTATGGTCCTCGCGGAATTATCCATGGAGAAACGCCGATCCACCACTTATTTATTTCAACTATCGTATTTAAATATCGGAAACACCTAAGTGTGAAAAAGTTCCAGCAACATTTTGGACACTTGAACCTGAGTAGTGGCATATAGGCTATCGAGTCGAGACGGGCTTCAACATCATGTAGCTCTATTATATTGTCCATAAAACACGGACTGTTTCAGATATATTTCACTGTAACTGTCTAAAATGATGTACAACATAAAATATTAAATTATTATATGGTCCCAATCCATAAATAACTGAAAATGTATTCATTAATTTGTTCTAAACAAATTATGGTATACTTTCAAATTTTTATTAGATGACTAGGTAATTAAAAAGAAACTGTACCTATAGAAGTATATTTTTATATATCATATGCTATAATCATAATAATATCTATAAAATATTATGTATGTTTTACGGGCTATAGGGAATGCCCTATTATTTATTTTGATAGATTATTTTCAAAACTTTTTTTTTGAGAATAATTTTTGGATAGGTTTAACTACTAAATATAGTATACATTTTAGAGTAAAATGTTTTCTCTTTGGAATACAAATTACTTACTTTCCTGCTCTTTACACACAGAAAATGTGTATTTGAATAAAATATGAAATAAAAACCTTTACACATAATGTGATAATTAGAGTTATATGTAATATTTATGGAATAAAGACAATTAAAAATAAAATACCGTATGGTTGATTATACTTAGGTACATGCGAGTTTACCAGTATTTAAACAATATATATTATACAACGCTCCAAAACAATATTGGTTTTGTTGTGCCAACCAACGTTGGTAAGACGATTTCGGTTGTAAATCAAGGATTCTAGCTCGCACTCCTCTTGATTTCCCAGACACAATTAGCACCTCCAACGTATCGTTGTCCACGTAAAGATTCTAAACTCAAACCCGATTCCCGTAGTAATAGGTCTATGCGCGATAAACTCTTTACTGGTCTGTCTGACTATTCGTATAAGTAGTAATACGCACCGCAGTGTATATAAAGTATAATATTGTTACAGACTATGGCGTAGGGTTACCAGATTATATTTTTCCGAACCCGGGACATTTTGAATGGATAAATATTATATATGTCGCCATATGAAAGAAAAAAAAATCTATATATAAAATAATATTTACTTTTTTTGATCATTATATGTATATATTTTTTTTAATGAATTATGAATACAAGCAATATAATAATAATAATTCATATTCTTAGTCTTCGGAACTTTTGGATACCAGGGTTTTTTCTGTTGATTTTACTACATATTGATCCATGAACTTGTTTTAATAAAGACTTGTTTCCCAAAATTCGGTCGCAGAATTCTTCACAAAATGTATTATTGAAGCACGTTTTTATAATAAAAGAAGATTCTACCGTTTTTATATCAAGTTTGTTTCTTGAATGATTGATTCATGACGGACGAAAAATGAACTCGAACAAATTGTGCAGTACACATCATAATCGTTATCGTTACGAACTTTTTTCAAAAACGTGAATTCACTTTGCAATTTTTCTGTAAATCTACATAACCGTTTACCACTCCGTGTTGGTGGCATTATGTCGTCATGAGAAAAATAGCTCACACCAATTAAGTAAATAACTAAGTAAATATTTTAGTTATTTTTTACGAATGGAAATCGGAAATCTATACAGCCAGACGGCGATACGGCATCAACTAAGAACTATAAAAAAATAGTATATATTACGTGTACAACGGTACTGAACATTAAACTACATTATTACCGTGGTGGTGTAGCGGTTATGATAAAAAGTTTAAAAATAAAATACCTATGATTATCGCGTGTATAATACTATAATCTTGCATTTTGTAATGTGTAGGAAGATAATGTTTTCTCATAATTGAAAATCGGTATTTTATCAAGTAAAATGTTGAAGCCGGGACAAATCGCTGTCCCGAAACTCTTTCTCGGGACACCGGGACACTTGGTTAAAAACCGGTAGTGTCCCGGCAAAACCGGGACGTATGGCAACCCTACTGTAATATACCCAGTATATTACTATTATTCTTAAAAGTAACATTAATTCTTAGAAGTAATATTAATACTTGTTTAAAATGTACTGCGTGACATTTCATGGGATTAAAATATAAAACTATATAAGTATAAGCTCATACCTGTCAAACGAAAGGTTAACCTGGTTGTTATGTAGATCTTTAAAATACACAAAGGAACACATAGTTGTAATAAAAATTAGAATGTGAAAACATTAAACCCTCAAGCCGAGGCCAACAAGACAACTTCGCAATACGTACACTTGCCGAAACAAACAGCGAAGGACGGGCGGCAACCCGGATGCAACCATGTATAAAAGAGGACCAAATGGACACCTAGAGTCAGACGTATCCAGCCATCCAGTACAGAAGCTCTGCCTGATATCATCGTTTAGAAGTTTAACTTATGTTCTTATGTTGTTTGATTTAATTACAAGTGTTAATAAACGTTATATAGTACAACTTCGCGTTAGCTTATTCTTGGAGTAGTTAACGTATTAACATTTGAATATTGTTACTGCTGGCTTCAAACCCGGCACGCAACACTACTATGGCGGCATATACTCGTACTGTGTATCATATCAAGGCTCTCGTACGGAGAAATCAGTATAGGTACTAACATTTTGGATGGATGACCGCGACATCACTTACGGACTGTATACAGCTGACGTGTAACGTGTTTTGTAGGAAAAAAAATAAAAAATAGCCGTTACGTCGGTTCATCCACGTGGCTGCGCGCGTGATGTGTTATACTGTACAGCGATATACAAAAGTAAAATAATTATGATTTATACGAATGAAAAGGGAATAAAAACAATATACCTACTGCGTTTGTTTTATTTTTCGTCTCGTCCGTCATGATGGTCTTAGCGTAGTGCAACTATAATAATAGTGATATCTTGGGGGCGACCGTTGCCGATACGGTGGACAGTGGTAAATGTGTTCGATTTGTTTTACAGACGAGAAAGATCTCGTAACCACGGGTAATTTTTTTTAAAACGAATCACTCGTAGGTATATGAACATTCTCGACAATCAAATCTTAAATGCTATTATTATAAGCAATTATTATTATTATATAACGATCTATATATAAAGGAAGAGGGCAGATACACTCACTCATCAACGCCTAGAACAAACCGCTGGACCTAGAGATTTGACATGTGGTGGTATGCATCTCTAATAGTATAAAGGGGTACTGATAAAAAAGGATTTTACGTTTTGTTGACATCTTCGGAATTGCATTTATAATTCCAAAGGTTTCTTGTGAAAATATCTAAATATCGATTTCTGAATTTTACCCTAATCCACCTCTAAAAGGAATCGAAAAGATAATAATTTATAAAAATTATCTACAGGCAAAACAACGTTTGCTATATCAGTGTAGTAGCTAATTTTATATAATCATTTTTATAACTCAAATACCACTAATTCACCGATTACCACAGCTTACAGCTAAAACTACCATACCGATTCATTTGAAAAGTTGAAGGCATGTACTTTTTACTATATTTATAGACACACTGAGAAAGGATTTGTCGAAAGTTGCATTCTGAAGGGCCTTAACAGTCTTAAACATAGCAGTGTTGACCTGTACTACGTGTGTTATGCGTGCGGGACCCCTGATTGTCACGGAAATCTTAAACAATAAACGCACATGCGCTACAGTCTAACAATTAAATTTCGTACCCATAGCGATTCAGTGCATTTTTTGATCCAAGCACTTGTTACCTACTTAAAATAGCTGACCTAGAAGAGTGACCGAACATCAAGTTTGATACCCAATCCGGTTTTGTACACAATACGACGTGTAAGAGGCTGCGGTCAGTTCTTGGCAATCTATATGGTCCGTCTCAAGGATCAACAAGTCTATTTGCAGGAAAACATCAAATCATGAATATTGGATATTATGTTCTTGTCGATTACTTTGATTTTACTTGGTAACTCAATTCAGGACTCAATACGTGCACTGTACCCGCTGCTCAACAAAAACGTGAAATTTGTCAAAAACACTACCGATCATAAGGAAAGTATCATATGGAAACTTACCATATTAAATATATGAAAAAATTATAAATAAGTAGTTATCGTAGAAAAATTGTAATTCAATATTTTATGTTTAGTCTTAGTAAATATAAATCAATATTAATTAAAGCTATATTTAGCGAATGATTATTGTAAACAATTCAACGTTTCCCAACCGGTGTGTCTCAATAATAATAATAATAAACGTTTTTCGTAAAAATATTTATTGGTTTTCAATTACATGACGCGGCTCCCTTCGACAATTCCCGCGACGCCCCTGGAAGCCGCGACGCACAGTTTGTATACCTCTGGTTTATACGAATATACGATACTATAACATCAGTTTTCCGTTTTAAAGACATGGTTATCATTAATTTATTCAATGTCAACTAACCATATTGTATAGTTGTAAACAATATGGTTGTTCAATGTTTATTAAACGTCTTTTATGCATAATTGTTCAATTCAACATTTATTTGATTTATCAATATCAGGGACGTACACAGGGGGTGTTTTGGGTGTTCAAACACGCCCCGAAATATTTGGTTTTTTGTATGGTTATTTATTTATTCAATTTTAATATTAATTTTTATATTATACTTTAATAGACAGATATAATATTATGTTGTGTTTGTGAAAAACCGACTAAAGCAAAATAAAATATAATACATATTACCATTGATTAAACATACATTAATCAATGATATTAGTATATTACATACAAACAAATTTATAAATAAAATAAAATGATACCTACTGTGTATTGACGTGGGTATAAAAGAATTCTATAATGTACACGGACATGGGAAATACCTAAGCTATACAGATGGGACAATTACTGCGAATTGGAGTGTTAAAATTAATGAATAATGCCGTTTCTGTTATATTTTGTTATCGACATTATCGTTCATGTTTTTGTTTTGTATCTAAAACGAGGCACGAAAAGTGACAATATTATACTGTTTTATTTCTTAACTCTCAAGTTGGTGTATAATATTATACTTGTAATTTTTTTGTTTATATTATAAAAAAGTATTGTAACTACTAAGTAAAGATAATTTTCTTAAAAAAATTTCGTATGTTTATTAAAAAAAAGTTCTACTTTTCAGCAACTGATTTTCAAAAACACCGCCCGAAACTTTTTTCTGCGTACGTCCCTGATCAATATTATGGAATTTATAAATGTATAGCAAATAAATGCATACTAAGAATCTGAAAATCTACGTTTAATAAATTTATTGAACATTTATGAATTTATGTTACGCCTAATCCGTGAAATACCTAGCCGAATACGTGAACTCAGCAACTGTAAGGACTTGAAACTGCAAATCGGCAAGGCCTTTCTAACACATAGACTGATTCACGATAAAATTGGATTTCGATATGTACTTTTCAAAAAGGATGATTTTGATAAATATATTATAAACATGAAAATTGAGCAAGAAAATACTAATAATTTGTTATACCCAGTAATAAAATAGTTGTTATTTAATACAATATTACAATATAATACGTTTACATGAAATAAAATACCGAAAAGAAAAATTGAAAAAAACCAGTTTTATACCGACACGACCTGTAGTGTCGAATATAATACGCGCGCATTATATGATACTTAAGCTGATAATATCGTCGTCGTCGTTTATCGTACACAATTATTGCCTGAACTCAGGGGCGTAGGTAAGGGGGGGGGTTCAAACCCCCCCATTCGAAAATCCAACTTTTAGGTATTGAGTCACTTACAGTACTTAGAATTACAAACCAACAAAAAAGACGAAGCAATATTCCTGTAGAGACAGCCGAAATATACTATAACATAAATGTTAACTATCCATTTCTTGATCATATGCGAGCGAACAAGCAGCCAGATTTTCCAACCATCACGAAAAGATCTTGGAAACCTCCAGATCTTACTGTCAAAGTATGTGAATAATAAAAATGATGCTGAAAAAAAATTTACAGAAATACATAAGATATATCTGCATGATGAAAAACTTGGAAATCTGTTGTGCGAGTATCAATTATGGACCAAGAAGTGGGAAGAAAGAAGTGATGACTTAAATGAGTTAAATGCAATTAAAACATTGGAAAAGTGTGATAAATGTTTTTTCCTCTCATTTATATTCTTCTTAAAATGTTGGCCTCTCTTCCTGTGTCTACTGTGAGTGCACGACGTTCCTTTTCTACATTGAAGTGTTTAAAGACGTATTTACGAAACACCACTGGTCAAGAGAGACTAACTGGCCTAGCTTTTTTAAGTATTTATAGGGACGTCATTGTTGATCCTTTACAAATACTTAACAAATTAATACAAAGTAGGCAACGTTTAAATTTACATTTATAGAATTAAATTTTTAAAAATAATATTCAAAGTTTTTTATTAGTATTTGTATTTGTTTTTATTTCACGTCAGCCTATTACAAATAATTTTATGTTGAAACCCCCTCCATTAATAATCTATACCTACGCCCTTGCCTGAACTACTTTACTAAACTTTCCCATCAAGAAAATAATTTATACCTTTTTAACTTTTATTGAATTACCTGTTTGATTGATAAGTAGGATTTAATGACACGCAGATTATTTAACTTGCATTCGTCATTTCTTACCACGATTTGCAGATTGCGTGAATATACGTTAGTAGTATAATTAAGTACAAATATTGTATGAACATTTTATCGTGGAATAATGTGATGCCGTCTTGCCGAATTAATGTGTTCGGCAGAAAAAAGTCATTATTTATGAAATCAGCAATTTCACGAAATCGGCGTAACATAATATTATGTAATATAATGCTCACAAGTTAACCACTTTTGTACAGAACGATGTAAATTTTGTAATTCTTTTTATCGTTTTTCAATCGCTTTGTTTGGATTGTCATATTATGTTTGAAAAATGTTTCAGAAAAATAATAACTTTTGTCGTTGAAGTTTATTTTAATTGTATTATTCTTATATGGCTATGTATATTATATTGGAATAATAATGAATAATAACCAATAGTAATACCCTAAGGCCTAATGCCCTATATCCAAACATGGTTACTGGTTAGGCTTTAAATAATGTAAGTTAGTAATCCGTTAAAAACTATGCAACGGCGAAGACCATTTAGCGCAAAGTCGGGTTACTCAACTAGTATAATATCATATAATAGTCAAAGTGTACTGTTCTACGGCTTCCCGTTGACATCTACATCTATCCGACATTATGTGTGGGACACTGTAGTTCGCAGGAACTGATATGTTCAAAATATCGAAACGAAAAAAATAGTTCAAATTTGGTATAACTTCTTCTTTTTTTTAATTTTTGCTTTGATAATTTAGAATTTTTAAAATTATAAGTAATTGCGGCCTCGGTGCCTGTGATGCCACGCATATTATGAATCACAATAAAAGCAAACACAGAGCACCGGCAGGATCCTTTGGCTTTAACACATGGGTGATGAACGAGCATTTTCAATAGGAGTAGTGGTCAGTGTTGGTAACAACCTCAATTCTATTTTACTATTTTATATTTACTGGCGACTGCTAGGTTAAGTTTATCCTCAACATAATGTACAGAGTCACGAGAATAGGACTAAAAGTAGATAGACATGACTCAGGATATTTAAGATTTACTTCGAAACATTTAATTAATATTTTATTACCCACAAATATTAAATAAGTTACATTCCCATTTTTAAAAGGAACATCGAGGTTATTAAAATGAGTTTATTTTATTTTAATTGTTTATAAAATGAGGGGGAATGCACTAATGTTAAGCCTCAGTCAGCGAGTGAAATTTCCGCTCTTATTGTTTCCTAGGTAATAACTTTTTTGTTGATTTTGTGCGAGTTAGAAGTTTTTTTGAAAAATTTCATCATTTAAATGGTATTCCACTAAATTTCACTTCATCTTTATAGCTCTCTTTTAGTATTAAGTCCAATTTAATTGATGGCGCCTCAACGTGCGGGAAAAGCAAATTATCTTCGTTTCGAGGAATAAACGGTTTATGATGCCACCCGTACCTTTGCTTTCGGTTTTCGGTGAATCGTATTTGTCCTTTGGTCCTAGGGATTTAGCTTCTGACAGGAGTCTTACGTAATCGACCTTTGGTTCGCCCTGGTCGGTGCTGTACACCTCGTGGCGCGCGTAGAATTTGGCCGCAATCGGTGACACGTTTAAATTTGGCCTAAACGTGGTGTAGACTTTTTGGTATCTTGCTTCTTTTTTGTACAGCTCCTTCATAAGATTGCAGTCCGTGTCATGTTTGTCAGGAAAAATACGACGTTGATATTTCTCGTGTGCAGGTGGTAATGTGTTCGTGTCTCCGGACTGTCTCGTGCGTATGACGGACGGGGTGTGGTGTTTGTTGACCATATACTTAAAGCGTGAGATGTTAGTTAATTACTATTACTTACTTATTATTACTTACTATAATTACTTACAATAGTTTTCTAAAAATGTTTCTAGTTACGTTCTGTCGAGTAAATTACACGCGGCGGTTTCGTTGGTTACGAAGAACGTTTATTCACACTAATCGACACAATCTATAATCGATTTTCAGCACTTGCATTGCCTCGATGATTTTATACAATTATACATACATAACTAACTGACCCGACAGGCGTTGTCCTGTCATAATTATGAATATTGTGTTCGAATTGGTATATATAGAAAGTAAATAAATAATTAGTATAAAATATAAATTACATTCATGTAAACGTTGATTTTTTTGTCATTTATAATTTGGGAGCCGTCAACATTTTGTGAAGACTCAAAGGAGCCTTGGGATGAAAAAGTTTGAATACCTCTGTGTGCTATGTGATTGTTCTGTGTTTATCTCAGCGTCGATGGCGAAACGTTATATTTGAAGTTTACCTCCAAACGTGAATATTATTTTCTTTTCGGTGTTGAATGATTTTGAGAGCGTACAATTTAATATTATTTCCTACTCAATCACTTATTGCCTACAATATCATGGTGTACCCCGTTTTCCCATACTAATTACTAGTATTCAGAGCGTATCCAAGCCGTGGGGACCCCCAAGATATGTTGAAGCTGTAGGTCACAGGACCTTTATCAATATTTATTAGATTATCTAAAACACTGAACATCACATATATTTTTATTTCAATAATATTATTCAGGTTGAAAATATTCCGATTGTTAATTTAAGTGTTTTTTAGAGATGGTAAAATCTTCAACAGTTTTTTTACTTTTTCGTGCAATTTATCAATAAATGTATACAATAGATATACATGCGTATAATGTTCTTAGGTTGGTATTTTTATTCGGGCAAGAAGTTTAGAAAATATTTATATACTATGTTCCTCTCTCATAGTTCATACTGTGTTAATGAAAAAAGAACTGGGCGCCTTTTTAAAAAATAATATTAAAGATTTTCGACGGAACTCGACCAAAATAACGGAAATATGCATCATTTTTGTAGTTAAAAAAAGTATAAAACATTTAATTTTAATAATATTATAATTATAATTATAATAATATTAATATTATAAGTTTTGACGTTTAATGATACTAGGAGTTAGGCTGCCTAAATTAAAAATCAAAATTGTTTTGCCATTATCCAAAAATATTTGTTTCACTTTCAGTGGAAAACGATAGAAAATATGAACTAACATTTTTACAAGGTATTTTGACAAAATTATGGGTGTACTACGTATACTATCAAATCATTATAATAATAATAATAATATAATAATAATACTATATCTATAACTATAACTCCGGAACCACTTATCGCACAGCGTACTAACTTCACAGAAACCATCTACATATCAATCCTAATATGCCCTGAAATTTTTATCGAAATCCGTTTGGTAGATCTTGAGTTACAAAATGTATTAAAAATGTACACTTATTTTTAATTATATAGAAGATAGACTTATAAAAGTAATTAAAAAAGTTAAATTTATTTATTTTTTCTTACTATTAACATGAACATAATAAAAATATTTGTTTAGTTTTAAATATTCATGTTTTGGTACTTGACGCTCCCTTCCCCCTCCATGTTGAAATCAGGGATCTGTGCCTGACTTGGTGCTTAGTATAGTCTCAAAAAAAATAATGGGAACACCTCTGATTATATTGTGCTGTAGTGTATACATTGAATTTTCTCGCGTGTATGGGGGGGATCTCAATGATTTTATTGAATGCTTTAATTGTTTATTGACAGGCTTCACGTAACTTTATAAGTTATATTATCATACACCATTGTAAGTGTTAAAAACTTCATTCATTCATATGTTTGCTTATTTTACGTATATTTAATAATAAAACTACAGCATAGCACATACAAATAATTACGAATACTAATTTCGAGGAGGTATTTAAAATTTAACAATAAATCATATTATCTATGAGTATAATATAGTAATTTATTGTAATTATACCTACAGATAATAATGGATTATGGATTTAAAACTTATTTATAAAAAATATAAAAATACCAATTTATTGGTGATCAGGAGTACAAATGTATTAAAACCGTAATTTATTCCTGCTAATAGTACTTTAGTAGTGAACATATATTTGATCCAATGATTTATTTTTACCAAACCTCTAATCGAATCACTTCGTAAACAATTTAATTCTAACACGAAACCCGATAACTTTTAATTGATATAGGGCATGATTTTCATTTATTACTTAAATATATACAAATAGTGAAAACAGTTATATTCAAATATTCAAAAATATTTAATTACCTATTTTAAGATATTGAAAATAAAATCTATATATGTATATTTATTAAAGAAGTCATCATGAGAAACACACTCATATTAACCAACTTTTTGTATTGTAAACTATTATAATTACCCATTATGTATATAAATAATAAAAATATACAATTAATTAAACAGAAATCCGTAATTAGTTATAATACATAATATGCAATTTACTAGTTTGTTTATTTATTATTAATTATCAACATCTTAGCACAATATATTATACATTTGTTTACTCGGTTGATTTAGTTTATCGGCAGATGGTAAGCTTCACCAAAATTTACACTTTTACTTAAACATTTTAAAATTTTATTTTATTTTAATGTCGATACATAAAGAACGGCGAAAAAAAGACCAACATTATTCGAACAGAGACAAAATGATAAGATGCATTTTACAAACAGCGACAATTTATTTTAATTACTTATTATAAACTAAATTATAGTCTATAGACATATTATGTATTTGCATATTTGGACTGTCCAAGTATTAAGGCGATACAATTGTTCCAGGGTCGTCCAAAAGTTGAAGTCAGCATATGTGTATATATACAAATTTTATTAGCAACTACCTTACAATTAGGTAGGTTTAAAATTTAAATGCAATATTTGTTGGGATTTTTCGAAGACCTATAGATACTGTGTTATCAAATGTACTTTGTTATAATAATTCATTAATTATTTACAATCAAAGTCTGTAACAATATATTAACTAGGGATCTTACTTTTAAGATAAAACATCTTTCTATTAAATGTGTATGAGTGTATGACTAATAGAGGATGTATTAAGAATCTAAATATATTATTGTTGTCAAATATGTTTGTGAAAAAGCATATATAGAGTAAAACAATTTATAATAATCATACTATTGATATCATCAATCATTTATGAATCAATAACTGTAACTCTTAATCTTAGAGGATTTAACATTAAGTATTTACAAAACAAATTAAGAATTTGTTTAACAAATATATTTACATATGTAATTATTATTATGCATTTGTTTTTACAATTGTTAGACATTTTCTTCCGGCTTCATTATTAAAGATGACGGCTTGGCAACAACATAATCCTGCAACAAATAACAATATTTAGAAACATACTGAGTATAAAATACATGTAGTATTTCAAGTAAGTAACAAGTTAGAGATTAACAATATAATTTATAAAATTAATTTAGCATGTAATATTAAATTACACTCATATATTATGGGGCCATCAAAAGATAGTTATTAATAAATTAACACAAAAACTATCATAATTTCTGATAAATTTTCCAAAATGCAAAAATGAAAATTACATAATATTATTTCATACCTAATACCACTTTGAACATATGTGTTAATAAAGTTTTGCAAATAATTATATCACTCCAAAATTGTCTAGTAGTAAGTAGTTGGATTTTATAAAAAAACTAATTAGTAATTAAAAACAATTTAATAAATTTTGAATACAATGAACCTAATTGACTGTGTAAATCAGAATAACAAGTATATTTTTTACATATAGTTTCATGATATTACAATATAAAATGTTTAATTCGTGCTTACCTGCATAGTGAGGTTGCCAGTAATAAAACTGTGTAGTCTTACATGAGAGTCTAAGCATATACTCATAACATGCATTTGATTCAAATAGTTTATACAGGATACTGATTTTATTGATCCCGTGCTACCTCTGAATGTTTTCACAGGTAATGTTGTTTTTCCTCGGAAATCGTAATGAAATATAGAGCCTTTGGTTGTTCCAACAATTACTTCACTGCAATAATAAATAAAAATGTTTAAAATTAAACCAAAGTGATTGAATATTTGAACTATGGGAAATAAATACAAATATAAACTATATTAATAATTTTTTATCCTTTCATTATTTCTTTTTAGAGTATTTCAGTGTTCAAATTGTTTTTAAACAATTTGATAATCCTATAAATTGACTAATATAAAAAATATACACGTTTTTTAAACCACTTTAATCATAACACTTTTGATCTTTCAATTTCTTAAAGATTCAATTTTTTGAAAGTACATTTTTATCATATCTTAATTACATTTAAATTTTTAAATGAGTATTATCGTTTAATTTTTAGGAAGTTAAATTTATTTTTGTTGCATTACAAATACAGTAAAAACCATTTATAATGACATTCAAGGTACAAGTAAAAATTGTTTATAGTAGCCATTAAGCAATATTCATTATAACCAAAATCATAAAAAAAATTTAATCGCGATAATATATATGATCATCGTAATATCATGTGTAAAAATGTTATCACGAAATCCTGATAAAAAGTATTTTAATTATAATTATTACATACTTCATTAGCAATACATAATTAAAATTTCAAAGTTATTTTTTATTTTATTTCCAGCTCTAAATTCTAAATTGATAATTTATACTGACAGGTGCTCAAAGATAACATTTTTTTCTAAAATAAAAAATATTTATCAAAACATTCATATAGGAATTATAATGATAACATAATAATAAATAAAAATAAGTAAATATAATTTAAAATTATCATTATTATCGGATTGTCTTAAACTATTTTTATTCTGTATCTATGTAATGGACTGCAAGATGAAGCATTTTATATTAAGTAACCTAAAATACATACTAATCACTGTAGTCCGGAATTGTTCTTAAGCAAACAAAACCTGTGTTTATTGCTGTGCAACTGTTTACTGGTCTTCTTTGACTGGACAGTGGATCAAAAAGTTCAACCTAAAATTAAGAAGTGTATTTCATGTTTTTGTACTATTACCTATGTTTACTAAAACCACGATTGAATACTTTGAGTCTAAAATAAAACAATTGCCACAGTAATTACTTACCACTCCATGCCTATGAGAAACAACTGCTTTATTGTTGTTATAAAAACCAATATCAGATACATTACAAGATTGTTTGAGTTGAAGCATATCTGGTTTTGGCTGCAAATAAATAAATAAAATCAATTAAAATCTTTGGAACTGCAAACAATTAACAATCCAGAAATATTTACAACACAAGTAAATTTAAAAAATTTTAATCAAAACAAAAAAAATTAAAAATTAGTCATAAATATGAACTTAAAATAACAGTTAAAATAAATTATTAAAAAATAGTTATTTTGTTGTATCCACTTTAAAACAAAACAAAGAAAAAACAAAAAATAAAGAATATTTTAAGTGAAAAAAAAATGTACAAGATTAATTTTAAATTAATAATCATGAATATGAATATACTATTCAATTTAAATTTTAAGATAAAGCAAATAGAAAACAATAAATTTAACATTTAGAATCAGACAAAAAATATTAGATAATAACAATTGAAATTTAAGATAAAAACATATTACATTTGCATTTTATTAAAAAAAAGTTTTATCATCAAAGAAAAAAAACTTACACTTTTTGATGTAAATTCAACCTTTCCAGTTTCATAGTCCCATATTTTTAATGGATTTTCATTCCCTCCAGTTGCAAATTTTTCCAATGTAAGAACTTGTCTTACACAAGTTAAATTTGATCCTGTATTTACCTTTTCCAAAACCACATCTTTGATGCTTTTTATTGGTTTAATCACCACCATTCCATTGTCGACTCCAACAATTAAAACTCTAAAATTAGAATTATTAATATGTTTCTTATTTAAATATTTAATATTAAGAAATAAGCACTTACTTATCTTTTTTAAATGCACCAATGATATTTCCTGTTTCATTGATACCATATTTTCTAGTGACTTTCTTATTCTTTAAATTAAATAAAAATATTTTTTTTTTTGTATTTGTAATTATATTATCATTATCAAAATGACAATAATTACTAAATGCTAAAGAAGCATTTGTTAATTCTGTATACTTAAATTTTTTTTTTTTAAGTTCAACGCCTGTAACCATAAAATAAAACATTTATATTAAGAATCATTAGAAATAAATATTTATTATCTTTATCAGTTAGGTAGATAATAAGTATTTAATTATTATTATAAATAATAAAACTGATTATTCTCACAAAATATAAATTCATATTAATACAACTTTTATAAATATTTGAATACATATTTTCATAACAATCTTAATGTTTCATAGTTTAAAAGTTTATATTTATTTATATTGAATAAGATAATGTTCAAAGTAAATACCATATATTTTTCATCTCCAGAATACATACTGAATTTCTTGTACATTTGATCTAATCTCATTCTATTAATTATTTGTTAATTTTATTTCTCCAATAATTATCTACTAATTATGTTTTTTGTACAAAACCATCAAATCTAAAATTATTTAAACTATAATACAACCAATATTATTTCAATCAGAACCATAAAAAATATAATTTATTTCTGTTAACAACAATTTACATACAGTGATAATTTGTTTTCGATCTATATTTGACAGCCATTGTCACCAAATTAAAATGTTTACACTGTGCCTCCTAACTTAACTGATATGTATTTTTCTAACACATACCTAATCCAAAAACAAATTTAATTTGTTGAAATACTGCTAAATGATTGTTAAGTAATTAATTACTTTACATCAATAGATATTAGGTTTATACAATTTATACAAGTAGAAACCTTTTTAAAATCACCCTAAATTGAAAGTTCTATATTGTATATAATAATTTGTATCTTAGAAAATTATTTTATGTTAAATGATTGTATTACATTCATTAAAGGTAACAGAACAACCAATATTATGATTTTTTTCAGAATACTACCAAACAGAAAATTAAAAATGCCAAGGTAGTAAAATGTCTAGAGAACGGCTTACAGTTTTAGTTTCATTAAGTATGACCAGTATAAAAATGAAACTGTTTGTTATTGGAAAATAAAATTTCTATATTATATTATAATATATTACATAGTTCTACTATATATAATACATATTATGTTCATATAAATATATATAATCAAGTTTCGAATTATTACCAACATTTTAGTCATAATGGCTATCATTTTTATTAAGACGATCAATTTTAACTGGTTTCTTGATATTTAAATGTCATTATAAATGGTTTCTACGATACTTTTTAAAATGCTCAACTTGGTCTTGCATTTGTAGTAATTGCATCAATTTACACATTGTGTAATTGGTATTAAATATTGTCAACAGACACGACACATAGATAAAAATAGTGTAGGAACGGGCCACTAATTAAGATATTCTGAATACCCAACTATGAACTGACAAGAAGTCCTCATACTGAATCATCAATTGCAAATGTAATTGTAGTGCATCCAATAGATAAAATGAACACCTAATAATTCCAGTAAAATAAATGTTTATCCAGGACCGTTTGGTATCCAGTGTATACTAATTCGTCGTACGGATTGATAACATTGAGTACATTAATGTACACAGTTTACAAACGATGAAATATTAGTTTCTCATCAATTGTGTTTGTAAACCATCCGTGAACGGTAGAAGCAACATGTTCCAAAAATATACTTATAATATTATTACAATGAAAACGTTAAGTTGTTAACATTACCTTTCAACATTCCATTACTGAACCCAATGATCGCATCGTAGTCCCAAGTCATCTTATTTTGTCGATGAGAATTCAACAAATGTTTACAACTTATTGTTGCACCGATTTCAAAATTTGAAAGTCTGACGTCCCAAGAAAACACGACTCACTGATTCGCAGAAAAATTAAAGAATTTTATATTACTCTCGGACATCGGCGGATGGCTTGCTCAGTAATCTGTTATCACTTATCATTTGTGTTGCCAACAACCATGTGCTATGCCAGAGGTAATCAAGCTACGCGTCGCGGGAGTTGTCGAAGGGAGCCGCGTCATATAATATTGAAAACCAATAAATATTTTTACGAAAAACGTTTATTATTATTATTATTATTATTATTATTATTATTATTATTATTATTATTATTATTATTATTATTATTATTATTATTATTATTATTATTATTATTATAATTATTATTATTATTATTATTATTATTATTATTATTATTATTATTATTATTATTGAGACACACCGGTTGGGAAACGTTGAATTGTCTACAATAATCATTCGCTAAATATAGCTTTAATTAATATTGATTTATTATTTTATTGATTTATATTTACTAAACATAAAATATTGAATCACAATTTTTTTCTACAATAACTACTTATTTATAATTTTTTCATATATTTAATATGGTAATACATAATTAGTATAAAATATAAATTACATTCATATAAACGTTGATTTTTTTGTCATTTATAATTTGGGAGCCGTCAACATTTTGTGAAGACTCAAAGGAGCCTTGGGATGCAAAAGTTTGAATACCTCTGGTATAAACAATTAGTATGTTAAACTTATAATTATAATACACTCGAATTGAGTACCTACGTGTCTTGATCGGTGTGTCATTGAAATTTGAAGTGTTCGAAGGTACGACATCCCGATCCCTCGTGTGTATATAATAATACAGTTTACTCACGATTATCCGTGGAATAGGGTGGCAGGACATCCACGGATAAACGAATTCCGCGGATAATCCGCAAAATTAAATTTTATAATAAAAACTAAATTGGAAATTGAAATTGAAAATTATTATTACATATGTATTATTAAAAAAGATACACATGTATGTACAATGAATGTATGTACATGTATAATAAAAAATTAATAAAAATTATAAATTATTTATGTGCAAAAAAAACAGTCACAAGTTATAAGTTATATATATGCGACTATCGCAGCCCAATTTAACCGATAATTATGTACAATGTACATTCGAGGGTCTATTATTAAAGGAACATAACATAATGTGTATTAATAAAAGTACATACACGTGTATTAATATTAAATAAGCGTATTTTACGTCGTTATCGAGTTATCGGGTATGACAAATTCACAACCCAATTAAACCTATAATGATTTATAATGGAAAGATACAATACGTCAATACGTATATATTTTTTTGTATAACATATAGGTATGTAGACGATTCCGTGGAAGACAGCGGATAATCGAGAGTAAACTGTAGTTATTACTTATTAGTTATTACTGCCACTTATTAGTTATTACATGTTGAGCCTCGATTACACAGAGCGATTTTACACGCTAGTCGCCGGCGAATTAACTCGCTCAATGTAATAGGTCTAGTCGCTTATTCGCTGCGTGTAAAACACTCGCTACTCGCCCGCGATTATAGTTGACGGCCGGGCTACTTTCGCCTATACGGCTAACTGTAACCTAGGCTACAGTCGCTAGTCGCTGGCGTTTTTACACACCTGCGAGTAAAATCGCAAAATGTGATCGCAAAATCGCTAGTGTGCCGGCGTGTAGTAGTGCTGGTAAAAATGTCGGAAGCTGTAGTTCGCGCGGGAATTGTGGTGATCTCTCATTTATTGCGACAGGAGTTGGAAAATTAGTGTGTGTGTTACCAGTACGCGCGCGTGAGTGAAAAAAAAAAAGAAAGAAAGAAAGGCATGGATAGACTGGGGTAATGAGGATAATAAAGAAAGAAAAGAAACAATATAAATTATATTTTCTATATTTATTTTTTATTTTTTTATGCTAATGATTGATTATCATTTTGCTCAATCGGTATAGTAGTTATGATTGGCATATGATGACTGAAATACGAAACGTACATTTGCGACTGAACATTATCCATATATCGCGTAAAAATTGCATTTCAATTCACCGACCAACATTATAATTTATAATACGTAATATTATTATTATGTCATATTATGTACATGACGTAGGTACTGATACGCTTCGCACCGCCGCCCGGACGACCGTATGAAATCATCCCGGACGATCTTTCCGTTTTTATATAAATATTTATCTCATTGATATTATTGTTGAGTATTCTTTGTTTAATAACCCAACCAAAAATACTGTCGCTTAATGACACAACCCATAGCCGTTTACAAAATACAGCTACGACATTCCGCGGCTGCGCACAACGACATGTCCGTGTTCGCGTTCGTACGGCCGCCCGTTCGCTTTTTTTTCCTCACTACCATGCGTAAAGAAGTTTAACTTCAAAAAAAAAAAATTATAAAAAGAAAAGATTATGGACCAGAAGTATCTGCATACAACTTTTGAAACATTTAATTTTTTAATTTTATATTTAAATATTCATGGTGCTTTATATTCCATTGTAATGGATATTGTTCGTATATTTTTAAAAAGTCAACAATATTATCACAATTCCATTTCATCATTAATTAAATTTTAAACATAAAAGAAAACGAATTAATTTATTAATATTATAACTTTTTGTCACGTCATGTATCACATGAAGTCATGAATGCGTGTGCGCGACTAGCAAGCGAGCGAATTTAATCGCTCAATGTAATCGGACTTTTGTCGCCGACCGCAGCGTGTAAAATCGCTCGGTGTAATTGAGGCTTTAGGTACTGCAATAATACGTGTTTCGGTGTTTTTCGAAAGTGTTGAATATTATTGCCGATAACCGTGTCGTGCGGGAAATATCGCAATAATAGTAATGGGTTCCATCAGGGGCGAACGCAGGAAAACATTTCGGGGGGGGGGGGTTTTGAAAGAATGTAAAGTTTCATAAAAATTCTACTGTATTATGTATTACACTTTTGTCTTTTACTATTTATTTTAGGCACTTATAAGTTATAGTATATACATAATATACATATTACAATTATTACATATTATAGATTAATTAATTATTACAATTTGTCAATTTACATTATAAAATAAAATCTATACGTCTTGGAACTTTTGCTATTATATCAATGACCTCTTTGCAAGTCATGTCCACGTCTCTGTATAAGTTTAATAGCATCAATCCATTTAATCGATTAATGTCTTAATGTTAAGGGGCCTGGTGCCGGTAATATTTTATATGTAAAATACCGCTTTACAGAAAAAACGATCACGCCTCGTAGAATAGTTGGATTTCGATTATTGTTTTTTTATATGAAAGAAGAATACTTTCTACAGGGTGGATTGAACGCCGATTTTCCAAATGCAAATGCAATTTCAGAAGCTGTACGTCTAAATAATTACATTTTTTTGGAATTTTTATAAAGTAAATTCACTGCTTTGTTAAAATTATAATCAAAAATCGGGATTCAATCCACCCTGTAGAATGTTTTCCTCTTTCTAATAAAAAAAAAATTATCGAAATCTAACTATTGTACGAGGCGTGATCGTTTTTTCTTATAGTCATTTTTATTCACCAAGTTGCAAAATTTAACTCTTTTTTTTTTCTTTCTCATCTTTAACTGTAAAAGTGCCTTTACTGGAAGGTATCTTTAATCCGTCATTCACGCCATAGCTATCTATTTCATCAATTTCACTTATTGTTCAAACTATGTAACAGATTGTGGAAATATAAATAAAGTAATAAAAAAAAAAAAAGTTGCAAAATTTATTTTCGAATCGTTGACATGTGCATGCGCGTGCGAGAACGCTGTGTATAGTGCACTTCTAAGTGCTTTCTAGTGCAATTATATTTCGGCCGATAGTCACGCGCCGGATATTAAAAATAAATTCAGATAACATCGGCTAGATCCACACGAGTGCATGAGTACGCGCCGCGGTCGTATATTGTATTGTGAAATAATAAATTGTTATCTATACTTATAAAATCCAAATACCACTCACTCACTGAACGTTGTATCTTAAAAACTACGCAACGTACGGACTTGAAATTTGGAATAGAGGTTCTTCTCATATTTTCACCGTGCAATTACAGTAGGATTTTTCGAAATTCAACCCCTAAGGGGGTTTAAAGGGGTAAAAAAGGTGAAACTAGAAAAATTCACCTGGCCGGAACCGCCGGAGCTTTGAGTATGAAATTTGGTCGGCAGTTTATTTTTATATTACAATTATATATATTATATATATTTATATTCAATTTTATATCATGTTAAAAACGAGTCTGTATCAAACATAACTTGCAAAGTTGCAACCCAGCTTGTTTTATTTTATAACATAAAACATATTATAGATAGTTTATAGTTTATTATATAGATAGTTAACATTAATTCACATTACGATTTGCGTCAGATTGTGACTAAATGTGATATCTCGTGTTTTCGTCTTCTTATTGGTCGACTGCCTACGATTTATCTGAATCTACATCAATCAAAACATTCGAATCTGAGGTAGTATTTTTATTTTCTGGTTTAGAAAACTTTAAAATTGTACTCATTTTTAATTTTTAATATTTTTATATTTGCTTTTAATATTACGTCATAAGCAGGGCTCGGAACTTTATGCATTTGCATCTTTCTCAGGAAGCTGCATATTTCAAATCTGATTTGATACAAATTCGTTTCATTGACCATACAATTGAAATACAAAAATTTATGTTGCATATTTTTGCATATTTTACTAAATTTATATGATTTTGCATATTTAAATATTTTGAGTATATAAATGCATTTTATGTTAAAAACTTATTATAAATCATCAATAAGCAAGTTTTTAATATTTTAAATTAAATGATTTACAAATAAATAATCTCTTCACACCAGGCCTTTTCCAAGAGCTGTCATTTTTGTTATCGGTGACGCTCGCCCGCACCGTTTATAAAGTTTATACTTTATAGTTTATACTAAGAAAATAAGAATAGGCCGTAACTTGTAATCGTAATGAGGTTTTTATATTTATATTAAAGTTAGCTCGTTAGATAAAATTAATTAAAATACCCATTTACCAATGATATTGTATTGGGTTGTACTGAGGTGTATGTCAGTAAAATGAGGTGCGTTCGTGAGTTATTGTCCGCTTACCGTGCTCAATTACCGCTTATGTTCCACGTAAAATTGTGATTTTAATATTTGTCATGTATGATTCAGTATAACAGCTTCAAATCATCAAAAGAAAAATATAAATAAAATATTTATGATTCAAAAATAATTTTTTTTTATAATTTTACTTTAAAATATATCTTTTTTACAAAATAATAAATGCATATTATACTGCATATTTGAGTTTTTTTAATGCATACGTATGCACATATTTCATTGTTTTTTAGTGCATAAAGTTCCGAGCCCTGGTCATAAGTATAGCAATTAGCAATACGCTATTATACGACAATAAAAACTTTAGTGTACACTGTACAGCACTACGCCAAGAATGCGAGATATATTATTATGTAGTGTTCGTTGGCGGTGTGGTTTATATTGAACAATTATAAAATTTCTAGAATTATCTTGATTCTAGATAATACGGGTCGTTGCGAATTTCCGGCAGGCTGTAATATTATGTGGGTAATTACACTCGTCGTCTGTCTTAATTACGTACATCATCGAATTGGCGACGAAAGTTATAACATCCACACTTTAAAACTGCATTATCATACATTTTTATGGTAATTTTACTGAACTGTATACATCAATTTACAAACCATGGTGGACGAGAAACTTTTTAATAACTAATAATTTATTTTATTTTAATTTTTTTGAAATGTTATTAGTAATACATTTTGTAAGTCAGATAATTTATTTTTTGTTCCTGATATTTCGGGGGGGGGTTCAACCCCCCCCCCCCCCCTGCGTTCGCCCCTGGGTTCCATCGTTTATATAATAGTTGTTGCGATTTGCAAGAGTACACTACGCGATAGACACGCGAGTACGCGACGCAATTTCCTAGCAAACTGAATGGAGTTCTATTATATTAGTGGTGACTGGTGGGTCGTTACTGCTGTAATCGGTATAAGTACAATGTAACGATTACATAGGTGGAACGAGTAGGAACGAATACGATGATCGTTCCACAGTCGTTACATCGGTACATTCGGTCCATAGTTTCCAACTACAAAATGGTCCCTACTATCGTGGCGGTACCGACTGTGGTCGAATGATTACGAGTTGTCATAATACAACGGTCCTCGCCCCTCGGGCATTTTGTTGTGGTATACTATAAATATTATTCTTAATAATTACTGAACACTGGGTTTTCTTCTAATGCTATTCAAATAATCTGCTTTAGTCGTATCGTATACTCGCTTACGTAACACGTATCGTTATTGATACATACAATTATACATATAAACATAATTACTACCTAGTACCATTGATTATAAATAGTATTTAAGTATATAGTATTATAGTACCTACCGTGAATACAACGGTCGCCGGGCGTGTAACTAAAAAAATGTACCAAATGTACCGATGTAACGAAGTATTAGTACTCGTTACTTTTATGTACCTGTACTGATAGTAACGATTCCAGGAAAGTAACGAAAAATCATATTACTATAACACGCGATTTGTTGACGACGCGAGCGACGCACGACACGTGCGATCGACATATTATTTTGATTACCATGGAGGCATTCAATATAAAATTCGTTGGTGAGGTTGAAAAACACCCATCATTATATAATTATACAATTCCCCGACTAGTGTAGGAAGTATTATATTATTAGTATTGTATCCGATGGAGAGCTATATTCACGAACCCACATAAAAATATTGCCAATATTTCTAATATAAACAACTCCAATATTATATCTAATATGTTATTGAGCTCACGACTGTATAAACTATATATTATAATATATAGTGTATATACTGTATATTATAACACTATTTATGTCGAACTTTTTTTTGAAAATTGAAAAAAAAATTGAAAACCGATCAAAACAAGATCGAGCGATAGATGATCGACTAAATATCGTTTCGTGTTGGTGGACCTCGATCGCACAAATCGCGTTACGCTGTGAAACGTAAACGCGACGAACGCGAAATTCGCGTCGCGGCGCGATCAATGCGGTTCGCGTTGTCGTCCGTCAATGCGATGGTCGCAGTAGTGTCCAATGTAAACGCGATGAACGCGAATTTACAGGAACATATAATATGTTATGTTTATTCCAATACACAGCTACTTTGTATTCGTCCTCAATCGCAGGCAGTCGTTTGGTTATTTTTTTCTAAAATTACTGTTTATAAAAATGTTGACTTTTCAACAACAATCAAACGCGAATTTGCGGCTGACCATATTCAGATAATTTTTAATATTTTTTACATGCAGTGTATGTCGAAGTGAGTTGTGCAAAGGTTGTGCGGTATATTTTACACGTTGTTTTTTAATGTTCTACTCTTTTAAAAACAAAGTCAAATAAAAATGTTTTTTAGTTTATAAAAAAAATTGTTAATATTGGATAGTGCTGAAGTAAAATAATTACTATATGAAAAATATTTAAAAAAAAAGATTTAAATCAGATTTAAATTCAATTATTTATAAGGATAGACTTGTTTTATATATAAATATATTATAATATTATAGTTTAACTATTATATATTATAATTTAATAATTTATATTACCTGTTTATCTACTCGTATCGTATAAATGAATAAAATGAATAATATAATGAAATAATATAATATATGAATATATAAATGAAAAATAAAGAGAACGTTATTTTGACGTCTAATCGCTTAAACGCGCGACCAAAAACAAAACGATTTGATTTTCAAGCCGTGCGACGAATGCGAACGAATCAATTCGCTCGCGTCGCCCGCGCTTATCGCGTACGTTGGACATTTCCATTTATTTCTATAGATTTGATTATTTCAGTCGCCGCGACACGAATTTTGCGTTCGTCGCGTTTGCCGCATTCGCCGCTAGCAATCGTGTCCTACGTATTTGCGGCGAACGCGAGCGAATTCGCGTTGGCCGCATTCGCCGCTCGCAATCGTGTCGTCCGTATTTGCGGCGAACGCGAATTTGAGGCTGACAAATTTCCGATATTTTTTGTTTTTTGACGTTCAGACGTGCAGTGTATTTTGAAGTGTTATGACGTGTGGTATATGTGTTTATGTTCAGCTCTTTTATATTTTTCATTCTTAACTTTTTGTTAAAAACTAAGTCAACTAAAAATTTCATCGAATTTACAAAAACAATTATTTTTATTCGAAAATACTACACTAAAATATTTACTGTATAAAAAATATTTAAAAAAAAGAAGATCAGTTGTAAATTCAATTATTTATAAAGATATACTTGTTTTTGGTGAATTCTTTCACCTATACCCACAGTTGCGAAAAAATGAAACTTCATTTCGATCTTATACTAGAATGACTACCGATACATTTGATTATATTTTAATTATTTTTGATTACATTTCTTTTGTGTATCTCAGATATAAGAAGCTCCATTACAACAAATGCGTCTAATCGCTTAAACGCGCGACCAAAAACAAAACGATTTGATTTTCAAACCGTGCGGCGAACGCGAGCGAATGAATGAATTCGCTCGCGTCGCCCGCGTTTATCGCGTACGTTGGACAATCCAATCTATTTTTATATGTTTGATAATTTTTTTCGCCGCGTCGCCCGCACCGCAACGCGATTGCCGCGTTCGCCGCGTTCACGTAGGACATAGCGTTACGTGTCTGTCGCGTAGTGTGCGGAGGGCCCAACTATAGTTGTTGCGGACGAAAACCCATCGGAGATATTATAATAGTTGCCGCCGGGATGACGGTCGGAGGAGGGTAGCGGGGACTAGTCCGGCGGCGGCGGCACCGATGATGATCGGCAGAGCGGGGCGGGGATTCACCCGGCGGCGGCGGCGCGTCGTTATTCCCGAAACCCGTCGACAAATCTTATCGGCGTTTTGCCGCCAAAACCGTTGGCACATTGTTCCGCGCCGCCCGCCCGCCCGGCACACCGCAAACGCCGCACGGCTGCTCACACCGCTTTCGCTCAACCGCCGCTATCGCAAACGTTCCGCGGGAAAGCCCGGTTGATCACCAGTCCTTTGTCCGACGCTGTCCACGAGTTTTTCGTGTCCGTTTCGCGTCGCGTTCATCCCGCGAAGTCTGCGCGATCACATCATCGTTACCCCGACGTGTCGTCTATCCGACTCTCACCATCGCGGTACACCGGCCGTCGGCACCATGGCGACCAGAAGGACTGACCCGTTCGGCGGCGGCGGCGGAGGCGGAGGCGGCCAGATGTCCGAGTACGAGCGCCAGCGGCTGGAGAACATCAAGGAGATGCAAGGACAGGTCAGTGATATCGACGGTACTTGCCCCCTGCCTTCCCCCCCCCGGTGATAACCGGCGTAGTAGTACCTGTTGTGCTAGGTCGGACGGGAAAACCGTCTCAACCGCGTTGGCGACCGAACACGAGCAATCTCGGGTCCCGCACCTCTTTTCCACGGTGTACATAATCCCGTGCGTATATCGTTTTTGCACAATTCGTACACGCAGCGTTTGTTTACATTGAACCGGTAATATTTCACATTTTCGCCTAGGATGGCATACTATTTTTTTAAAAACCAGTCATTACTACCCGTCCAAATCATTATAACTGCACAAATGCTGCTTGTGCATTGCTGTTTAAGTTCACATGTTTATTTCTAATGTATTTCCGTGTGTTTTGGTGTATGTCAAGCGCTATGCTCGTGTACCTAGTTTTAGATACTATAGTGACAAGTGACAACACTTTCTTTACGCTTCTTCAAGCACTGACTGTCTCGCGCATTTTTCATGCCAATCTATATTATTACCATGTCTGTTCTTACGTTAAGATTATACAAACTTATTCGGATACAACGGTAAAACAAAACGGTCTGTTATATATGTAATATATTATGTACAAAAAGGAAAATAATTTGTTAAGGATATGTGATTCCTGTTATCATTAGCGGTTCTTGGCAAGCCCCCTGAGGGTGAGGGGGATTATTTTGCTACTAGATTAGTGAAAATTAAATTATACATATATATTATATGTATTAATATTAGTAGTGTAATAATGATTTGAATCTAAAGTAGTTCTGTTAACTGTATCTAGTTAACAGTTTGAATTTGAACTTTTAATTTTACAAGATTTAAATAAATGTCACTTAATTGATATGAAATTTTTTATATTTTTTACATACTTATTACAATCCTTTAAATTATTAATAGTCATAAAAGACAAATTGTTTATTCAATATTGTATGATAAATTTAAAAATTTAATTGAATGTAAAATTACAAAATAAAAGTCTTTACAAATTTTTATTTTAAAAATCTGTCTAATATATTTTTTTGACTTAATGGCTACATCTCTATGAACATGCAATAATGCTAAGATACTAAGTCTGGTGTTACCCATTCTTGACCGTAGCCATGTTTTTACTCTATATAGTATACAAGCACAGAAAAGCAAAGCAAAGTAAGCTTATAATTAAAAATCTTACGACAAAATTCAAGAAAACTTAAAAGTTAACTCTTAATGTGTAATTTTTAAGCTTAAGTTATATTTTTAAAGATTATTTCAAGCTTATACATAATATGTATTAGCTTTGAAGTTTTCTTGAATAAAATAGCGTGTCGAAGAATATGACCACATCATAGTTAAATATATTGAAAATGTTAGTCGTTTTATAATACAGTAGTTCAAATCTAGTACATAATATACCACATAATAAACTTATTAAGTAATTCAAATGTTTATTACATCTTTAGAGTAGAAAAACTATGTTCAACTGAAGCAAATACTAATACCAAATAGTAGTTTAAATTTTAAAGTCTTATGAATATTATAGAAAGAATTTTATATTAATATTTTTAAATTTAATTTTCCCGCTCTCTGGCCTTTGTAAGTATATTTTTTAGTCCACCTAAAAGTTAACCAAGTTGGTGATATTGTAATCCATTTAATTAGGATAAAAAATACATGTTAATTAATTAATGAATTATTTATCAATGCAAACAAAAAAAGACTGAAATTTTTATTTTCTAAAAACAAATAAGCATCTATCTAAGTCTAGGTACCTATCTAACACTGGTAAGTAATTAATAATCATGAAACAAAAACTTATATTATAAACATATAATTAATAAAACAACTTTTAAATATTATGAAAAGAAAAAAAGACTTGTAATCTTTAGGATATTTCAGTATTTGTGACAATGCAGCAGCATTATTGCGAGTTTGGTTAATCTAATATTTTCCATTTATTTATGTCATCTACAATATCTGACTATAATATATACAACATTGCTGCTTTGTCATTCTCATCAATATTTAATGTAATTTGATGCGCTGGAATAGTTTGTACAATAACTTTATTGTAGTCAACACTTATCGGCATTAAAAAGATATAAATCAGTCACTCAAAAGCCAGACTAAATATTATTTACCATATTATTTAGATGTCAGTACTAAGTGTACAAAGCAGAGGTACATTCCTTAAATGTTAAATATTTATTAATGATTTTCATAGATTTTAAGAATTAAAAAATATATACTTATTCATATACTTACATGATAATAATTTTTAATCTTAATCAGTCGTAAATATTTGCTCATAGGTGTAGGTAATACAATAATACTCCAAACAAGAATTTTTTAATTAACAAATTTTTATTGAATAAATAAATAATTTATAAAAATGAATCAAAATTTCAAAAAAATATAAATTTTGCCTTGAGTATTATAAAATAAAATGCTAAAGAATACAACTGGATTCAATTTCAAAAATTATCTCTGGATATAAAAATTGCATTGAATATAAAATAAAATAAAATGAAAAAATACAAATGAAAATCATTTTTACATGGAGACAACATTTTTATAATTTAATAATAATTAAAGTTTTAGTAACAGAGATTTTGTTTCTAATGAATTAATAATGTGATAGATTTTATTAGAAATTCTATAGTTATTTATTATTATTTAAAAAATATTGATAGAGAATATTATTTTTAAAATCGGTTTTTACATTTATAATATTTTTAAATTTAGTTTTTCTGACTTCACTATGTATATGCAATTCTTCCAGTACAGAATTAAAATAAACATTATTTTGATTATTTAAAATTTCTAAGTCTTTGAACAAAATTAATTATATGGTAATTTTCTAAAACATGTTTTCCAAAATTTGAATTTGGAGCAATTTTTTTAAATTTTATTTCAAAAATTTATTTGTGTATTAGGTTTTGAAATTTCTATTAGTTTTACTGATATAATTTGTATACCTTATTTATATTGATACTATAAAAATAATAAATAATTATTTCTACATTAATTAATTAATATCTCCTTTATTATTATTTTAAGAGCAATATATTAACCACAAAATAATTGTATTATATTATATATTGTATTCACTATTAATTTATTTTGTTAGTATCTTCATTGCTCATGCAATGATATTTTTGATTTTGATTTAATTTTAATTAAAGTAAAATAATAGTTAACATTTCTGGTATTTTTCTCGTGCTTATTTAATACTGTATACACTGAAATAAAAGGAAATATGATGAGTTGTTGAGAAATGTATGGAGGGCATTTGAGGTTGTAACGGTTCAAGAGCATTTCACTACAACTGTGTATTTTTGAAGTTAAATAAGGTAACACTCTGTTTGTTAATCTCTGAATGTCGACGAGCCTGACAATTATTAAAATTATGTGCACAAGGTTTAAATTAATTTGATGTTAGGTTCGTAGTTTGCTGCACAAATTACCCAAGTTTGTGTACACGTGTAGGCAGAGCTTCTTTATTTTTAACAGCAAAAGATGCAGCGGTTGATAGTCAGTGCGCATTCAGTCACAACTTGCAACGAAAAACTTTACAGTAGTCTGCACATTAATGATTGACGTATGATGTAATGGAAAACTGGATAAAGAGTTGCATGCACGAGTTTAATAAGATAATATAGAGCAGTGTTTCCCAAAGGGTGTGCCGTGAAATTTGAAAGGTGTGCCGTGACAACTTGAATTTTTTTTTATTATTGAATATTTAAATATAATTAATACAAAAATGAACTTTAAAATTTAAAAAAAAAGATATAGTTATAAATTTTAGTGTGAAACATGTGCTTGATGTTGTTTACATAATAGTTCAATTCTAGGAGGGATCGACGATAAACACACCCATAATCAAATAATATATACGAATACACAGAAAATATCAGTTTCGGTATCAGACCATATTATTTATTATTATTTTATGGAAAATACATGCAATTTTTGGTGCATATTTTTTTTATGCATGCATATTTAAACATTTTAGTGCATATATTAATGCATATTTTAGATTTTTTAACGCATATTTGGTAGGTTTTTAAGGCATATAAATCCGCGCTCTACTAATAACGAAAATAATACCCGACATCATTATATATGTATTATTCGAGATAAGTAGATAATATTTATCCAAAGTGTGCCGTGACCTATAATAACTAATAATAATGTGCCGCGATGGGAAAAAGTTTGGGAACCGCTGATATAGAGGGATGTTTCTTTGACCAAAGGCATTTGTGGGTTGTACGAATATAATGACAATCATATATAATAAGTTCGAACCTTTATTATTTGAATTATATTTTCTGTGCGCAAGCTGTAAGAGCTGTTATTTATTAAGTTATACAATGTAACATTGTTGAATGATGCACATAATCTCACTACTGTATGTAACGTGTAACACTTGGGCACCACCATTGAAGATTTTAATACTTTGTATAAAATATTTATTATAAAACTTGGTTGTGAAAGTATATACTATATTTATTTAATTAACTTTAATTTGCCTTTTTTTGATATTGTGTAAACATTGATTTTTATTATTATTATTATTATTTTTCAGTTCAGTGATATATTTGACGATGTAAAACAATCAGCAGCGGTCTTAGCGAAATCTACTCGTCGGGTTACTACAAAGAATCCGCCTTTCAATGGTAGAAAACGTAAACAGAAATCCATTGATTCCAAGTCAGCTCTATCACCTCCAGAAAATAAAGTTATTAGACGTTCAGCCCGTATAAGGCTAGAAAAAAGGTACAAATGATTTATAATTTATTATTGTAGGTATATTAATGGAATAAGCCATCAATTTGAGGTACTTGTACATGCGAGTAACTTTTTTTAAATTATGATAAACTATCTACAATAAATAAACTATAGAGAGTAACAATAAAAAATAGTCTTTTAAACTTGGACAAAATTATATATTTTGTTGCAATAATTTATTAATTATATACAGTAGATTCTTGTTATGTCGAATCTCAAGGGGAACAGAAAAAAGTTCGAGATATCGAGTTTTATTAAAAAATAAAAAAACTAATATAAATGTATGTTGTATAATTTATATGAATAATAAATAATACGAATGCCTAAAATACATAATTTGAATAATAAAAAAACTAATATAAATGTATGTTGTATAATGTATATGAATAATAAATAATATGAATGACTAAAATAGACTAAAATTTGAATAATTAAAATACTGAAATGACTGAATAAATTATTTTTCTTAAAAAAAATCTGTCATTAAGGTTTGCTTCATATTACTTCTTTCTGCCACGATGTCTTCCAAATTATTTAATGCAGAAAAAGCCTTATCATCCATACCTGTAGTAGTTTCAACAAAATTCCTTAGTGTTTTTAAAGCATCTTTAGCTTGTTGAATTGTTACTTGGGTAAAAATGACTTCCTCCTCATTTTGTGGTTCGTCTTCACTCTCGCTGGTATTTTATATGGTTTCTGATAAAATTTCGTTATCTGTCCATGTTCTACATACATGTACATTATTGTCCATTTCCACATAATGTGAAAAATTGTTGTCGTCTAAATTAAGATGATCAGCAACAAAATTCCATTTATCATCAGAAATAGTAGTTGAGTTATGCAACTATATCACCGTCTTCAAAACCGGCTTTTATGAAGCAATTTAATATAGTCTGTGGTGTTACACTTCTCCAAGCCTTATCAGACATTCTTATAGCTTCGAGTATGTTTATAGAAAATGATTCGTTGTTATCGATATTATTGACTAACTATCTGATTATTTATTTTCTATAAAATATTTTGAAATTTTGTATAACGCCTTGGTCCATGGGCTGAAGTATAGATGTTGTATTAGGTGGTAAAAAATGTACTTTAATGGAACTTAATTCAATATCGTGATTATGAGCTGTACAATTATCTATGAATAGTAGAACTTTTCGATTTTCTAGTTTAATTTTTCTATCAAAATTTAAAAGCCACTCACTAAATAATGACGAAGTCATCCAAGCCTTTTTATTTGACCTATAGTCAACTGGTAAAGATTTAATTCCTTTAAAACACCTAGGCTTCTTTGCTTTACCAATGACAAATAATTTTAGTTTTTCAGTTCCAGACATATTTGATCCTATCATAATTGTAATGCGCTCTTTACCGTATTTTCCACCCGAACATTCTTTACCTTTTAACATTAATGTTTTATCTGGTAAGCATTTGAAAAATAAGCCCGTTTCATCGACATTAAAAATATCATTAGAAGAATAACCTGCTAAGACATCAGGAAGATTTTTAATCCAATTTGAACAACAATGTGTGTCTACTGAAGCTTTTTCTCCACAAACAGTTCGAAAAACTACAATGTGTCAAAGTAGTTCGAGATAGCGACGTTCGACATATTAAGAATCTACTGTATATACATACCTAGTTATTTTATTGCAATCGATAATAGTCATAACGTTGGTAATTAAATTACATTTTGTGTAGGTAGTGTATTATATATTATATCACCTAATTTTTAGAGATTTACAAAATAAAACAGTTGCTGCAAGGCTGTTTGACTATGCCAATTTTAAACATTAATAAAATATTGGAATATAGTACATACATTTTAGTCTTGTTGATCATAAATCAAACATAAAAATATTGTAAAACAATTAATAAACACTTAATGTTATCATCCAATAGTCAAACATTTTTCATTTTAATTAAATTATATAAATAAATAAATGTACATTGTGTTATAAATAGCATAATATTCTCACTATGTAAACTGTTATTACTTATTACTTATTACTTAAAATTTTGTCTTATAGAAATTCAACAAATTATGATGAAGGAAGTGACAGTGATTCGGATAAACCAAAAAAAAAAATCCATTGTGGATCTCTACGTATAAAGTTTCCTTGGTTCAAAAAAAATGTAGCTACTGATGAAGCATATTATAATGCTCTTGGTGATGATGATTTTATTAATGATGATGATGAAGATTACTATACTGAATACAATGTAAGTATTAATTATTAAATAATATTATTTTATTAATGATTTATTTGTTTGTACTTAATCCATGTATGATTATATTAAATGTAGGATTCCAAAAGAACAGCCCGTAGAAGTGCACCTATACCTCGATTGCCAGTATCTAAAGTGACTGAAGAAATGTTGGGCAACATAACCTATAGCTCAGTAGGAAAACAGTACAGTGCTAATGGTACAACATGCCACCAATGCCGGTAAACTTAACACTACCAAATAACAGTTAGGGAAAAAATTTTACTTTTACTACCATTTTGTTTTATTAAATTGCATCTGAACTAATTGTAAACTATACATTTATATACATTTTAAGTATAATAGTCTAACACGTCCAATTATCGACGTAAAAATAAATAAATTCTACCATCTACATAAATAACTATGAATTTGGTAATATGACATTTAAATGTGATATTTTTGATACATGGCTGTTTGATTTATATATTTTATATTTAAATTTATAACAAAATTAAAACCATGTTGTTCAAAAAAAAATGTAATTAGGATAGTTAACCATGAACTGCCAACTAAAATTGTTTTCATCCATTTACACGCACACATGTTAAAAGTGTATCCCACTTGTTTGAATTGAAGTATACAGAACTTGAAAATTTCACTCTAATACCCAAAATATTCCATTTTATACTTTAGCGTAATTATTAACAATGCTTTAAAAGTTATTGAAATTATAATTATTTGTTATCAATTAATTAATTTTTGAATATCATGAATAATATAATGACTCAATTTCTAATGAAAAATATGTGCATACTATAAATTTATATTTTATTTATTTAACATTAAATTAAAATATTTATTTTTAGTCAGAAAACATTGGATCAAAAATCGTATTGCCGCTACAAACATTGCAGAGGTGTCCGTGGTATGTTTTGTGGATTTTGTTTGGGCAATCGTTATGGTGAAAATGTTGCTGAAGTTTTAGTTAATGAGGTAATTTCTTATTGTAGAGTTGTTGACTTCAACAATTGAATTATAAAAAACTATTTGTTCATGTATAGAAATGGGCATGTCCACCTTGCCGTGGATACTGTAACTGCAGCATATGCAGACGTAAAAATGGAAGAAATCCAACTGGTCAATTAGCACCCATAGCATCAGCTCAAGGATATAAGTCTGTTAGACACATGTTAAATAATCTTGAAGGTGAAGACTCTGAAAATAATATAAGTTCCGATTCTGAAATTGAAAACGAAAAGGATGAACAAGATTATACTTCTAAAAGTAACAGTGACAAAGAAAATGATCAAGAAAATATTTCTCAAGGTACCAGCGATGTTGTTGTGAATGATGAGGAACCTGAACAAACAAACAAGACCGTACAAAAAGAGATTGTTGGTATAAAAGCCAAAAACGAAATAGTTAAAGAACCATTAGAAACAATTGATGTTATACAAAACGAATTAAAGAGTGATAAATACAATTCTGAGAAAGATTTAAAAGGGGAAATGTTATTAAATAAACTTTATGAAGATCTCTTCTTAACTACATCAAAGATTCATTGAAGATAGTTCAATGAACGTATAGATTATATGTTTATAAGATTAATATCAAAAATAAACAGCAACTTAGTAGTGTGGACAACAGAATATTATTTTTCTAGTAAGGTTAAAAATCTGTATATTTAAAATATCAAAACATAATGTACATTTTTATTGAACCATAGAACTTAACTATGTAATTTATAATTTATTTTTACTATTTTTCATTTTTTCTTGAGTTTAAGTTCAAATTATTTTTAAGCGTTTTCTGACCATATTTATTTCTCAGATATATTAATTTTCATTAAGTTTTTTTTACAAAGTATCATTAAGAACAAAGTGATTGCCTAATTTTATTATTATTTATTTATTTAATGGATGTTTTGATTAATTATTTTTAGTTATTATTAGTTGAATATCAGTATTAAATTGGAAAGAAACCAAAGCATTGAGTAGTTGCACTTCAGTAATTTGTATTGAGTAAGGCTATTTATAAAAAAGTAAAGTATATAATATTGATACACAAAATTTACTATTTATTTAATTGAACTTTATTTCAAAACACATTTTTAAGAATAAAATCTTGATTTTAGCTGTATGAGTTATTGCATTTTATATACTAGACTAATTGTGTTGAATTTTTTTTTACAATTAATTGCATTGCGATCATTTCAAGCTTTCTTGTAATTTTAGTATCGCTGTGGAACTGAAATGAAATGAAATTTTACTTGCAAACAAAATATTCACCTATATAGTGAGGAAATAAATTACAATGCATCTTGGTTCCCCTAGTCAGTATATTTATAAATTACCAAGTCTTTTAATTTTACTTCTTGGTAATCATGTAATTCAGTGTCTTGACGAGTTAAATAAACCCAAGAGTGTTCAGTTTGGAAATCAAAATTTCTGGATGGAGATACAAAACAAAATAATCTTCATATTTCTCGTCCTTTAAATGGGTGTGTGTAGTGTGTACCATTGGCGCAAATAGGGATTGTCATTGGGAGGTGGGGGGGGGGCTGAAGCCATAGATACTTAATGAAACTACTGCGGTAGTTTTAAATAACGTTTTACAATTTTACCTACTGCACTTAGTTTCTTATTGAAGTATTTCATCTACTGGTAATGTCAAAATTATATTAATAATACAACACATAAGTATTATTTTGTGCGTATTTAAATTATGAACAGTAAGTGACAATATAATAATAATAGTACACAAATTTTATTTTATAATATTATTACTCATATAAATACAGAACAATACTGATTAAAAAAAAAGTTATTGGCCAATTATAAGAGAAAGACCTTTCTCGCATGACGAAGCCTACTACTGGTGATGTAATTTTCAATAAAAAAAGAAATACCATCCAAATGTTCATTAATATTTTCCAAATTGACTTCTTCAAACATGTTCATGACATTAAGGGCCCTTTCACACGCAGCGCTACTGAGAAGCTCTGCTGTTGGAAAAACATTAGTTTAGATAGATTGTTTCACACACGACCACGGCCACTGATTTGAAGCGCCACAGACGGTGTCACTGTGTCAGTAGTTGACTTCGCCGCAGAACGCAGCGTCTAAAGGTACGTACAGACTAAGCAACATTTTGTTGACAACAAGTTGCCAACAGTGTTGTCAACATGTATCCCACCAACAGGTAACAAGTTGATGGATACATGTCAACATCGGGCGGCATGACATCAAAGAAATTTGTTGCTTGTTGCTTGTATCTGTGTTGCCCATTCTAAATGGAAAACATCGCTCAGTATGGACGGTATTATCAACATTTGACATCGGCGTGCTGTACATACGTACTTATTAATTGTATTTTATTATTTTATTTATAGTATTTAAATTAAATTATTTATTTAAATATTATATTATTTAAATTGTCGCATTATGTTGTGGTCAAAAGAGATGATTATAGAACTTATTGAAATGGTTAAAGCTGCCCCTGCCTTGTGGGACATAAAGTCAAAAAAGAATATCGGGACGGAAATTGATTGCTTCGATATCTTAAACAGGTACATAAGACTCGTAAACGAATCGTCTGTGGCTAAATATCGCAAAGTAACCGCTAATCTTATTGAAGGCGAAATAGCAACACGTAAGTTTGTATCTTTTTTTGAGATTTTAGGAGCTACCATACACAGAAGTTCTTCAAAATCAGATTTCGTTAGCCTAACGAAATTGCGGAACGAACCGTCATCGTTTAAAAGTAATTCCGACATTAAATTGTCACCATAGCTTATCCCATTTTCTAAAAACTTTCTCTGCCACAATCTTTTTCTTTTTTTATCAAGGGCAGCTATAATGATGAATGCAGCACTAGCACCAGCAGCAGCAGTTGTCAGATCCATTTAACTATTTATTTACCTTTTTAACTTTGGTATAACTTGTAAAGTACAACTTAAAAACGAATTAAAGAATAACAACTTGTAAAGTGTAAGTAAAGTAAAATTGTAATACTTTATATTATTTATTTTACTACTTTACTTTACTTTACTTAACCCTTTGAAGACGACAACTTAATGCTGCCCCTAATCGTCAAATTTAGTTATAATTTATGTAAAAAATACTTCAATTATACAAAAAAACATTTTGGTTTATTTTTAGAATTCACCATTTATCAGATATTACATGGCACGTATGTGTGCCTATCGTCCACAATGGTTAGGTAAACTTTTTTCTTAATATATTTAAATTATACATTATAATAGGTTTAAATAGGATTATATTTTATATTAAAAAAATCGGGTCTTATTTATAAATACAAATTCAATAAAAATTACAAAATAATAATATTAAAAATAATAAAATAATACAATATTATTCGAAAAAATATAAAATTATTCCTTTTTTTAAATTTCTGTGTGATGAATAGCAAAACAGTTTCTAGTATTTGTAAAGCACAAAGGAATATTACAAGTTGTGCATACTGTGTTTGTCCTGCTATAAATTCCTTTGGCTGTACATATTTTGCACCTTTTTCGGGATTCAACTTTTTGCATTGCGTGAACTGGTGTCTTACGTATATATTTGCATTGACCACGTGAAGCAAGTTTCTGAGACTCGTATACTCTTGCGACTAGTAAAGTCATTAATTAGTTGTTTAGCTAACTCAGCTCTATACTCTAAAAGAGACATAGACATTGCTTGGGTATCTTGTAATTGTGTGGCAATTTTTGAGTACACAATAAATGCATTATTTATTCCCAAATCAAAAATATCGAAAAATATGCGAAGATAGAATTTGAATTTAGACTTACGATCAATTTCGTAATATACTTTTTTTTGATCCATCAAGTCAACGCCACCCATACCTTTGTTATACTTTTGTATTACCAAAGGACATGGAATGTTTATTTTATTTGCACTACCTGATTGGCGACGCTTGACTTGAGTTTCTATTAGAGGAGAAAGAAATTTGTACACATAAAAACAGCACGATTATCCATCCACTTTGTACAGTAAACACCATTTGACACCATAAAAACTATATCACCTCTTTTCATTTTGTTATCTGATGGAAAGCCAGTAGGTGTGTGTTTTCGATTACTACGTACAGTACCACAAGCTTTAAGGTTTTTTCGTAGCAATTCCAGTTGAAGAGTGGGCGAATTAAAAAAAATTATCAAAATATACTTCACAATCTAGACCATACAGAGGTTCACATAGTTGATAAACAACACTCACCTAGGCCAATTTGTTTATTATTTATTTGTTAATAATGAAACGACGACTTATACTGATTTTTGTAACTAAATTCGTTTATTACGGGAACAGTACAACATACGAGTTGGTAACAACAGACACTATGTGCGAATATGAATTATGAAATGATTATTATTAGATTATTCATAGTTTTTATTTGGAATATCTGTTGTTTTGTTATCTTTATCATATTGCATAACATATTGTGTTTCCTTTTGTGGTAATATCCAACATTTATAGATATATACTACAAATACTGAGATTATAATAAAGATAAATTGGTGTCTATCATAAGACACATTCATAAACAATCAACGTGTACGGAAAAAATGATACTTGACGACGATTGGCACGCCGGTGTGCCATAAACTTTAAAAATCTATAGCAACTTACGAATTTTACAAATATTTATAAAAGTTACACTAAATTAACAAGTAATTCACAGAGAATAAGTATATTGAAAAAATATAACGCGTGACGATTGACCTCCAGTTAATTAAAAATATTAGTTATCATTCAAAAATGGACTTTTTGAACTTATGATTGAAGTCGAAACAACTTTAAGTAAAATAGTAACATTTATACATAAATGTAGCTCTGTGTCTAACCTTTATTTTAAGACTGCGTAAAAAAAATTGAGCGATTAGTTTCATTTTAAAAAATAAAATTGCACACAAGGGTTAAAGTAAAAAAATAACAACAGACGGATGTTGACTGACAAATATTTTTTGGTTTGGACGCGCCACACTGTGTACAACATGTATCCAGATACATGTATCTGTATCCGACAAATTTGTTGCAAACACTCGGCAACGTGTTGTCAACAAAATGTTGCTTAGTCTGTACGTACCTTAAAAGTTGCGCTTCACGTAATATAACGTATTTTTAGATTGGGGTTTTCACACGTGACTGCAATCGCGCGACTATTTTTGCAGCCCGTTGGTAGCGCGTTAGTATCGCGATTAATCCGCGTTTGATCAAACGATATTAGCCACTGATATATACTGTCTACAGACACTTTTGCAGCACCACTAACGCGCTTTTAAAAAATTAGCAGCGCTTCTAAAAAATATTCAACGCTACTGACGCGCTGCTAAGAAACGCTGTAGAGTGGCTGCGTGTGAAAGGGCCCTAATTTCACATTTTCAGTTTTCACCAAAGGTAAACCGATTACTTAATCCATGGGTTTAAATTGGGGGAGAGGAGGGCTTAAAGGGCCAAACGGAAGCGCTCCCAAAATTATTTTGTTTTAAGTTTTTCAGAGTAAAACATTGGTTTGTAATACAAATTATATTCAATGTTTTACTCTATTCTACTGTTTTACTCTACCCCCATTTGCGCCCATGGATTAAGTATTATACAATATACTATTTATTGACCCAACACAATTCTGTAAAAATTTGAAGTAGAATTAACAGTCATACACATGTTAGAAAATTAGTAAGATATTGTTCTACGGCCAAATTAAACACACGATTCCTAACTTAATGTTCATGAAGTATCTAGGGTTTTGGTGAATATATGAATATAAATAATTAATATCGATAATTGTCATTTTTAATAATATTCATATTCCGTTACACAGTATTGTATTTTATTACTGTTGAATTTATGCAACTATTTTAAATTTGTGCTGGTATTTACATGGTAGAAACTGCCAGTCAACAACATAAGTTTTATATTTCAGTCATTAATTAATAGTAAATAATACATTTATAGGCGAAATAAAATAATTTTACAATTAAATGGGTCTTTTGACAACACATTAGCTATTAATACACAATAAATTAAATGGCGATCTAGTGGTAGTTCAGTGGTAGTATTATAAAAGAGAAGACCAATATTTAGGGTCTTCAGTGACGTGGAAACACGTCAAGGTTTCCCTAGTGATCCTGTAATACGTGCTCACCACTTCTACTGCGTCAATTAAGCCTTTACTTTAATGAGTTTGTGTTATTAACGTTTAAGTGATAGGCGCAAACAACCTATCACATATACCAATAACTTAAATAATAATTTCAATTCTTATCATTAGTTAAGTTTGTACTACAAATTCGTCCAAGTATAAAATTTACATTAAAAAATTACTTTTCTCGATTAGCGCATTCTACTTAAATTCATAGATTGTTTTGATCAATTTCATTCTCGCGCGACTGCCCAAATAGATTTTAAGCGTTAGCGCGTTGTACATAGTACCGCAAAAGTATTATTAATTGAGGGTGAAACTGTACATTCACGTTGAAACAATTTATTCAGTTTACATTTTCAAAACAATGTTATTTATTTCTTTATTCAACTGCTACGATTTTATTCAGTTACCGACGAGTTTTTCCAGAATTCAGATAGTTAATTCAGTAATTTTATCCAATACGTTGAATCGAGGGAATAGCACTAAACTTCTCCATTAACGATATGAAATATTAAGTATATGCAATAAATAGTATTACGTAGCTAGTTCAATAAAAAATAATAGGGTTATCGAGAATATTAAGAAGTATTAATACAAGTATAATTAACTGCTTTACGTTCAGTTACTTAGTGGTACGAATTTAAACAGCTCATCAATAAAAACTATACCTACAGATTGCAATTTAAAGAGGTTCTCCATAAACAATTCCATGTATGTATCACCAAGTCAAAATAACATTTAAAAAAAAAAAATTGAAAATTAATATCACGTTTACATTTTAATAAATTTACTAAAAATGAAATTAGAATTTACCCAACTAGTGCGATGTCACTAAGCGGGCAGTGTGCAGAGTACAAGAACCTGAAGAACCTGTACTGTAACCGAAGTTACCATACGCAATAAATATCAAATAAAAATGGCAATTAATGAAAAGAATAAAAGTGCGATTCAAAAGAGGAAATATTTTATTCAAATAATTTCAAATATTAAAGAACAATACATGATCAATTCTTACGATAGAGATCGTTGTTCGGATTTTTCTGATTGGCATGGTGGTCCAAGTTGGGCTGACGATTATCACCTGAATACCCTTTGTTGTGCCCAGGACCTGTCGGAATGTGCTTAGGGTTGCATTGGTTGGCGCGATTCCGCTCCGCTTGCTGCGCTTGCTGCTGACGATCCATAACTACTAATAATCCAAACAAAATACGATTAAAACACGTAGGCCATACCCAAGAACCAAAGTATGAAAACAAATCGTAGGAAACAAACAAAACGAAGTCTAACTAAGGACAGATCATTAAATCAAGAGTTCCATTATTGCACAATAGAAATACAGAGAGTTAGGGAGATACGAATTTATAGGTGAAAAGGTAAAATAAATTAACCAAGTTACACGAAATCACAATCAATTTCGTCGATGATAATGAAGTTAAAAGCAAGTCATCCGTAATTAAGTCGAAATTAAATGATAAAAATGTTAAAAATGTTAAAAAAAATCCAATATTAAAAAAAAAAAAAAACAATGAAAAATTAAAACATTACATAATAATGCTACAATTAGTAATGGGAATAATCGAATGAAATAATCGAATCATTCGATTATTTTAAAAATCATTCGAATAATAAAATATCGAATAAAATCATTCGAATGATAAAAATTAGTAGTAAAAATAATTTTCCTACACGTATACCAGAGTAGTAGTAACCAACTACTGCACAATAATAAAATATAATATGGTGTACATAGTAATACCTACCATTGTACCTATATCTCATTAGGTAGCTCTCAGTTACAGGTAGTGATGGGATCACGTTATTAGAAAATCATGTAATTATTCATATAACCAGTTCAAGCAATGCAATGTAAAATCGTTCGAATAATAAAATAATCGAATAAAACATTCGAATGATAAAATTAGTAGTAAAACGGTCAGCGACTAGCGAGATAAGAAAAGCATTATAAATCATTGGAGAAAAATTTATTCGAAAGATTCATTAGATTATAAAATTTATCGATTACTAATCATTCGATTATTCCCATCACTAGCCACAATAACTCCAGAAAATCGTACACAAAATTAACTTCATCAGAAGCAGATGTGCTAGACACAGATGACAACTAACCAATGATAAAAAAAACAATTTAAGACAATTAATTTCGATCGAATTAATGGACCCGTGAACCAATAATTAGATAATAATACAAAGTCAAAATAATACTTACTGTCTACTGAACTGAAAGGAATCTGAAAAGTGAAAATAAATCAAACGACTGGGTACGACGAAACGTCCAAAGACAAATAACAAATGACATCGATGCATTGAAAGCAGTCCCTATTTATATCAAGTCGGAGTACTCCTTCTCTTACCGTAGCGGACGAAACGAATGATGGTAAAAACATGTTATTGTATTATTAAGTCGCCAACTCGTAAACACACTTTGCCCGCGGTGATAATTATTTTGGTAAATTGTATACATCGACATAACTACAAAGTGCATACGAAAACGGCCGATTTAATCTATTTTCGACTATAATGAGTAATAAGTAATAACTAATAAGTAATAACTATGTAGCATGTATAGCACGCGATACAACGATAACGAATAACAATTAAACAATATCAATATTTAGCGGGTTTTCCAGGGTCTCCATGGTCGCCAGATTGCCGTAACGAGGGAGGGTGCAACTGCCCCCCGCGGGAAACGTTGCTCGGGGTCTATTTGCGTACACAGGCTTATGTATTGGCCCGCAAATGTCTAATATGCACGGCACGTGAAATTATTATTTTCATTAATGAATATGGTCAGAATGCAACACTTAAAAGATGGAGTAGAGTTGGCCGTATTTTTCTTCGACTCATTCATGCGTATATCACTTTTTTCGGAAATTAATTTTATCAAATCTGATTTAAGAAACTGACTAATGGATGAATGCAATAGTGCCGCATGTACATTATTAAAATGTACAATAATATATATAGATAAAATAATATACCAAAAATGAATTGGCATCGATAGTGTATAACAAAACAAATCTCTTCAAGTAAAATAATAAATACTTGAGACAGTTATTTTTTCTGGATGTGGCCTCGTTGGAAGTTCTATGAAATGGTTTTGAAATTTATTGTCTCTTTATGAAATAAAATCTATTTTTATTTTAACGACCGTGTTTTCCAAATAAACAGCATATTCTTATCGATTATTAGTATTTAATATAAATTGAACAAGTACAATTCTAAAATATTTTCTGTGGAAGTGTGGACTGTCATTACTCATTAGACATTAGTAATTTCCGACTGTCACAATAGCACTATTGAAAGAACCGTTGTTCAACGTTATACAATAAAATTCGTATGTGTAATTTTATTTATATTATTACAACTTTAGGAAGAAAGGTAGCGCAAAATAAAACTATATTATAGAAAAGTTTTGACTCATTGTGATGGATGCAATATATATATATATTATGTAGAGACTGTTTTATTAAATATCACAAAAACAATTTGTAAAATTTTGATATTGTACATATTATGTTTATATTTTTTATTTATCAACGTAATAAAAAAATATTTTTAAACCTAAAATAAAATATGAATAGTACTAAGTATAAAGTAAAAAAGTTTTTACTTATATTGTTTAATGATTATTATTATTATTAGGTATTCAATAAGTATGAAAATATGGGTACATAATATGTTTTCGTCGCGTAGGGTTTACTCACCATACGTATTCCACACAGACCATGTAGGGTATATAAGCCCCACACACTTTTTACGGTCTAATACTACTCAGCAAAGTAATACAATGAAATATTATCCTTTAACATTTTTTTGTAAAATCGGTATTTTTTATGTAAATCAAAAATCAAAATAAAAGAATTCATGAAAAATGATAATGGCAATCTCGTCAAAGTCTTTGTTGGGTCAATTCACCCTACATGGCAGTCAACCTGTTAATTAGATATCGTATATTATTTTTACTAAATAAGTAAATACGTTTAAATTAGAATGAACTACCTTCATGAATCATATTTTTTAAAATTTAATGGTAAGCAAGAATATGATTAAAAAAAACAGGTAGTTTTTGACATGTAACGTTTGAAATATTTGTCACCCTTGGCAAACCCTTAAATAAAATTTGGATTGATTTTCAGAATAGAATAGGAAAGTTTTCAAACATCTTCAACTTATTCAATGTATCTATGATGGTATTTTCTATGCTATAAATTAATTGTACCAAAAAACGTATTTTTACCTATGTGAACCATATCAGAAGACTTAATTAATTAGATATTATTATTATGTCACGAGCAGTTAACGTCACCGTTTATCGTTTTCTACGAAAATCAGATATTAAGTACGGATATTTAATTTTGAACTATTTTTTAACCTTTTTTTGTTAAATTCGGTTATTTTACTATTTTCAACAACGCTACTTAAAAACTATTTTCTCTGTCGGGTATCTTCTGAAAACATAAATAATGCGACATGGGAAAATCACAATTTTCGCTTAGGTACTGATAATGCAATTTTTTTAGAGTCTTGTGGATTCGCTGAATAGTTTATAATACATTATGTGAGTCGAAAATAATCTACATTGCAGTATGTAGAACCATTATGAAAAAATAGTCCAAGCGCAGCGCCTGAGACACAGTATTTCTATTTAATAAAATTAGTTGTTTATTATTAAATTAGATTCGAAATTATCGACAATATTATTAGAAGCATTATAATATTGTATATTATGTTGTTTCCGTTTAAATTAATTTTTCATTTTATGTCCATGCGGCAATACAGTTACTAATTTTTTTTAAATTTAATTTTTTTATTCTTCACTAAGTAGTTGTTTATATTAAAAATATTCTGTACTTCAAATAATTTTAATATAAATGCAAACGGGAACAGTGGCGTAGCCAGGATTTTAAAATGGGGGTGGCCAAATCCAAAATAGGTACCTACTAAAAAAACATAATCAACAAATAATAATAAAAATTCATTTTTATATTAAGTTTAATATGTTTTTATTTTATTATAATTAAATTTAAATTTACAAACTTTATTTTGACCAATCTAATAATAAGAGGCGTCGATGAGATTTTGATGAAAATACTTTGATTACTTCTTCTTCTGTGATTTTTTCAGATTTGTTTATTTTTGCCATAGCTAACCCATTAAGTCTTTCTTCGTTCATTGTTGATCTTAAATAATTCTTCAATAATTTAAGAGTTGAAAATGTGCGTTCTGGTGTCGCTGATGTAACCGGTAAAATTGCAAATAATTGGAGTAGTCACTTTATATTAGGTAATACATTTGTACAATAACGTAAAGCTTCCAAAGCTGACTCTGGTTTTTCTGCTGTACTGTCTTTCCACTGGTTTCGCCACATAGTTAATTCTGCTTTTAGGTTTATTAAAGCATTTTCATGAAGATCATTTTCATACAGTGATGCAGCACTTAATATGGAGTCATTATTGTATGCACTAAAATTGGCAGGGATTAACCCTTCAAGTGCTATGACTTCTTTCAGTTGCTGATTAAATCTAGTTTGTAGTTGTAGTAAAATACTATCAAGGAAAGGAATAAAAATTGATATTCGGTAGTATTCCTCAGGACTGCTTTGTATGTTTACTCTAGTTGTTTGTCGTCCACATACACGCGGTGTTTTTATTTCAACATTTACTTTGCTAGCAATTGAAGTCACTTCATTAAATATATCTTTGAAATAGCTGTCAACATCTTCACGAACAGCTTCTAAACCTCCCTTTACTACAGTGACATCAGCTAAAGCTTTTGACAAATCTTGTTTTTTACTCTGTAAAATTTGTTAACTACGATAGATAACTACGGTGCGGTGACAACACTGTGACCAACCTCGGTGCTACGCCAGTACGCCACTAGTTGGTATCCACACAGTGAGTACACCTTAGTTCACTGGACACTGGACACACCATCAGATTTGATAAAAAAAAAACTGATAAGAAAAAATTACCATCGAACATAATATGGATAAGAATTAAGAGCAAAAGCGAATTCAACGAATTTTTCATACGTATAAAATAAACAATATAATAAATTATGCATAAACGTTTATACAGCCGATGGGGGGGGGCCATGGCCCATTGGCCCCCCCCCATGGCTACGCCAGTGAACGGGAAGTTATGTTACTCAGGTGCGTCATTTGAGGGATGCAACTATGCAAGGGCGTGATTTTGCTTCCATGGACTCATAATTTGTAATTATATTAATTAAAAATTAAAAATTAATTAAACATAAATTAGAGGACATGTACTTTTAAAACATTCTATACTTGTTTCTTTGTCCAAACCGTTATAAAGATATTATTGATATTTTTGCGATTTTCGATCAGGTAGAAACCGTGGTTAAATTTTTTTTCCACAGCGAGGAATTGATTATTTATTATCTATTAATTCTTACTTATTTTGTAAGTTTCTAACGTTGAAACGTCCAACTACGCAGACTGGAGAGCGGAGTTTAACGTTATGATTTTTATTTTATTTTTTCATAAGCTTTATTTTTAAGTCATTAGAAACATATAAATATATTGAATCCTACAAAATATTTAGAAATTACGCCCCTGTAAGAGACAATAAATAATAATGTTTTTTAATATTAAAATTTGTTTCAAAAAGCGGTGGGAAAATCACAAATAAATTATGCCATATGCATTATGCAGTGTCTTTATAAAATAACAAAATTGTAATAAAAATACAAAGTATTTTATATGAACAACAGATTATATAATTATGTTGGCTAATCATTTAGACCCGACACACGACGACATTGTTCAAGCGAAGCGCGTGTATAATGAAAAATAAATATTAGTTGTTTGTTGACGATGTACATAATATTATGATAATATTATAATATAAAAAAACTCGTACAACGATCGTTAATTCATAACTCATATTAGTAGTCATCACTCACATCACACTAGATCGAAGCTAGTGACAAAAGCGTTTTTTTCATTATGTGTGTAGTGTGTTTTTTACCAAAGGAATTGCTCCGATCATCAATTTTTAATGTGCAGGAGGGTTTATCGCCCCAAAAATCGCTTTAATACGACCCTGACTACAACTGTTAAGTTCGACGACATAAGAAATCTAGTTTATAGCAAGATTAATTGTTATCTTATTTATTTATCATTTATATTTGTATTTTGGATTAATTAATGAAATCGTGGAAACAACTGTGTATTTCACAACATTCCAACAAAAAGCTTGTAGAGACCAGCATTTTATACATTTGTATTTTCCATGTTCGTAGAGAGTGTATGCTGTATGAACCAATGTGAGGGTTTGAAATGTCGGCGTATCTAAATTAATTGATTCCATGGACCAATTAATTAAATTTTGCATATTTTTTCGTAATGCATATATTGTATAACATATTTTGTACAGTCTTGATAAAAAATCAAATGATTTCATCTTTTAATTTTGGAAATTATAGTTTTTAAATACCTACTGACGAAAAAAATATGATTTTTTCAACACCGTATAGAATATTATCTTCTATAGTACTGTTGTCAATATTGATAAAATCTTTTATTTGACAATCGAAATTATTATAAATACATTTTCTAAAATTATGAAAAACGTAACAAAAAAATTATTTTTTCATGGTAAAAAGTATAGACGAAGTGTTAATTTGTAATAGTTTTTGTAAATCAACGAATTACATTTGTTACTTGTTTTTATAAATAATTGTTATTTACTCCACTCATTTTCTTGTTAAACTATTGATACAACATGGTACAACATGATTTAAACAAAAATACAATTAAATAATTATTATTTTTCGATTTTTTTTTTAGTATTATACAGAGTAGTATAAATTTATGACATTAAATAGTAGTAAAATAGTAGTAGTTTAAATAGTAAATTTAAGCATATTTTTCAATTGTTTGTGCATATTGGCACATATTTTGACCACTAACTAATAATGTCCATAACTATCAAATATTAAGAACTGCATTACTGTCTTCGACCCAAGTGTATCCAAGGTCCTAACTGACTTGGGCTTAAGTATATTGTAGTTAATTGAGTAATAAGTAATAACTCGTACAATAAATTTGTTTTAAATGGCTTTAAAATTAAAATTAAATAGAAAACCCGTCTTAAACAATAAAATTCCAGTTCGGGTGAAAACCGAAACCTAAAATGTTTACTATTGTAGTATACTATAATAGTTTTATAGTTGGTGAGAAAATCATGAACTGACGACACGCAGACTTGGTTTTGTACTACGTAGATTGAAAATTATAATACATTACGTGCAGACAGCGGATATTACTATGAAATGCTTACGAGTACATTTAAACATTTTATCATTTATAATTGGATACAATTGTCAATTTTTGGTTTAAACATACATATTAACATATACATATTAACTTATCGTCTACATAATATCTAAAATATGCTTTTAAGTTTTATGTATGGACTGTACATTTTGTTGTTGATTTATCAGTTGTTTCATAATGTATATATTTTTCTGATAATACGAGAGACCACTTTATGGACCACACACGACAAATCATTTTTTGTTGAAAATATATCTTATTATTATATTGGAAATTATTTTGATTAATAATTTTATCTAAGTCTTTAATATTGAATTTATTACTATTTGTAATTTTATTTTTTTAAATATTTAATGCTTCAAGTTTAGGAGTAGATGTACATATAAGTCAAGAGAAATTATTTTGTAACCGGGTTCAAAACTAATTTTATTAATTTTTCCAATGAAATCATAAGTGTTTTTAATAGAGTTATCAGTATGTGTATTCAATTTTTCTTTTAAAAGGGAATATAAATATTTCGCCAAGTTATAAGATGGTGCAGTTTTAAATTTAATGTACGAATAGGATGATGTTGTTTATGTAATTTAATGAATGGTTAATGGGTGTAAATTTGGCAGCTATTTTATAGTTATATTTGTTCAATAACAGTCTTAGGTTCATAAATATAATTTTTTTTGAAATTATGAATTTTTTAGTGTAAATTATAGTAGGATCAGAAGTAAGAGTTTGAATATTATTATTTATAAAATCGAAAGTTTTGTCATGAATTTTATTTGTGTATGCTATTAAAATAATATTTATCTAATGATACGATTTCAGAATTATTAATTTTTAATTTATTTACTATATTCAAGTGTCAATAATTGTGTTTTATCGTTTAACTAAATTGTTTTGTTTCGGTATTTTTATAGTTATTTTTTTGTACGGATTATTAGATTAAATCTTGTTTGATTACGATTTTGGAATAGCATATATTATAATTAATAACAAATTCTTATTGTATTAATAATTGTTTTTTAAGTGATAGAAAATTTAATGATTACTGATTAGTATGTATTCAATTTATTGCCTTTATTTAATAAATTATTTTCCGCATTATTGAAAATTATAGAAGTTAAATTTGTGACTAGTGGTTGAAATTTCAAATGAATGAACGTCTGTTAGTTGTATATTATGAGTATTTTTAGCTAGTATATTATTTTTTTAATTAACCCTGTGCCATTTTTCATTTTTTTTAGATTGTTATTTTCGTTGAATATTTTTCAAAAGAAGCCTATTTCAAGCCCACGTTCTATAAGATTAAAATAAAAATAAAATGACGGACGAGATAATAATAATAACGAATACGATTATATAAAAATGACACGGGTAAACGATTATTCGGGGTTTCATCTTGGGTATTTCAATAATATTTGAATCCATGGCGGATGGGTTGTTTACGTCGCCAGTCGGCCGTCGAACACACTTCATCAACACGATTCTCCGTGTTTTGCTGCAGTAGAATTTATTTTTAAACTCCGATAACATTGGTTTCTTTATATTATTAAGTCAATAACAACAGTAATAATAATAATATAATGTTAACAACAAATTACAACGTGCCCGCGGGCGACCCCATATACTATATAGATAATATTATGTTATTGCGACGCGACGAAAATGTCGATGGCTGAAGAGTGAAGAGTATAGAGAAGAGGCTCTATGTTGAACGTCATAAACGACATTAACTAATAAATAACTTAATAAACGATACATTTTACGCCGGGGTGATTTCAAATTTTCCGATTTCTAAAAACGCAACGACCAATATTAGTAACTCGTAATCAATTTTATTTCGTCATTTTCCCAACTTATTTGATTGTAAAAATCACGGATTTCATTTCACAAGTCTACGGTAAAACGTACTACAAATTAACTAATTTTGTATTTTTAGTCAAGGTAATTTTATTGCTCTATGCGTGGGTGCCTACTGTTTGCTACTCAACTCTCAAACCCCCTGGAGAGCTACCGTTTCGGAAGAAAGTTCATATAAATATATCATCGAAATTTGGAAACCTTTCTCCCCGTGTCTTACATGTAATAATTTTGATTATGTGAATATGGCATATACAAGGCGGCTTGATAATTTCATTATGATTATGACTAGGGCTAGGGATTTCATGCCCTTAAAAACCTTAAAATATGCATGCAGTTATGTCCCGAAAAATCACTTAATATGCTACTAAAATATGCATTTAAAAAAAAAGTTTTGGTTTTGGTCTAGGCATTTTAATTATTTTATTATGGATTCACACGTTACTATACGAAAATAAAAATGTACAGCACTGAGCACGAAAACGAATAACGCACAACGATACAACCGCAAAACACCAACTGTCAACTGACAAATATAATATATATGAACTAATTGAAAACAAAAATATTCGAGACAGAAATACAGCCATACACTTTATATATTGTTATTTTTATATCGGGGAATCATTCGATCGGTGTACCGAGAAGTAACAATGCGAGTGATCGGCGAGGAAAATACAAACATTAATTTTATATAAATATATTTAAAACCATAAGGCTCGGTTTCAGAAATTCTATTTAAAAAAATGTTCTTTCAATTATAAAATATTTATAAAAATTACATCATTATATAATAAATGGTTAAATATGCACTTATAAATTAAAAATGGTAAAATATGCAAAATATGCAATTATAAATTTTAAATATAAGCTCGTATTGCTCTGAAACAGATTTCTACCCTACGTATATCTATAGCTATGTTTTGAATGATTATTGAAAACCATGCAAACTCCTAGAAGTCCCTAGCGGCCTAGCCCTAATTATGACAATTCATCTATTATTACGATTATTACTTTAGTTTATCGAATATTTTCCAGATTCTACACAATGCGATCAATCGCAAATAATCAAATTTCCTATGAATCTATCGGTGAATTAAAAATTGGTATTCTGATTGGCGCCGATTTTAATAACCGTCGTTTGGCGGTTCGAATGATATTCTGTTTTCATTTTTCAGCATCGTTCGTGTTCAATATTATTTATTTGGGATTTTTTTTTTACTTTTCCATTTTGTGTTTGTTGTTTACACCAACACACTTCCGTCTCCACGGTCTTACAGGATCATTTTACAGTATTTTAATTTTAACCCATAATTTTTCATTTCAAGCGTGTTCACATTTTCAATTAGAACTAAGATGAGTTAAGCGTAGAATGTTTTCACCAAGTCCGAATGTAGACACAGGGCGACTTGTGAAATTTGGTTTAAAAGTTGTTCCAATACTGGGACAAACAACCAATTTGTGAAAGCTCATTAAAAAAATTCCCACATAAAGTTAATGAATTCGATAAAGAAAAACAAGGTACACACAAATGTGAGCTTGGGCATAATTAACACATTGTATGAATAAAAACCACTAGTGTGGTCTCAGAAATAGCAGTAGCCGTACAGGTAACATATCAGAGGGCATCGCTTACTGAAGAACATTTTTCTCAACTAACTACGTAATTATAGATTATAGTACACAATTAATGTTTATATTTATTAATTTTTTAACTAATTAATGTTATTTCATACCAAAACATTTATGATAAATCGATAAATGAAATGTTTATTATTCGATTTTTGATTAATCGAGATAAATCAGTGAAAACGTGAGTTCAATAATCGAGTGGTTAAATAAATAATCGAACAGTCCTAGGCCTTGGACATAATGGTAATATTTCAGATATTTGTATTAATGCATAAAAATAAAAAAACGGAAATATTCTTTTCAAAAATAAGCACAATACGAGCCTATTACAATTTCTGTGTAAATGCGAATGGTGATTGTAGATAACGATAAAGTATAACATGTATTGGATATGCGCAATTTGAAAGTCCGTATAAAACTGACGGCGGAGTATAGACGTTGGATTTTTGTTTTTCCCCATTCGTATATTTATATTTTTAGAACAATGTCACGAAAAAACTCGTCAATTCAAGACCCGGGTGAACGCGGAAAAAAGAGGTCTTAAAATAACGTAAACAACAATGGTTACATAATTTTTATAAAAACTGTTGTTGTTAATATTGATCAATTATACGTCGACAAGTAATCAATTTGACTGGATTCTTTGAAAATATATTTTTTTCCGTTCCAAAGATCTATGCTTAATACATAGTACTTTAATACAAAATAAATGCTAATAGTACCGTGAGAACAATTATTATTAGTTATAATTTTAAGAAAATTAGATATTGAATGCCTACCCGTACCTTTGTACACACTACACGGTACACTACACATAAAATTATACTATACATCAGGGTTTCCCAACCGGTGTGCCGTGAGGCCTCTATAGGTTTGCCGCGAAATTTCACGATTATTAATAAACGTTTACGTTAAAAATTACGTTTAAAATGTTGGTAAAACTAAAAATCTATCATAACTGAAGAACTTGGAAGACGACATGAGGGTATGCTTGTCAACCATTCGACCACGAAGGAAGCTCATAATAAAGGGAAAAAAGTCCCAAATTTCTCACTAAGACTAGATTTTTTATGACATTGTAATGTATCTTGTTTTTCCATTTTAATAAATTAAATATTTATGATAATTGTAATAATATTATTTTTTCTATCCTAAATATACACACCATTTTAAATTTTTTGCAGTAATTTACTGATATACAACTATTTTGGTATTAATAATTAATACTATGAAAGCCTACTAAAAAAAAAAAATATGTATACATAATATAATATAAGTCAGTGACAAGTGTGCCACGGCTAAAAATGGGTTGGGATTAGTGTGCTGCAAGGGAAAAAGGTTGGGAAACGTTGCTATACGCCTATACATCATAATTCGTAACATTGTAACAATATTGCTTTCGCTTTGAACGTTAAATATAAAGCCGCATAGAAATGTTTTGATAATATTATGCTCATCGTGTGTTGGTCACTTTTGGCATTTTAGAGTAAACACAACAGTTAAGGAGGGAAATAATATTTAAACCAACTGCCTACATTTGTGTGTTTCATAATTTGTTTACACGCATTACCGTCAAAATGTCATTGTATACAATAGCATCGATTAGGTAAAAATAATGTTTAGCACCTGTTAATTGTGATATTATGTCGAGTTCTTATAATTATTATTCGTGTATTTTATCTAACTTTGAACGTACGAAGTTAACGATGACACTATTTTCAAACGTTGTTTTTCCGCTAATTAAAATGTTGTTGTTGTTGTTGTCGAAGAGATAACGCAAGGAGTTTTATGGAAGTACATTAAGCTCTATTAAGAATATTAAGATATCAATAATAATATTATATTACGAGGAAATAATGCTCGGTATCGCTCTTCGGATATTTTGTTTTGTATTTATACGGAAATGGATTAAATGAGCCGAAATTGTATTCGCTGTACAAGACGATTTGTCCGTGTTATTAATATGTATAATGTATATATTATTAATCATCAATTATAACTTGTAATTTATAAGTTTCTAACACCAGATACACAGTGATGATAACTAAATCTTTCAATTTGTTGTTTACGTAAAAACGATAACACATATTTTACACGTAGGCCGTGGGTCGTTAATCGTTATAATAATGCCGTGTACACCAGCATGTTTCACAAACGGAACCAATAATTTATATTTGATACATTTAACATTTACTTATTCGACAATTTTATTGATTTGGAAAGTTAAAAACTTATTTTTTTTCATTTTTTAATAATTATGACAGAGGCGTTGAAGCTTTCCTTAAATCCCCTCGATCGCTGTAGTGTTTATTTATTACTGACATTCAAACCTAACCCCGATTGCCGGTACTACTCCACAATATGTTTTTTTTTTACAAAATATAAAATAACAAATTTTAAAAATAATAATAAGTATTTATATTTTAATACTATAAGCCTTATAAACAACCCGAGAGAATAATATATTATTTATTACATTTATCATATAATTATGTAATGTAATTGTAAGCCCGTGTAGTCGTGTAGAATATAGAAAATAGAAAAAGAATAGCTGCTCACTGTGTGTCTGTGTAACTACTTGCCGTGTATGGTGTATAACAATATTTATTAGTATAATATTATAATGAAATACGATTTTAATTGACGTACTCGTGCACTAGTGTACCGCAGGTTTAAAAATAAATGTGACCATTTCGAAAAATCGACTAGAAAATTTTAAAATTTCCCCCAACAGATCGATTAATTTAAAGAATTAACAAAAAAAAAGAAAAATTGAAATTAAAAATTAAATTAAAATTAATATAATGGCAAAAAAAAATATTGAAAAAATTAACTATCCAAAGGTTTCAACCGGGGTGGGCAATTGTTCACCAGGGTCCCTCTCAAATACCGACCCGAACTTTGATATATCAAAACGAGTATAAAACTAGTACAACACTATAATATACCCTATTATTTGTGAATAATTCGCATGTTACATTCCGAATAATCCGAACTAAATTACTGTTTGTACTACTGTTCGTCTACAGTGCCTTCTGTAGCAAAATCGTTTCCACTCGTTATTTAACACAGACTAACGCTCAATGGTGGTATTAGGGGGGGGAGGAATTGCTCCCCTTTAGCCATGTAAATGTATAAATTCGTGTTTAAATAAAGTAACGCGGAGACACGATATGTTTGTACTTTTGTCTGTTTCCAGCTTTGCATGTACACAGTATTTTTATTATTTATTTGGTTGTTTGTTACGCTGTGTCAAACGTAAATCCATTAAATTCGATTAACGCAGTGCGATACGACCGATGCGTCAAAAATAGAAAACAAAACCGCGACGTACCTGTACCTGTCCAAACTGGTCGTACTTGACTTGCGTCAGATACGACCCTATGGACCTTTTCACACACACACGGTTTCCGTGTACACGGTTTTTCGACGGTTCACTAATGTATGGCTATTTATGGAAGGTTTCACACTATCGGTGCCGACACACTGGGGTTTGAAAACAAATTATTTAACAAATTATTTTGTTTTTCATCGCGTCGGCCGTACGAACCGTACACGACTCTTTGAACGCAATACAAATAATAAATAAATATCTAAATTATATAGTATCTATTTAGCTATTCAGTAACTATTTAATCATTTTAAAATGGAGTTGTTAATATCAGAGGTCCGAAAAAGAATGAACTCCGGTCTTATACTTTCAACAATGTATTTGGTTTTTTCATGTATTATTTACATAATTTTAAGAGGTGTTTGATTTTTGAAGGGTGACAATAACTGAATAATATTTTTTAGTGTTTTTTACTGTTGGTATGACGTACGATTGTAAATTATCTACAACCGTTGTTATTTGTATGCAGTTACAATTACAGGTGCCAGGCGCCAGTATAGCAGTACTTAAAAGTTGCATTTTTCCAGTTAGTCGATTTATTATAAATACTCGCGTAAAAAAAAATGTATCCACGTATAATTATGTTTTCTATTCTGCCCTCAGAAGTCTGCCATCGGACGAAAAATATCTAATATTTATTTTCATTTTACAATAAATTCAATGTGTTATATCATTATCGCTTTTATTATTAGACTACGACTGCGACACGACAAGAATGTTGTACATATTATTTTGTTTATTGAATAATACGCATTAGATTCAATCTTCGACTTTACATTAATAATTATATTGGCTAATTCGAAAATGCTAACATTTTTATAAATTTTATTAAATACATTATTCGTTATGTAACTAATTTTTCGTCTACACTCTACATGTCATCTGGCGGGTGAATAAAAAAAAATATAAGCCCTTGATTATTGAGATAATTTTACGCCCTGGTATTCCCGGTTCTCCTCCACTTAGATTCGGTCCTGATCCGTGGTATTACTATTTACTATAATAATATACTGAAATTGGAATAAAAACACGGATCTACAATAGTATTTTGTAAATACCACGTATCTATACTATTTTGGGTTTGAAAACCTATTTTTTTTTATGAAAAATGTTAATTAGATTTACAAGCTCGGTGATTTTTGTAATCAAGAAACACATTTTATTTTAGTTTATTTAAAAAAATAAAAAATCATATAGTTTTTTGGCTCTCCTTAAATGTGACATAATTACAGATACGTGTTGTTAGCGTTAAAGTAACAATGTGTAAATCAAATGGTAAATTTTCAGATGGAGGCAATTCGAGTAACCTTTTCTTTTTAAAAACGTTCGGAAAGCAATTCTAGGGCGTAATAGCAAATCACACAGATGGTTTGATAGCCGTGGTGCAAATTTTATGTGAAATTGAGTATTTATAACTTTATCTTTGGAAATCCCGATATTATTTCTACCATATCGAAAATAATACAAATTAAATGTTATACAGGATACAGCCTATCCTAAGTATATATGTATTAAGCCGGGTTTACATTGGTAGAGTATTTGGTAGAGTACACTAGCCTACTATTTTGCCTACTCACTCTACACTACTAGTTTTAGTAGAGTAACTGTTTACACGAAGCTAGTATTTAGTGGAAGAGAGTGCACTAGTGCAGTTGATGTGTAAACTCACGCCGTCACGGTTAGGTTTGATCAACTTCAAAACATCAAATAAACAAATATGGATATCGTACGTCGCCGTCGTCGTCATTGTCGAAAATTATTAAAGAAATGCCTTCTAGTGGTTACAACTGCGTTAGTAAACGATATTTTAGAATTTATTGATGAGAGTAATGAAGAAAAACGAATTTGGGTTCGAGAGTGGATAAAAAGAAGAACAGTACTTGGTGCATCAGAAAATCTTCTTACTGAACTAGCTTTAGAGGATCCAGAAGAGTACAGGCTGTGTTTAAGAATGACAACTGAAAATTTTGAACAATTATTGAATTTGGTATCACCAACTATTCAAAAACAGGACACTATTCTTTATTTTACTTTACTATACCAAAACTAGACTGTTTACACCAGTAGAGTGGTGGTAGAGTACAGTAAAAACGGTGGTGGGGGTAAAAGCAAGTAGAGTGTACTTTACCACAGTGGTTAACTACTCTACCATTGATTAAATATACTATATATAATATATTATATGTATATATAATCAATGACTCTACTATACCGATTACTATCTTTAGTACTCTACTTATACTATTCCTAAGTGTTTACATTATGCTAGAAACTCTAGAGTACTCACTCTAACGTCGTACTATACCAAATACTCTACCAATGTAAACACGGCTTTACGGACCTGAACACCCCGAACCGAACGGCGACAGTTTCTTTGAACCGGCATAATATTATTTTCAAAATCCCCGTCAAAATAATTTTATAGTACCTACGTGTATAACATACAAACAACAAATAACATACTATATTTATTTATTCATTTGGTGTAAACGCCCTGGTGGGCTCAAGTACAGTGACAATACAATATAATATAATGCCGGATCCACACAGAGACGACAAAAGTAAAACAAAACAGAAACTCTGTGTTTTTCGACAAAATCAAAACATTTTCAAAACAATTGTGTTTTTTCCAACAAATTGTTCGTGTTTTTAAAAACAAAGTCATGTCCCGAGCGGTGTCGGTAAACATCAAAAGGTTTTTGTTTTGTTGTGTTTTGGAGAATATTGTCGATCGTGTGTGGACAATGTTTTAAAAATAATATTTCGTTAATAGATAATATTAATAGTGACGAGTGTGAAGTTAGGGGACCAAAGCTAGGGGACTGTTTTCCGAACGATCTGTGATAACAGAGCGTGTATATCAGTTGCATCTACATGAATACTGGGCGCTAAACCTCAGAAACCATAGTCCTACACAAGATGGCGCCATAAAGTCATATAAATGTTTTAGCACAAATTGTCGACGAACTTCTCCTATATCGGAAAGCTGATGAAATTCCCTATCCGACCATCGAATAAACCCAATATACGTATTCAGGCTTTTCGTTTTAAACGGATCCGCGTATTATGCATATGTCACGTTATTTTTTTCGAAATACGAGGAGAACGAGAGTCCAAAAAAACACGCGGGTTTTCGATACATTCAACAATGTTCCGGAAAGTGTCGACGAACTTCACCTACATATTCTGAAAGCTGACAAAATTCCCTATCCGACGATCAAATAATCCCAAGACCCCTATTTAGATTTTTCGTTTTAATGAGATCCGCGATTTACACATATTTATCGATGTTTTTAAAAAAAATGTAGTCAATGGCGCGGATTCGGTTTTTGGGTTATTCAACAATGTTCCGGAAAGTGTCGACGAACTTCACCTACATATTCTGAAAGCTGACGAAATTCCCTATCCGACGATCAAATAAACCCAAGACCCCTATTTAGATTTTTCGTTTTATTCGACCCGCAGTTTAGGCATATTTTAGATTATTCGAAAATACGAGGAGAACGAGAGTCCAAAAAAACACGCGGGTTTTTAATTTATTCAACAACGTTCCGGAAAGTGTCGACGAACTTCACCTATATATTCGGAAAGCTGATGAAATTCCCTATCCGACCATCGAATAAACCCAATATACGTATCCAGGCTTTTCGTTTTATTCGACCCACGGTTTTTTTTTTTTTTTAAATTTTTCAATGTTCTGAAAACGTTTTATGCTAAAATATCGAAAAAACATCGATGTTTTTCTAGAAATTCCGATGTATCGACAACATCGATGTTTTAAGTTTCGATTTATCGCTACATCGAAACATCGATGTATGAAAAATGTTGTCGATCTCTAGACGTCCATGAACTTGGCCCAAGCACATAATATTTTTTAGACTAAATTATCTTCAAAAAATAGCAAATCAATTCCCATAAATATTTATTATTCATTGTGACTAAATACATGTATCACAACAATCGGTGAATTCCGAGAATGCTTTATTATAATATAGTATAGGCATACGCATACCACTATTTACTAATCCTTATGGATTTTTTTGCTTTTACCAGGAGTATCAACACATTGAAAATTTCTAAATTTAGGCATTCATTTAGATCAATATTTTATATTTTAAGATTTATTTTAAGCTATATTATATTTAATATTGTTCAGCCTATTTTTCAATAAAAATCATTCAGTGATCTCAGTTTGTATTAGTATATAGTCGTGTGCGGTGAAGTGTAACGATAAATGTAACTATTTATTTGACTTAATTGTGGCCAACAAGGTAAGTTTTTTCAAATATTTTAATATGTTTTTAGTCGTACTATGTAATAAATATTTTTATAGTAATGTCACCTATATTAGTACATGCAATACAAAAATAATATATTATTAAATAAAAAAAACTGGTCGAAGAATCAGAACGAAATATAGGAAATAAGTAGTTTTTATAAATAATAAATATAATTTTGGGATTTATAATATGAATTATAATAAATCATATTATTTATATTTAAATCGTATTTATAGGAATAACTTTTATCTAATCAATAATAATTGTTAATGTAGAATGTATGATAAAATAAAACACCTACTATGAAATGAATGTTCCTTTAACTGTTATGATACAATTTTTTTGTTCTCACCTAAATCATATTGCCTATGGACTCCCAGGAACCCATGTTCCTTTTTTTTCTTATAATAAAAACTTTATATTTTCATAACTGAAGAATTTGATCTCAAATTTTTTCTAGTTTTTTAACTAGTGTATAACATTTTTTTCTCATCTAAATCAAATTGCATTCGGGCTCCCTTAGACCCCTTTCAATTTTTTTTATTTATAATAAAACTTTAAATTTTGACAAGTAAAAAATATAATTTCAATATTTTTGGTTTTTTTTTTTACTAATATATAATTTTTCACCTAAATCAAATTGCCTTCAAACTCAAATTTTTGTTATCAAAAAAGAGATGATCTCCACACTCAAAAACTTATTTCTAAACAATTATCATAATAATAATAAATTTATTTATTTATATAATATTTAAAATTTGAATAAAATGTGTAAAAAATTGTTAGTACGCAAGAGTAGTATTGCTGACCTTGTCACCATCATTATTTTATAAAATATTATACAAATTTAGAAAACATAATATTGCACTGCACTCGTTATTTTAAAACTAAATATTTTCTAAATTAATGCCGGGTCCACATAGAGACGACACAGAAACAAAACAAAAACCAAACACAATCCCAATTATTTTTAGTTTTTGAAAAAATAAAACACAAACAAAACATGTGTCCATACTGAGTTCAGTAAAAACTAAACAAAAAATTAACAAAATTCAAACATTTTGTTTGTGTTTTGTTTTTGTTTTCTCTTGTCCATACCAATTAAGTTTGTTTCGAAATTACATTTTTCAATGTTCAGATATTCATTTAAGCAGTCACTGAAGTTCAAGCAATTCAGACGTTCAGTATTCGGTATTTAAGTTGTTTATTTCTAAATAAAAATTTATAAAATAGTGAAAATTTATCTTTAGTAAATTGACATAAATTAAAATGTGGGAAATTAGAAAATTATTGAAGACTAAGAAGATTTACTTATGCTAGGTGCTATATTATACCCAAGTATGAAAATATGGAAATTATAAAATATATAATTGAACTGAACTACACAACAAACCAATTGGCAATTGATACTAAATGCCTAAATCGCACTACCACACTATTAATATTAATATTATCTACTAACGAAATATTATTTTTGACTGTTGGTTATTTTTAAAACATTGTCCACACACGATCGACAATGTTCTCCAAAACAACAACAAAACAAAAACCTTACCAAAAACCGACACCGCTCGGGAAGTCGGGACATGACTTTGTTTTTAAAAACACGAACAATTTTTTGGAAAAAACAATTGTTTTGAAAATTTTTTGATTTTGTCGAAAAACACAGAGTTTTTGTTTCGTTTTACTTTTGTCGTCTCTGTGTGGATCCGGCATAACGCATTGTCATTATTTATTATATTAACAGATGTATTATCACTGGATTCAAAAAAAATTGCAATTAATTTAAGTGAAATTCCAGTTCAACTTATTTTTGATGATGAAAAGTGTGTAACAATATAAAATAAATAAATAAGCAAAATATATTTTATATTCTTCACGTCATGTTATACATTTTAATTTATGATTACAAGTATGAATTAGTTGCGGTAGTTTATCATCATGCATTCATGCCTCGTTTCACTACGCGAGTTATATAAGACGAGCACACAATCGGTGGGAAAAACACGACTTGGAAAAAAAAATTAAAAAAATTAAAATTGTTAATAAAACTAAGGTTATCCTCATTTGTTGATGTATATAAAAGTATAATACTCATTAATCATTATTATTAATTTGTTTTATATTATATATTATATACATAATAATACAGTAAGATACTACATTATATATTTATTATTTTATGTATCATTTAATCTAACTTTTTTTAACATTTTATTTTAAACTACTTACTATAAGTTTTATTATAACTAAAAAGTGTTAAATAATACGATTATAGTTATAATATTTTATTTCTCAGATTATAAATTGATATAATATGGTTAAGTGATTAGCCCTAAAACCAAACTGAGAGTCGGGGATAATATTGAATGACTGAATTATCGGTCAATTCTCTTAAGAATGAGTTTTTCAAACAACTTGGCCAAAGTTAGTAACAAACTAATTGGTCTGCAAGAAGTTACTAGGTTTTTCGGTTTATTGGGTTTAGGAATGAGTATGATTGTTGATGATTTCCATATCAAAGGAAAATATGAAAGTCTAAACATGGAATTAAAGATGTAAGTAATGAGACACAGCGTTTTAGCAGGTATTTTTTTAAGAATTTCGTTGGTTAGTTTTGCCGACTGGAGCTTTGCCGACTCTTAGATTTTGGATTAGAAATTTAACTTCATTGGAATTTGTTGTTCTTAGAACACGATATGAATAGCCGAGGTTTAATGGTTTAATGGTCGGTTAGCCTATCGGCTAAAATGGTCGGGTGCTTTGCGTTCTATGCAAACTTACCGATGGGCGATGACTAAATTTATATTTATAATAAATCCTTATCGATAAAAGCCCGCATGGTGCGCACACGGCTCATTAAGGCGGTGATGTCGTATGTTAGTGTACGACGTTAGATTGTTATCTATCTATTAATAAAATTAATTACTGCAAAATAATATTATTGGTATATCGGCGATTCTCTGTAAGCGCTTCTAGGAAAAATGCCTACGGACAGTCAAAAACCATAATATTATACGACAAAAATGTAAAATAAATAAATTTTTCTCCAAATATTTTGACTGTATTGTTTGAAATAAAAATGTCGATGTGGAAAAAATTGAATGGATTTTTGTCCAGTATAAACACTATGTAAACATAATATATTTATATATTACCTACATTAATTGTATGTTCCTTTGTTAATATAATATATTCTTTGATAAATTGACTATTTAACTATATACTTAAAGTGACCATGCGTTTCGTTTTGGGCGGGACAGTCCCGCTCTCGAGCAATGTGTCCCTCCCGCTGTCCCCAAAGAATGAAAAAAAAAATTTGATCCATGTCATCTCTACATTCTATCAAACAAATTTGTATATAGTTTATATAACAACTCAAAAGTAACAGACCAAGCAAAAGCTGCTTAAAATCGTCGAATGGAATTATTTACACACTTCCCCATACCAGATAACTACTAAAGATCTAATGCACGCAAATTGTCGTACAATTGGGGATGAGTATATTATCTACAATTTATGTTTGTCAGGCATTAACGTCCCAGTCGTAAGTGTTTTCTTATAAGAATACAATTTAGACTAGTCCCAAAAATCAGTTTGGACTAGGAAGTCTCAGTGTTGAAAGCAATTTTGATAACCAAGGGTAAATAATGTCAAATTCAGTTTCATTCCTATTAAAACCCAAACCCGATGGTTTAAAGCAGATTTGAAAATCCGAATAATGAATATTGAAAACCAGCCCACCAAAATGCTTAAGATTACTGTTCTATTCCCTACATAATTTCCTAGTTAAAATAAAATAAACATGAAACGTAAAACATTATTTCGCTTATTTTCAATAATTAAATGTACTATGTTTTACTGCGTATGACTATAGTTTTAGTGTTTTTCTATATTTTTCACAGTAGTCATTTTACTTGCGAAAATTAATAAAACAATGTATAAAAATGTATGTGTTTTCCTATAAAAATATACAGGCGTCCCGCTCTGAGGGCAAACAATTAGTTGCGCAACAGTTTAATCGCATAGGTGACTTCCACAGTGGTATATGACAATTAGCTCACATGCAACTAATCAGTTTGACCAACTTATTAGTTATTATTTATTATATATAGTTTGTGTTTTGTCACAGATCAATCTGATCTCAAATCAAGAAAGGTTAATTTTTAATCATTATTGTTATTTCTGTCGTTACCAATAGTAAATAATTTTATTAATCAATTATAAAAAAATACATTAATTTAATCACAGATAAAATATACATGTGTATGATGAATTGGTGCAAAATGGTTAGGTGAGGTATTGATAAAGGTAATACTGTAATAGGTAAAAATGGGCGGAACTCCTTTCGCCCAAAACTGACCTTCCTCTTTTTGCCCACGTCCTCTTTTCGACCAAAAATGAAAAAATAGTTTCCTCTTTTCGCCTACAAATAAAAATAATAATTGTATTCTTTTCGCCCACGGTTTCAAGTTTTACATTTTGTAAACCACTGTCTGAAAATGTCTCGACTGACTATATATATACAATATTAATAACAATCAAAAACCCTTTGGTGCACTAGACCGGCCAGGCCGATAACAATATCTAGATTGCAAATATAATTGATATAACATAATATATATATAATATAATTTAACGAATTTGATATCGATACGTAAGACTCGTAACAACTATAAAAAAAAACTATAACAGCATTTTGCCATTTTAGTATGTCGTTCACTTTTGTGCCGAACAGTGTGATTGTGTTTTTTCTCGTGATTATAGTGACTACATTTTATAAAAATGAAATTTTTAGAAAGTAAAAGAGATGGTCGTATGGTTCTTTACAATAATTTTAAGTACAATTTCGGATCGAATAATAAAAAAAGACAACTCTACCCGTTGGAGATGTGTAACAAGAACGTGTGATGCAAAACTATAAACAGATAAAAATGATGCTTTTACTTCAGCAGTCGGAGAACATAATCATAATGAATATGATAAATCGAATATTAATCGCCAAATAATAAACACAGCATGTAAACGAAAATCTTTAGAAGATCTTCATTTAAGACCAAAAAAAATAATATTAAAAGAAATTGCTGAAAATGACGCATCATCATATTTAAACGTAGTTGATATAAAAAGGTTAAGGAACAATATGTATAAATCTCGTACTAAAGTCCTCCCTCCTAACCCTACTGATATAAATGAAGTTCATCAGTATATTAACGCAACTGAAATAAACACTACAAGTGGTGAACAATTTGTATTGTATAACGATGAAAATAAAAATGTTATAATATTTTCCTGTGAAAAAAATTTACATTTCTTGAGCAATGTTGAAAACGTATACATCGATGGCACGTTTAAATATTCTGCACGATTTTTTGAACAAATGTTCACTATTCATGGATACAAAAATGGCCATTATGTACCATTAGTTTTTTGCCTATTAGTTGATAAATCGGAACATACATATGAATTTGTGTTTAAAAAAATTACCGAAAAATGTAATAGCCTTGGATTATGTTTATCACCGTTAAAATGTATGGTTGATTTTGAATATGCAATACATAAAGCAATAAAAATTGTATGGCCAAATACGGAAATAATTGGATGTAGGTTTCATTTAACCCAATCATGGTGGAGAAATGTGCAAAGATTTGGTTTGGCTACCAGGCTACACACTATAAAGACGTTTCTTCAGATATCGGTAAGTGGATACACTACACGTTTGGTTTACTATTTTTAAATCCTGAAGAAGTAGGTGGTTGTTATGTAGAAGATTTAATGAGTGACTGCCCTGAAAATGAAAAACTACAAAAGTTCTGTGATTATATTTTAACTGATAACTATATATCCGACGAAAGTATGTTCCCACCAAAGCTTTGGGCAGCTAGATCATCAGAGTTAATCAGGACAACAAATGCATGCGAGTCCTTTCACTCATTTTTTAACAAAAGTTTTTATAGTAATTCTCCACCAATTCATATGTGGTTGGCTGTGGTACAAGAAATCCAAACTGATGTTTATATTAAATTAAATAGTATCCACTTACAACACTTTCCCAAAGATAGAAAAGTAAGAGAACGCCAATTAAAAATCGAAGAAACAATTGAAAAGTATAATAGAGGAGAGTTAAGTCGGTATGAGTTCATTAAATCAATGGCATTCAATTATACAAAAAATGTAAATGTAAATTAAAATGGATTTAATTTACATTTACATTTTTTTTAACGACGTCATAAAAATAAATGACAAATACCTAAAATATTATTTTATATTGACGAACTAGTGATCACTATTGATTGATATATCATTTATTTAATTATTGTGTAAAAGAAAAATAAGTATCTATGTATAACATGTATCAATTATAAATCTGTCCATAAATTATTTAGATATGTCTTACGTATTACCAATGCAATCTAGATATTGTTATCGGCCTGGCCGGTCTAGTGCACCGAAGGGTTTTTGATTGTTATTAATATTGTATATATATAGTCAGTCGAGACATTTTCAGACAGTGGTTTACAAAATGTAAAACTTGAAACCGTGGGCGAAAAGAATACAATTATTATTTTTATTTGTAGGCGAAAAGAGGAAACTATTTTTTCATTTTTGGTCGAAAAGAGGACGTGGGCAAAAAGAGGAAGGTCAGTTTTGGGCGAAAGGAGTACCGCCCGTAAAAATACTTTACATACTGAAAAAAGGGCGCCCGCAGAAATGTAAACGGGAGTGTGGGACCAATGTAAAAAGACTGGTAATACAACACATAATATATTTTTTTTTTTACAGGTACCTTATATTATGACAATTATTATTAAATAAGATAGGCAGGGGCCATGCCCCCTTCCAGCAACCCCTGCTGGCGTGGTGGCGCCCTTGGTATTGGAATTTGAGAGGTCACGGGAGTGTAATAATTGCCTTTCTGTGTAATGCATACATTTTTTTTGTGGGACCCGAAAATTGTAGGGACGGCCCTGAAATCACTGCTCGTTTATGGCTACCCAACTACGGATTACTTTAGTTCATAAATATATAGTTTCATCAGTTCTGCGGACGATGCATGTCACAACCAAACGCGGCTCACACAATAAAAAGTCGTAAAAATTTCCGATAATCAGAGCAGCAGCTAGCAGATATGATTAAACATTACCCATGTATTATTATATTTATATGTAATATATAATCTTGTATATAGGCTATAAATTATAATAGCTGCACCAAGGCACACGCAGAGGGAAACAGAATATGCCAATCACAAATCAAGGATATTCATTTTTAAAATCATGCATTTAATATATTTATTGTGTTTTATAATATTCGCTAGCTATGCATTTTATAGCTTAAAATAAATCTTAAAATATAAAATATTGATCTAAATGAATGCCTAAAATTAGAAATTTTCAATGTGTTGATACTCCTGGTAAAAGCAAAAAAATCCATAAGGATTAGTAAATAGTGGTATGCGTATGCCTATACTATATTATAATAAAGCATTCTCGGAATTCACCGATTGTTGTGATACATGTATTTAGTCACAATGAATATTTCCATTACTTTCGAAATCAAGAATATTTTAAATTAACGTTTTATTAAAATCACAAGAACATAAAATTCAATACTATGTTCATAACACAAGTTTTGCCATTTATTGGCACTGGTTTGGGGTCGATCGGATAAAGTGGGTGGGCCGCCTGAATATAAAGTCTGCTTATAAAAATCGTAAAAATGATATGCTAATTATGGGAATTGATTTGCTATTTTTTGAAGATAATTTAGTCTAAAAAATATTATGTGCGTGGGCCAAGTTCATGGACGTCTAGAGATCGACAACATTTTTCATACATCGATGTTTCGATGTATCGATAAATCGAAACTTAAAACATCGATGTTGTCGATACATCGGATTTTCTAGAAAAACATCGATGTTTTTTCGATATTTTAGCATAAAACGTTTTCAGAACATTGAAAAATTTAAAAAAAAAAAAAACCGTGGGTCGAATAAAACGAAAAATCTAAATAGGGGTCTTGGGTTTATTTGATCGTCGGATAGGGAATTTTGTCAGCTTTCAGAATATGTAGGTGAAGTTCGTCGACACTTTCCGGAACATTGTTGAATGTATCGAAAACCCGCGTGTTTTTTTGGACTCTCGTTCTCCTCGTATTTCGAAAAAAATAACGTGACATATGCATAATACGCGGATCCGTTTAAAACGAAAAGCCTGGATACGTATATTGGGTTTATTCGATGGTCGGATAGGGAATTTCATCAGCTTTCCGAATATATAGGTGAAGTTCGTCGACACTTTCCGGAACGTTGTTGAATAAATTAAAAACCCGCGTGTTTTTTTGGACTCTCGTTCTCCTCGTATTTTCGAATAATCTAAAATATGCCTAAACTGCGGGTCGAATAAAACGAAAAATCTAAATAGGGGTCTTGGGTTTATTTGATCGTCGGATAGGGAATTTCGTCAGCTTTCAGAATATGTAGGTGAAGTTCGTCGACACTTTCCGGAACATTGTGGAATAACCCAAAAACCGAATCCGCGCCATTGACTACATTTTTTTTAAAAACATCGATAAATATGTGTAAATCGCGGATCTCATTAAAACGAAAAATCTAAATAGGGGTCTCGGGTTTATTCGGTCATCGGATAGGGAATTTTATCAGCTTTCCGAATATGTAGGTGAAGTTCGTCGACACTTTCCGGAACATTGTTGAATAAATTAAAAACCCGCGTGTTTTTTTGGACTCTCGTTCTCCTCGTATTTCGAAAAAAATAACGTGACATATGCATAATACGCGGATCCGTTTAAAACGAAAAGCCTGGATACGTATATTGGGTTTATTCGATGGTCGGATAGGGAATTTCATCAGCTTTCCGAATATATAGGTGAAGTTCGTCGACACTTTCCGGAACGTTGTTGAATAAATTAAAAACCCGCGTGTTTTTTTGGACTCTCGTTCTCCTCGTATTTTCGAATAATCTAAAATATGCCTAAACTGCGGGTCGAATAAAACGAAAAATCTAAATAGGAGTAACTGAACCTTGGAGCATTGACACATTGTATGGCCTCAAAGTTGTCAAATACATTAACCACTTTTGGCAACATGTTATTCTCATCTGTCAAAGACTAAAGGTTTTTTAATGACAATGCTTAGTACGGACGGTACTTGGTGTGTTGGAGATGTTTTTGTTGTTTCTCTTTTTTTCCCCAACTTTCTATTGCGTCTAAATAATTGTGACTAGAAAATTCTTTGATGTTAGTTCTCTCTTTCCCTTTGGTTGTACTCTGTTGATTAGACATATTATTACGGTCAAAGTCAAGTACACGTGTACATTTTTTTTCTTATATTGTACTTGACTTGTTTGTGTATATTCATCACACGCTCTGTCATAAGTTTTAAAAACCGTCCACATTTCAACCTATGATTACCTTCTAGTTGGTCAATTTTAACAGTTTTAAACTAAGACTCGACAATAGCATTACTCTGGCGGATTTCAATGCCATTGTTGACATTATCATTCATATTAGGTGTCCATAGTGCGAAGAAAGGTACGCACTTCACTCTAAATTCATGTAAATATGATTCATCAAAATATTCATTTGCTATACTTTCTTCATTTACTAAACCGTGTTGTATACTAGATTTAACCTGTTCTTTGATTGACTGAAATCTACAGTACATCATGGAGTTACTAATGTTAGACTCGCATAGAAATGTATTCATTCCTTCCGAGTAATCTTTCCTCGTTTGATTCATTAGGGATTTGGTAATTAACATTGCAATTACCTTTCATTGTACTAATCGCACATTTTGTTTTTTCTGTACCGTAAGGCTATAATAATATAATTGAAAATATTCTGAACCAATTTTCAATATCTACCAAACTCGTTGCATTAAACAGTATACATATCCAATTAATAATACTATTTCTTTTCATTTTTTCTGTAGTCTTACGATTGATAGTCTCTAATTGAAAATACGTGTAGACGTGATTCACTATAATTTTTGTTTAATGGTTTGCACATATGCTTATGATGGTCACATTAGTTCCGTCAATGTTTTCAACCAATACTTTGTAACACCAGTTAAGGTAATCAAAAATGGAAGTGAAACCATACCATCCTATACACAAAGCATTAATTTGTGCATAACTGAAATCTGTCACTTTTAAATATCGCACACGTATTGCATTGACAACACATGTATTGTTCACAGTTTTTATGCGCTTTCTGAACATAATAGGATACTTGGTCCTGTGTAAACGCATTTGACTGTTGAGATTTTTGTTATTCATATTAGACCACTCTTCATTAGAAAATTAATAAGAAAAAAAATCGGCAAAACACGACTGACTTGCACGAAGGTCGTTTAACGACTTATCGAATTATTATTTTATAGAGACAAAAAGCAATATCTAGGTTACGGGTATAAGCGTATATTTAAAGAATTCTATTAATAATTCTGATAAAATATATTAAAAACTTAAACAGTATTTAATGCAAGGACGCTATATAGTGTAGCACTTCCCTTTGAAATACTATATGTACTCAGCGCCCGACATACACTATGAATATGCAACCACACAAACGTCGTTTCTTATCACGAAAAAACAGTCCCCTAGCTTTGGTCCCCTAACTTCACACACGTTAATAGTGTGATAGTGCGATTTAGGCATTTAGTACCAATTTGTTTGTTGTGTAGTTCAGTTCAATTATATATTTTATAATTTCCATATTTTCATACTTGGGTATAATATTTATAATAGTTCATAGTTCATATTTCAATATTATAATATTATTATAATATTATATCATTATTATAATATCATATTATAATAATTACAATGTTGTTGTAAATAAATATACCAAGCACCTAGCATAAGTAAATCTTCTTCGTCTTCAATATTTTTTCTAATTTCCCACATTTTAATTTATGTGGATTTACTAAAGATAAGTTTTCACTATTTTATATATTTTTATTTAGAAATAAACAACTTAAATACCGAATACTGAACGTCTGAATTGCTTAAACTTCAGTGACTGACTAAATGAATATCTGATCATTGAAAAATGTAATTTCGAAACAAACTTGATTGGTATGGACAAGAGAAAACAAAAACAAAACACAAACAAAATGTTTGAATTTTGTTAATTTTTTGTTTAATTTTTACCGAACTCCGTATGGACACAATATGTTTTGTTTGTGTTTTATTTTTTCTAAACTAAAAAAAATTGGGATTGTGTTTTGTTTTTGTTTTGTTTGTGTGTCGTCTCTGTGTGGACCCGGCATAATAATAACAATATAAGATACAAGTACAATAGTAATAGTACTATATATTATAATGATGAAAGATCTCGAAAAATTTTTCAAATCGGATAAAAATATTCCCATGAATTATTATTTTGAGCAGATTATTATTTAACAATTATAATTTATATTTATTACAAATTATTATTCATCGCGAATCGTAAAAAGCTGATAAATATTTAAAAAAAAGTACAGGCAACGAGCCCCGTGCGCATGTTAGCATTCTGGAGTCTGTCTCGTCACCAGTTTTTTTTTATTCCGGCGCTCTAAATTGGTAATGAATTATATTGTTGCCTCGGTTTTTGAAATCATTGATTTACAACGCATCGCGTATTACATTGAACAATTACATGATAATATGATAATAGAAGATATTAATTCAATAACTGTGGCCTGAATAGTATGATAACCTATTATCAAATCCATGGACATTAAAAATTAAAATCGTTTGTTATTAAAAATGGACTTATAAAACAACTAGATAGCCTATATGTACCTAATTCCTATTTTACATTCCCTTGACCCCTTGTTTAGTGCGGTCAAGTTCCAACAGGGCAACGCTTACAATTACCTCAATAGTTAAGTTACCTTCTGAAACAACACAATACAAAATAAATTAACTGGTTTCGCATTTCTGTTCATTTTCGTGCAATTTGTGGGTGAAAATTGAAATACATAATAACATAGAATCAAATTTTATTATAATATACTGTATATAGGCTTATAAGGCAATAATATACCAGTTTCATGTTCAGTCCGTGGTTGTACAAAACGAAGGAATCCATTTTTTTTGTAAGTACAAAATAATTTTTTTTTTCAATTACAATCTAACATGTACACGTACAGGCTACAATACAGTCTTTACCTATAAAAGTTAATGCATTTAATTAGATAAAGAATTAATGTATAATTGATGGGTTCATTTTAGGTTTCCTTTGAAAAATGTTGAAAGAAACAAATTTTGGACTGAAGCTATGGGACGTAAAGGATTCATTCCAACAAAGCACAGTGTAATCTGCAGCAGTCATTTTCTAATGTCCGATATCAAAATTAATCCAGGAGGAAGTTACCATTTATATTTAAATGATACTGCTGTAGTGCTGTTCCATCTGTTTTCGCTCTATTGATACCAAAAATAAAAGCTGAAAATTAACCGAACAGTGAGCAACATTCGTCTATTAGAGAGATACATGATGCTAATAATTTATTGTTGGCTACTTTATCTAAAATTATAGTGAAAATGCCTACAACAACAAATAAGAACCGTGAACCTCTGACATCTACAGAAATTGAATTGAGAAAAAAATAAAACTGCTGCAACAAGGAGTAAGACAAAAGAATATAAAAATAAGGTTCTTGGAAAATTTTTTAAATGCGTTCTAAATGCATTCTAAAGGTTTTATTGAAGGATTGTCAAGAAATTTTGCTTAATGACAAAGGTAAAAGATCAACAGGATATAGATATACTAAAGATATTAAAGAATTTACTGCTATGGTATATTATTATTCATCTAAAGCACTGAAATTGAGCATGTAGGCTTTACATTTAAAGTTTATCAAAAAATAAATTGATCTATTTATCTGTATAATTTTTAATACATGGTTTAAAAGACCATTTGCTGTAAGCTGCATATTTCATAATTTTACCATTAATTTTTTTTTTTTTTGGGCATGTGTATTTAATTTATTTTAATTTTTTTATTTACCAACTTTTTATAATATTGTTTTAGAACATTTTTGAAACTGCCTGGAGGCAAACCAATTCTGAACTGGACTTCTAGCATTAATGGCAGCCAGGATTTTTGAAGGAAGGTATTGTCTAATGTCTATTGTCTAATAACTAATGTCTATGTTATTAAGCAATAAACACAATTATAAATTATTATCAATTGATATTTGATTCTCAATTTGTCATTTACCATTATTTATATATTATAATTAATTTAAATAGTTAGCAATTACTACAATTCAATAAAAGTAACATACATAATAAAAGTAACATACAAAGTAATAGTACGAACTCTATCTGCTATGTGAAAAGTAAATTATCTAATGATGATAGCTATAAATTTGTTTGTTATTGAGATTTAAATATGCATAATAAAAATGTTTTTATTAATACAAACCTTTTTTTTTATTTAAATAAATATTTTAAATATTTATTATTTACAAGTGATACAATATGTAAATTGGATGAGATTAACTGACATGAAGGGGAAGTCACCCATTGGCGGTACCCCGTGCATAATTTTTTGTGTTTTTCTTTTTAAGGATAGAGTAGGTCCCAGGTCTCTACATCAGTTCCTTTCAAGGTGGGTTACCTGGAATTTGTTTGGATGAAAGATTAGTGATAATAGGATTTGAGTTAAATTAAAATTATAATAGTATCAGCATAATAATAATAATAGGTACTGATAAAAAAATGTATTATAACTTATACAATTTATACTTAAAAAATGTAACATAACTAAAACATATGAACATATAAATATAACTATTTACAACTCCATCTTTCTGTCCATGGGAGTAAAGAATTTGTTTCAATATTTACATTATTAGCAAGTTGTATTATTAGTATTATAAAGTATTATTAGCTCGTTTCTGGTATAACCATAAACGTTTTAAATGCTTTGACGACATAACAAAATAAAAATGAAGATAGAAAATTACTCTTCAAACTATTTCAGAATATTTTGATAACATTTGATGGTAATAGCACTTATAAAGCTTATATTATTGCTATTGGCAAAATAAAATACTACAATAATAAAAGTTTAAACAATGAGCTTATACCATTGGAGTATGAGAAATGGATGAAATATATTGAAAATTATTGGAGCAGGAAAGAAACTTGGTGTTAAGCTTTTAGAGATTTCACTGTCCATGGTAATGAGACAAATAATTTTAGTGAAGTAAATATTCAAATTTTTAAATTTCTTTAAAGATATAAAGCATAAGTTGCATAAGTAGATTTTATTTGCACTAGTCCTGAAGAATATTATTTAAAACAATTAATGGCAGAAATGATACTGCACAATTACTTTTTGAAGATCAAACTGAAACAGGCTAAAAACAATAGTAAATATTTTTTTTTGTCATTTATTTTTTGTTTTATAATCTGTGAATTTTTTTTACAATAAGTGCAAGTGAGAAACGTTTAACAATATTTACAAATAATAAATAAGTAAATATTGAGACAGTAGTCGTGATCGAAGGAGCCAACCGTTGTTGGGACTTCAGGGTGAGATTTGGTGATGGTTAGTCAGCCAATAGGTCTTGGCACCACGTTCGCTTTAAGCGCTTTCTAGGGTCTCCGGGGATAGTGTGGATGGAGAGTTCAGCTATTAGTAAATATGAAATAGAAAAGTTACCAGACAATATATTTAGAGTGCCTTCAGTATCTAATAGTTGTTTTTATAGAGATGTAATTTGTGGATTTGGTACCTGTTTCTAGGGCCATTTTTGTAGAACTTTGTTTGCATCCAGCAACAGTTTATCACTACTTTAATACAACTATGCCTATTTTACCAGCTGTTACCATGGATTCACACTTTTATCATTTGAGGAAGATCTGCATGATAAATCATTTTATAAATCAGATTCTAATCCAACTAATAAATCATTAAAAGAAGATATAATTTAATATTTTGAAAATTATTTTCAATTTTCTTCTGTACTTATATTAAATACAAATAATATAGTTGAAGGTGTAATTATTACTAATACTGAGGGTAAATTAAATAAACATGCTATTGAAATTCAAAAACTGATACAATTAAATGTTGACAAACATCATGCATGCCTCAACTTGTGTACTGATTATATGTTTGGATCATTTAAAAAAAGTCAAGTAAATTGCTTCAGGAGTCGTTTTTGAGTACGGCTGATAGTAATATTTGGCTTTGACATTATAGTTGAGTAACTATTCATGTACAACCTACGGCACTAAGCAGAAGAAAAGTGGAGTTACAAGAGGCAGTAAACGAGTAACGATTATTAGAAGAATGACCAACAAACTCGGATAAGACCGAACATAATGGAAGATAAATATACAATTAAACTAAATAATGTAAAGACCATTAGTGTTAAAATATAACCACAGACACTTGTAGTATATATTTAATTAAAATAATTGAAAGTATTAAATTGTTTAACTAGTATTTTGCTTCTTTAATTAATATTGAATAAACTACAAAAACACTAGAATAAGCTTAAATTTGTTTTAATTTCACTCAAGTTTACTGCAGATTCAATCTATTTACTATAATAAATAATAAATATATAATAGAACAAATTAAAATAAAAAGGTACTTATACAATTACATAACTATCACATACATTTGAGTAATAATTATTTATTAATTTTTTTTTTTTCATAATTCAATAATGGTTCATACATAATATGTATTTACAAAATCAGTTTTAAATAGTACTAATAAAATAATCAGTACCTATTTTAATAGGTAGTGTTCTAGACACAGTTTAAATCTTTAAATAGGACCACATAACACAAAAAATACTTTAGAATATCATAAATTATAGAATTAATTTACTAAAACAGTGTCATTACAGTAATTTTCACCGGTGAATCGTGAATTATACTGAAAATTTGTACGACCTACCGCATGGTTAAGACTAGGAAACTATTTGCTTTCAATTTTCGTTAGTTCACCGACAAGTGACAATGATTACAATAATGTGTTCATAAATTTATTACAAATTTATAATTTTTAACAATTTAAGCAACTCCGAGAATAATCGTTATTATGTGATTGTGTTAACAGTTTAACTATAATGTTAATAAAAAAGCGTTGCAACATAAACGGGTGGCAAGATTGGCCGCGGAGAGATAATACGCGCCCCGTGCAAGGGTCCTCCTGCTCGCCACCTCTCCTACCGCCCGTAACGTCGGACGTAATCGTTTTTATTCAACCCCTCGCGAAACGTTTGGCTCTCCCCGTTAACGCGAGATAAGAATTTCGAGTGAGTCCGTCGACTGCTTTTCACGTTTCGGGGACACAAACAGCGGCATTTTACGTATCTCGATATTTGTTGGTTGCCGGGCGTTTCTACTGCGTACAAAGGTATAGTAGGTACACCGGAATGAAAATACTTTATCAACATTTTAATCTTACGGCGACCGATTCAACATTAATCGATACCCAGAGCTCAGGGCTCGGCTCGAAGTGAACCAAGGGACGTGTGGCAGCAGTGGCGCTGGACCATTTGTATTGACGCGTGGTTATACATTCATAATCGTGTAAATGCAAGGATCTATTGAGAACATTTTTATCAGGTCTTTGGTATAATCAGAATCGGAGGATATTATTGGTTAGTGGGTTGCGTTCATACGGTATATAGACCTTGAAGACATTATGTGATACGAGATCCTATTGTTGACTGTTGTTGACTGTTCTGAGGGACCAACCGAATAGATTTTACAATATAGATTTGTAGTTTTTCACGTCTTACGATTTACTTATTTGCTAAATATAGTATTCCATTTCTGTGTTTGTGTCATTAGTTTTATACATTTCTGTGACGGAGTAGGCTTGTAGAACTATTTCAAAATGTCGGTTCATATTTCTATTGCACAAATCCGCCAACATCTCGATCATTTGGCCAATGTACAGGCGGCTAACAAGGACCAAGCTGATAAGTATAAATAAAAGCCGGTTGTTGCTGTTATTGATTTGACTATAATACCATACTTCATTAATTGTTCTAGGTATGCATCTCTGTTGAGCAAAATTATGGCCAACCCCATTGGCTGTTATGAAGCACTTAAAGTATTTATTGAGGGCAGTAAGTAGTTTCCAATGTTTGCATATTGTCATATTGATTACTTTTGATCTTAGTATGATAAATCTAAAACTTACAATTCCAATTTAGTTTATGATCTTAATTAAAGTGAGATGCTGGTTTGATGTTTTCCGAATACCTAATATTTTTTAATCATAATATTGTATGGAAAATAATATATGTATCATACTCAGGGCGGCCGACTCTAGGGGAGGGGTAAATCCTGGGATTTATCCTCTGGTGTATAATTTTCGTGGGCGTATCTTTAAGGTTTTAAATTTTAAAATGATCGAGTTTTAAGTTAAAATCGTTTGAATTATTTGTGGTAAATAATTTATCGGTCCAGTATATTTTTAACGGCTTTACAAATGGTTGGTACTCACACTACTACGTGAGTGTGCTTGATTTTTTGTAAAAAAAATACTAATTCTGATCATCTCCCTAAATAGGCGTACATTTTTCATTTCCCCGGGTGTTTAAAAGTTAAAATCCGTTGCTGATTTTAGTTATATATTATATTATAGTAAAAGATGATTCAGTCCAGTTTTCTCTATACATCATACAAGTTTTTATTTTATTTTAACATTTTCCACGTACATTAATTCTTTTTGGTATTTTTGATAATATTTTTTATAGGTTTAATAAATGTTGATTTTGCATCTATTTTTCATTATGTTTGTGAAATTTTGAAAAAGTAAACTGTGTCATGCCAGGGTCGCAACATTTTACTTTAATTACATTTCTTTAGTTTTTATTTAATCTTCATGTGTAAATGGTGGATTTTTCAAAGTTTGTCAGAAGTGCTTGTGAAACTTCCTGCCACCCTGCATACCCTGACAACCTTGACTCTAATATTATATTATATGCAGTGGCGTAACTATAAATTTGGGTCCCCGGGGCAGTATCAAGTGTTGGCCCCCATATATTTATATTACCAAAATTAAAAAAAACAGCAGTCATTACTTACTATAAATATAGTTTATTTTTGTTAGTATAGTAGTTTATGAGTATGTACAAAACTATTCTACTAATACTACAAAGTTATTCAAACTTTTTTTTTCTAGCTTTCATCTCTGAAAATGTTTTTATCAGTTCTTTAGTGTCCATTTGTTCTGCTTCGTTGGCTTCTATGGCTAAGATTGCTAAATCGCTGAGGCTTTCTTGTTCTTGGGTGCTTCTTAAATAATTTTTTATTAATTTTTATTTTGAAAATGATTGTTCGGCATTGGCTGATGTTACTGGTAATGTTAAAAATAATATTAAAGCGGTTACTACTTCTGGAACACTTAAAGTTAGTAATGGCTGTTTTATTAGGAACTCTAAAAATTCTTTAATTGAGTTTAACTTGGCCAACTCTTCTTTTATAGTAGTCATTGAAACTAGCATAACTAATTGTAGGGGAAGTTTAGCTGATAAATCATTACTATATTTTAATTGTAACTTTTGTGAATATTCCATTATATCGTTTTCTGGATGAGAAATTAATACACTAGGGCTGAAAAAATTAAATAAACTACACACTTCATTCATTCCTACAAAACGGTTATGAAGTTGACAACAAATTACATCTAAAACTTAATAGAACACATTAATTTTGAGTAAATGTTCATTATTTTCAAACCTAAAATCTTGAGCAAGTTCGTCAAAATGATATTTTGTTATTTTTCTCCTTTTATTATAAAATTCTGGGTTGACATTCCATTTACTAGCAATATTGAGAGCAATAGCTTTTGCGTTTTCATATTCATTTCTAAATTTTTCTTATTTATTTTTAGCATTTTTAAAATTGTCTGTAGCTCTTAAAAGATCCACGTTTTTTTGCTGCAGGAGTTTTGATACCAAATTAAGTTGAGACAGTATTTCAGTTAAAATTATACATATACATGTGCTAAAAATGATTGGTTCATTATCATCAATATTATCCATTGGTGGTTCTTCATTGACACTTTCAGTTGGGTGGTCATCTAAATTTGTAACTTTTATAATACTAATTGTATCTACGAGGGTCAAGGGCCCCTTCAGGGCCCCGGGCATTGCTATGCCTTGCCATCCCGTAGTTACACCACTGATTATATGTTGTTCTATGAAAAAATATCAAAATATCTAACTTTTCCCCTGAGGATATTGACTTAAATAAGCATTAAACATTTTCTGTTACAATAGAAATTGGTAACAGAACCAAAAGTATGTTCAGCTGGATTTTATTTTACACAACCCATTACAACTAAAATTGTGACCACTTAGGAGTTTGGACCTATACTTAGAATAAAATATATATTATACATTGCCTTTTATATGAACAAAACATTTGTCATAACTTTTTCTTTTAATATTTATGTTTTCCTATTTTTATATTTATATATATGTTTTTATATACTATACAAACTATATTTTATATTGTTGAAATACTTACTATATAACTATTTACATAATTTGGAATTGTACATTGTGAAAAGTATATCATCCCATTCTTCTTGAATTGGCACTCATTACTCATAAGAAATATTAAATTAAACAACTAACTTTTTATTCATTTTAGTCATTCAGGAAAATGTCAGTTTGATCATATCTCGTCAGCTTTTAGTTAGTATCAACAAACATATTTTATCTGATTTAACTGATGAAGAAGCAAAAAAAACAGCACTGTTCATTATAGAAAAGGTTTTTAGTTTATTTTTTATGTTATATGAAATAAATAATTATTTTTAATTTTTCATAGACTCAACCTAGGATAATTTCTTTTGAACAACAAGTATCTAGTCTACGTCAAATATTAGCAAGTATTTATGAACGTGGACAGTATTGGAATGATGCAGCCTCTGTGCTTATTGGTATACCGCTTGAAACAGGACAAAAGTATTTATTAATATTCTGGACATTTTATTTGATTATTAGTATTACAATATATTATTATTTTTTTTTAGAAGATTTCCTGTTGATTATAAATTTGAAGTATATTTGAAAATTGTAAGAATGTATTTGCTAGGTGATGATCCAAAGCTGGCAGAATGTTATATCAATAGGGCTTCATTGTTACAAGTAAATTTTAATTGATGATTAAATTGTTGATAGATAATGTTATTTTTTTTCTATGTAGAGCGAATCCAAAGATGAAAAACTAAAAACTTTTTATAAACTGTGTTACGCTCAAGTATTGAATTACAGACACAAGTTTATTGAAGCTGCACAAAGATATAGTGAATTGTCATTAAGGTCATGTATGCCAGATGACGACCGTAAGATTGCATTAAAGAATACTTTAATCTGCACAATTGTGTCATCAGCTGGTAAGATATTGTTGCATTTTTGCCATTTTGGTGTTGGTTATCATCAGGGCTTGGAAGTTGTAGCACTAAAAATGTTACTTTTTAGCTCTTAAATATGCAGTTAAAATCTCCAAAATATGTGCTATAAGTAGCATGAAAAATCAAAAATGATGCATTTAACTTGAAAAAATTATAATTATAAATTTATTATAAAAAAAATGAAATGTAATTAATAATTACATTTACTAATTATTAATTATACAATTTTATAAAATGTTTAGGCTCATTAACTGCTCAGGGACTGACTGGACTGGTTGAATTATAAACTGTTAACAAACATGAAATATTATTCGCTAAGGTCTATTTATTTCAAATATTTTAAGTAAAAATAGCAAAATAAAATTTCGTGTATGACATCAAATAAGTGTGAAACATATTTGTATCCTACTTTTGATGTTCTAGGAAGAACTAAAAAAAATATGCATTTGCTAGAACTTCCAAGCCTTAGTTATCATAAATTATTTTTGGTAGGTAAGCAACGTAGTCGAATGCTGGGGATCCTATATAAAGATGAAAGATGTCAAATCTTACCTCAATTCCCAATTCTTGAAAAAATGTATTTGGATCGAATAATTCGTCCCAAAGAGATAGCTCAATTAGAACCATTGCTGCAGCCACATATGGAAGCAAATACAGTTGATGGTAATAATTTGCAATTATTCAAATTTAACATTGATTTTCAATACATTTTTAAATACTAGGTTTGGGTACAACCATATTGAATCGAGCTATGATTGAACATAACATATTATCAGCTAGTAAGATTTATAAAAATATGAAAATTGAGTCACTTGGACATTTATTGGGCATCGAACCAATTGAAGCTGAGAAAATAGCAGGCAAAATGATATGCGAAGGAAATTTGGAAGGTTCAATTGATCAGGTTGATGGTTATATATATTTTAAAGGTAAATATTATGTTTATACTTAGGACTGTAGCAAGGAACTAATAATGTTAATGCTGGGCATAGAAATGACATTTTTTTTTTAAATTGCAATTGCCAATATTAATAACAGTTTTTTGACAAAAAAAGTGGATGCTACAGTCCTGTTTATTATTTATGTTTTTTGTTTTTTATTCTTACATATTTTTTTGCTTAGGTAAACAATTGTTGACTACTTGGGACAATAAAATCGAAGATTTATGTTTTCATGTCAATCATATAATTGATCTCATCTCTGAAGATCCAACATCACGTGCATTGATGAATAAACATTTAGATAATCAAATGACACTCTAAACTATGCTAAATTACATAAATTATATATTTCCTATATTGAATAATACTGCTTCTTAATTTTTTATTAGAACAAAAAATACTCTTATAATTCTATGATGACTGACTACAAGTTTTGCCTGTATGATGCACAGGTAGCAGTGGCTAATTTAATCGTTAACTTTAATTGGCTCTTATTACTTGCTACTTAACATCTTTGTTTAGTTGATATTGGGGCAATTGATGAATCATTGTTTTAAATGACCTGGAAACCCAAATATAATAATTGATCAGAAAACTTCTAAAAACTGAGATTCCAAACACTTTTTTATCGTTCCTGTAAATATTTTTAAGTTATAACAGAATTAATTTAAATTATGATAAATTTATACTTATACGGTGGTGGTAAATAGTAAATACAAATTGTTTAGCTACATAGCTGAGAGCAAGATTATTGGATTGTAAAGTATGATTATTAGGATTATACTTAACATTGATACCTCCCAACCAGCCTCAAAATATAATAAAACAAATTAAGGTGAAATTTACTGTTGTAAGCGACTATAACAGAAGCATTGATAGCAGGTTTCAATACTTTGAATTTGGTGTCCCATTTAACTGTGACATAATAACTTTTGAACTCAGATCTCAGACTTAAATTTTACAGCCTTAGATCTTAAAGAGAAAAATGTATAAAATAAATTTAGTTATTCATGAAATTTAATTGTATTTTTACAGTTGAATATTCTGTTAGTAGTGACTATGATACCAAGTAATAAACCGCTAATTGAGGGTTCAGTTGTCATAACATCATTTGAAATTAATTTCTTGATAAAGGTGAATACTAGATAAAAAATAAATTATAACAAATATCTTAATAGAGTTAAAATGTCTTAATTAGCAAGGGACTGTTGAATAATATATTATAAACATTATAATTAACTGGCTAAATTTAAATAAATTAATAGACAACTTCAATAGCTTGATTAACACAATAAGTGGAATTAAATGACAGAGTTTCCCAGAATTACACATCTGCCTGTCGAGCAATTTTCCTCTATTCTCCTCTTATACTACTGAATGTTTTGCTATGTTAGAAGCTCTCCTAACAATTTCTACTTTTATACCCAGAAAATTTCTCATTGCATCCTTATACTGCCTACAAGGACTCTCCTCTAACTTCTGTAATTCTCTCCCATGTTTGAGATGCTAGTTTCTAATTTTCAAATAAATGTATATATTGTTGTGTATCTGGGGTCGCCGCGACGGTAATTAAAATTGAGTCTGAAGTCATCGATGCATCCAGCCAAACAAAGAATGTGCGTATATTTTACCATGCTCACCTTATTTTCAGCCATAAACATTTTTAAACTTGGATCTCTTTTTGAAGTTCAAAGTATGTATATTGAAACCCATGTTTTCTATCACTTTTTTTTCATACCAACTTAAGGGTGTCTAGTGGTTATACAAACTTTGTTTTTTCATATGGAATACCATACTTTCTACGCAAAATACGATTCAGTTAAGTTTTCTGAAATGTTTGATGTAACATAGTCAAAATTCGGACCATTGCTTACGGAATTATTCTAATTTCAAATTGTGTATGAAAAGTGTAAATAATTTCCGTTATCTCGTATCTGTAGCAATAAGCAATCGCTTATTTATTAATTATAATAAATATTATTATAATTATTATTATTATTATTATTAATATTATTATTTAATATTAATATTATTAAATTATTATTTTTATTTATTAAAAATAATAATTATTATTTTTTATTATTTTTATTATTTTTTTTATTTTTTATTATTTCTTATTATTTTTTATTTATTAATTATAATATATAATTACAAATTATATGTTTAATATTAGATATTTTCCTTAATACTTAAATAAGAATAATTAAAGAAATAGTTCGTTCGAATTTTGATTTCGATACATCAAAATTGACAGAAAACTGCCCTTAATAAAATACCGCGGCTAAAAAAGGATGTTTCCATTTATAAAATAGAGCTTGTGTCACCATAGGTCATCCTTAAGGTATGAAATAAAAATTAATGGAAAACATAGCTTTTATAGTAACTTCAGCATGATTAAAAAAAATCCAAATGTAAGCAATTTTACGGCCAAACAAGGGGGTGCGCATGGTTAAGAAATCACCCTGTATAGTGTATATACTATATAATATATGCTCACATCGTTTTAGTACTAGGAACTAAAAAAGATTAATTTGACAAAATATCTGGACAGTAAATATAACCATTTAATAGTTTATAGATAAAACAACCGTCATGTTTTACCCTTCTGACTTGAAGCGTATCAATGTTTAAATATGTAAATAATTTTAATATCAATATTTTTAATTGTAATTCTGTTGTTTCTTTTAATTTTTATCTTAGTAATTTAATCATTTAACTAATTGTACCTCCGCAACAACCTTAACTGATGTATATATTTGTATGTTCCACATTATATTGTAATTGGGCTCACCCGTTTAATTCATAATAAATAAATAAATATTATTATACTCCGGACAAGAACATTTATTTTTATATTAGATTCTGAGTGAAACGAGGAAAGTATTGGTTTTATTATGGTGTGTGTGTTTTAATCTTCGATATTCGATACTAAGCAAATGTCGTCGATTATAATATGTTCTTCAGTCAAGTACGTAAATCGTACCTTTAAGTTAATTTCAAGTTGCGGCCTGAGAATTGAATTAAAATCTTTCCGATTTGTGTGAACCCTGATAAATCATTGCATTAGGACTATTTGATCAGCAACTCCCTCCTCCTGGCTGTTAAATTATTTCTAATTAACTGTCTTAATTTCACTTCCTCGGCGTTGACGGAAGTTAGGTTGCTGATCCATAATTATTCATTACGGCGCAACCACGTCGGGTAGGCGGTAGCCTATCGACTTAAAGTCAGGCGAAAAGTGTTGTCATTTTATAAATTATTTTGTTCTCGGTTGACATAGGATAATTATTCAGATTTGTATAATTTATTGTTATTCTGTGATTTACTTCAACCCACGTGTGAATTCAGGATCTTCAAATTGATCCGAAACTGTTCACCAAGAATCCCTACTCAGTACTAGCAAAGAACACTTAATTTATGGCAAAGTCGTTTTACTCATGACCAACTTACCTAGAACATGGGACAAAAAGGAACTCACTGATGTAGATATTTTTGAAAGATCAGGCTGGGTTAATGATCTAAGTTCTTAGCATGTATCATAAGTATGGTAGATCAACTCTTGGGCATCGGACTATATTGTATCCTATGGTTGATAAAACGTGACTTTGAAACGAATAAATGTTTTCGAAAACTTTTTAATTCTAATCTGGCCAAAAGTAAAATAAAAACACTAAATATAAAATTACGCTTAAAATACAATGCAGTACCCAGTGGTGAATTTGTTTATATATTAAATATAACTCATTCAAAGTGGACACTGCAAAAATGCTTAACACAAACACGAAGAATATTTGGTAATTAATCACGTGGAATATTTTAAAATGTCACGTGTTACAAAATGAAAGGAAGTCGGACGGCATTAAAAATAAAACGAAAAAATAACGGCTGACCATGGCGAAAACGTCGGTGATAGGACAGAAGTAATGTTGATGGTGGCCACAATGCCACATGATACACTCGCACTCTGCATGATTATGTGAACTCACCGGAACGCCAAGCAATGGAAACAGTGGGAATATGGTTATCGTCCGGAGGCACGAGTCCGATCGAAGGTGTACCGAGGGCCGAAGCGTCAAGTACGAGGCTACAAAATAAGAGAAATACGGTACCCAACAGACGTGATTTCCCGGAGAAGGAAAACCGTAGCCATCGAAGCGGTGGTGGTGGTTGTGCCGACGTGAGGGAAAAGTCCACGAAGAGAATACATATGATGAAGCTGATCAAAAAGCAATATTCATGTGACCAATATTGTAGGAGCTATGAACTTTCGAACGAGAAAATGGTTTGCCAAAAGGACAGTGAGCAACAGTGGACGTAGACCGTAGTCACACGGGCATGATGTGATTTAGTGATTTACTATGCGAAGGCTCAGAAAAAAATGTTTAGTTATCAGGTTATTTCCATCCTTTTTCCAAATTGAAAATATCCGGATAAATTAGAAAGGTTGTCTAAAATAGTTACCAATTATCGTTTACTCATTAGTCTTAAAATTAGCCGACCGACCGATATACTACTCGAAATCAATCTCAAACTTTTGAAACACTAAATCGTAATTTTTTATTCTATTGGAATTAAATTTGATATAGATATTTTTCAAGGAATCAAGACATAAGAAATATTAATGGGAAACTATATTTCAAACACTATTGGTTCAGTACAAAATTCAAATTTTTCTATTTTTTTTTTTTTTAACAACTTTAATTATTCGTTATTTATTGAGATATCATGAATGTTTTACATTTTCCACGCAATTGGAAAACAATCTAGAATTAGATGCCGAATTTATCTACGTTTTGAATAACTAAATATTATGTTGTTGCAAAAAGTAACACTGCCAAATTCTTTGGATAAAGTATTTTCAGATTTATAAAATCATAAAATGGTGCATCCCGACATTCGGTTCACATAAATCGAAATTAATTCTCGGTCAAAAATGAAAACTATCGGAAACTTGGTAAAAACAAGTATTAAAGTTGTTAAAAATAAATAGTAGGTGTAAATTAAATACGTTATGAAAAAAAGTTGGTTCAATCAAATATTGTGTATGCTCAGATTTGTTTAAAAAGTTTTTTTTTACAATTTTTTTCCTATTGAAGTTTTATAATCAGTTTTATAATACATTCAAAATATTTTATTTTTGAATATTTGTTTTAAAATAAAAACAAACTTTATTTGACCTTCTTGATCTTTTCGGTATTTGCATCCCCGAAATTCGCTATAGTTCATATCTCTCAAATCAAGATTTTAGACTTGTACTAACCTAAGTCTTATCCTAGCCCATATAGGTACAGCAATATCTGGGATCTGGGTAGTACGGAAATCAGCTTAGTAGACCAAAAAAAAAAAAATGATAAAAAGTTTGTTCGTAACTTGTATTTCCAACTATCATATTTATACTAAGCTGGTACATAATATAACTTATAAGTATAACAAATGGAAATATAAGTTATCGAGAAAACGTTGGAAACGTGTACATTATATCCCCTTTTTTTTCTATTGTATAAAAACTTTATATGAATATTTTTTACACAAATCAGGACATAGGAAATGTAAATAGAAGCATGTTTTTAACTCATCTGGCGCAGTAAATTACCGTTTTTAATTACTAGTGCTTTTTTCGAAACAAAATGTAGATACTTCAATTTTTTTCCAACAACTTTTGTCGTTTATAATTAATGTACTTATGTGTATATAAAAATAAAATATTGATTATAGATATAAATATGTATTAATGTATCATTATACATTGATAAAGTAACAATACTAATCAAATTTCAAGTCCGACATCACCAAATGGTCGGAATAAAATATTTTCAGTTATTCAAAATCGATATTATTATTTTTTCTTGGTTAATTTTGAAACTTACCCACCACTCAATAGATAAAAGTTGTTTGAAATAAATATGATGAATTTAAACATTTTTTAAAAGAGTTCTGTCGATTGTAAACTGTAGTTTATTATTATGCGTATGCTCAGATGTTTTTAGAAATATGTTTTTTTTTATAATTATATGTTCTCAATTGGTTTGAAAAATTCTTATGAAGTGTTTATCCATTCGAAATATTCCTATTCATGAACATTAAGCATTGAACTCGTATAAAGTATAAACATAATAGTTGAAAATATAAGTGATGAGCAAACGTTTTTATTATTACTTGTTTGTCCTACCCAACTTAATGTCCCGTAGTACCAAGACAAAACTATCGCTGTGGATATAATATAGTAATACGAACCTTAAACCTTGCTTCGAGAGATATGTAGACTACGCCCTGCGAATCGGGTAGCAAATAACTAAAAGGCCGAGATGGCCTTTCAAAGTTTCCTAAGAAATGATCTAGGGCAGGTTGAGTGGCCGATGACGGAACCAACCAACGGCCCAGGCGGTAAATAAAATATCGGTCGGTCACCACGCATTTTCCCAAAATCTATCAAAACATTGCCGTGTGTTAAACTGTTTTTTTTTCTATCACGAATTTTATATGTTATTAAATTGCAATTGAATTTTTAAAGTTTGAAAAACACGTTTTCCCAAAACCTATCAAAATCAGACAAAATATCACTGTCATAAATTATTGTTTTTACTACGAAATGTGTATGCCACTGTAATTGAATAAATACTTTTGATCAGTGCCTAGACTGCGTGTTGTGCAATTGTAATCGAATAAAATATACGTTTAATCGGTACCTATAGTTGGTACCCAGGTCTTACAATATTATCACGTTCACATGTTTAGCGATACTTTCGGCATCACCGCCGCCGCTATGACAATGACGACCGTCGAGAGCGTAGCGAACGGTGGCCGAGACTCGTTCGAACGTATTTTACGACGTTCGAGTAAGTCCATTTAAGTTCTTCGGGCACTCCCCCGCGGAGTTTGTCCGTAGTTCAAAGTCCGCCGAGCGAGCAGTGATGGGTTAGGACTTCTAGGGCAAACCCCCTAGGTCGGTGACTCGAAATGTGTCTGGAAATATCTGCGTAGCGAGTGTTACGAGCCGCCCCTGTGTATTAGCCGTCAGCTTAAACGGTCCGCGTCGGTGTACTAGTAGCTGCGTGAATAAATAAGTAAACGGGGAAAACGATTATTATTCGGACGCAAATCATGAGAACTCGTTTGAACGAGCACTGTTGTACACGAACGCCATCGAAGTCCGATCGTTTTCGTGTACTGCAACTGGTTTTTGCCGAAGACACCCGAAACGAAGTTAAATCATTTGTAATTACACGTGTGTTCGTATCGATAGGAAAATATCATTTCACCTTTTCGGTATGAACGACTGTTATAACGTTAGGCACGTTAAACATGGACATTATTACTTCGAATGATCATTATACATTGTTACAGTGTTATTAATAATGAAAATTACTGCTTCTGCATAATGATCGATACGTGATAACTAGTAGGTACTACGAATAACTAAAAAAATAACATCGTTTACTGCAAAAAGCAAGATTTTTATTGAGAACAGTGCGAACAAGTTGCACGCGTAGACCACAGTAGTAGATTCTAAACCAATGTGACTGAAAGGTCTTACACTTGAACGTTAGATTTAGACCAACATTGGTGTGGTATTGATACAACGACTATTTAGTAAACAATTATATTTAGGAAAAAAAACTGAATCATGAACTTGCAAATAATATTTAATTCCTCCTTTTGACCTATACCACACTTGACTAATATTTCTTTTGGTGAAACAAAAAGGTTTGTTATTTAAGAGTTTAATATAACACCTTGACCCTAACCCTAACGAGATTTTACTTACTGTTTAGCGTTTAGACTTTAGAAGATATACTTACAGACTGCTGTCCAATCAATTGTTTACAAAAGTTTTATTTTTAACTCATGGTTATACCAAAATATGAACAAACAGTGCTTTCAAATCAATACAATTAAAATAAGTTTCTTAACAAATACATGAAATTAGGTACATTTGGAAAAAGTATCGTATCACGGTTGCATAAATCTAGAAGGTATCAAATGCTATACCAAAATATGGTTTAAACATTTTTCCAATGAGATTTCCAATTTTCAAAATTTAAACATCGACTTTAAAATATACTCAATTTGTAATATTTATTTGTTTAATCTATATCTAAAGGCCATATTATTATTATTTAATTATACATTAAGTGTATCAAGCAGTCGTTTGTAAAGAAATGTTCACTCGAATACAAGGTATTCAAACTTTTTCATCCCGTCACGATTTATTTTTGTCGTCTCTTTATTTTGACGGCTCCCAAATAATTAATCGTTTGTTATTTATTTATTTATCATGTACAAAAAAATGTATGATATGATGAAGAAAAATTCAAACGAAATGTTATACGTTTAATATCGTTTAATATCGTTAATAACTGCTGTCATATATAATATATATTATATTTATATTCATGTATACATGAATAATAATGAATATAAGAACTTTCGCCATTGAAAACGAATACTATTTTCTATTAAAAGTAAATTCAACCTATTAAAGAGGACATAATATTTTTTTGGTTCAGATTTATTGATTTAATTACAGCGATGGCCAGATGGGACAACAAATTATGAGCAACATTTTCTCCGGAACACGGTCTTACCTAATAATACAACTAACCAAAATCAACGGTAATGAACAAACTTGACTGCAAAATACCAAATAAATATTATTTAATGCACTGGTTTTTCGTTACACATATGGGGAATTAATGTAATTCTCTACAATTTTTTCCGTATACGTAAATAAAAGTACAACTTATGGGCACCCTCTGTATGTATATAGTCTATACTCTATATAGACATGAAATTAACGGCACCGTTATAGAAATCAAACTTGTATTTTTTTTTGTTCTTTCATAAGACATGTTTTTAATGTGAACATGTTAGTAAAAACCATTTAATATTTTTGTACAACATTCAATCGACACGTTCATCGGGTTAATATTATTTTTTGTGACAATACGCATGTTATAGTTTATCATAGTTAAAATATTTAAACAACTGCAGTGAAAATATGAAAATTAATTGTCTTATTGGGTTCCAATATCGATTTTATAATCACACAACAAACACGGTCACACGAGGTCACGTGGACACACAACAAGTCAACAAACATTAAAAATAAGCTCTTCAGTGCCAGTTCCTAGCATTTTCGTCATATCAAAGACACATTCTCTCCGAAAAAGATTTTAAAAAAATAAGTGTTGATAAATTGTTTGCGATTCGCATTAATATTAGTAGTGTTTATAAAAATAATCATTGTTATAAGTAAAAAACTAGCGTTTTTCTCATCACTAAGCGAACGCACCGAGACAACAAACGTGTTGTATTTATTATATAATTGTCAGCTAAGCTACGAATTACGATAATATAGAACTCGAATAGGTACATAAAGAACAAAAGAGAATTCGATCTTCGCAAGACAAGGAAATCAACACAAAGACCTTCAAAGTTGCGACTACAAAGCACTCTTACAATATAATAAGAAGGTAGGTAAATATGAAGGTTGTTATAAACCGATTGAAAATACAGAATATTATGGGTTTACTTATATGCTATAATTAGGGCTAGGGTCTTAATGCCCTAAAAAACCTTAAATTACGCAAGCATATTTATGCCCTAAAGAATCACTAATTAGTAAATATGCTTTAAAAATATGCATTAAAATTTTTTTAAATGTGTTATATTTAATAAAACCTTTTTATTTTAATATCTAGATAATATTTACAAAATTATAAATTGTCGTTTATATAGTGAAAAAAAACTTGTAGTAACCAATAATTGTTTTTTTTCTCTAGTTATAATTATATATACGTAGGCAATTAAACGTCATAAACTCATAACTCATAGTTATGAGTCATAACTAATCACAATATAATTATTGTCTTGACTTGGTTATTCTTTTTAATGTCAATCGCCAAACAAATATTTTAACAAATTTATTTCTCCACCAAGTGCTACTTATATAATTAAACGACAACATTAATTTCTCTAATTTTTGCATCTTGTTGTAGGTATTACCTACATCATTAATAATACGAGATTCGTCGTTGTTACATAATCAGGTCCATTGTTCGCATTGTATATTTAATGTACAATTTCACTTTTTTCAGACAACTCACAAACACTGACTTAATGATTGGACACTAATAAGTTTACCTACTCGGATATTTCAAGGATTTTTAAAAGTGAATCTCACATAATCGCCTTGTATAGTTAATGCTCGGTATCATCGATTTTAGAATATATTATTCTAAAACCAATGCTTATACGTACTAGTATTACCTACATTTCACAAATTCATACAATACCTACATAGGTACGTGTTTTTTAATGCTATCTTATGATTAGGAATTTATTTGGAATTGTTAAATAACTTTTTTAATTGTTTTAGTTATAATATCAGGGGCCACAGAACAAATTTAATTGTTTGGTTGCCTATTAACAGATTTCTAAAAACACTTGTGAAACATCAAACGAACGAAACAACTTTGTTCACATTCACAAAAAAATGTACGTATTAAATAGGATTTTATAATATATGCATTTATATAGTTCGTACAGAGTTGATCCATAAAAATTAACAAATTCATTTTAAAAAAATATTATTATAAATGCTGTTTTTTATAATTTCAAGATGAAATTTTTATTATATTATAGTTGTATAATTTTACAAATTGATCTTTGAAAGATAAAAAAATAATTGATAAAAAAAAAAAGTTTTTTAAAACTCAATTGTATAATATTATATTTAATATAATTTTGTTAGTGAGTAAAATTCAATATTCGATGTAATTATGTAACTCTTGTTGGTACCTAATTATTTATTATAAATTATATTAATCCATAAAACTCAACAATTCATAATAGGAAAAATAAAAATATACTTAACTATCAACAAATTCTAAAAAATATATACCTACCTACTTGTTTATATAAACTTATTATGACAAATAAAACTATAGATATTTTTAGTATTAAACTGTTATTTAATATATAATACTTCCAGCATACATCTGTGAAGTATTTAAATGTAAATACTTGAATTTTAGTGAAAATTAAAAAATACTTGTTAGATGTTGGCTGTTTAAATAAAATAAAAGAAGATAATGAATAGAACAATCTGTTCCTAAAGTCACTCTTTTATTAATATTAACTATTAAAAGCAGAATTTTGAAAATGTGATCATAGCAATATTAAAAATACATTCAAGTTGCATATATAACATATATTGGTTACATTATAATAAAAATAGATATTGCAGTTGAATTGTATGTACGAATATTATAACTTACAAATTTAAATTATAATAACAAGTGTCACTTTATATGCATCATACTTATACCCACTTAACTATTAAAGAATAAAGAACTGATTACTACATATCTCCCCAATGTTACGTTAAAGAATATAGATAGATAATTAATACACGTCTCATAAAAGCATACAAAAACAATTTAAATTTATTTACAATACATTAAAAATATTATCAATAATAAATAGGTACTCTATTTTATGATTACTGTTTGTCTAATATCAAAAGATCCTACGCTTTTATGATGAATTTGAGTATTTATTTAAAATACAAATGTGATACCAACAATTTAAGTCTTGAAGATTTTATATTAATAAAATAATAAAACTACAAGTATAGTTATTGTAACCAAGAAGATATAAATAATGAATATTTGAAAACAGTTATTAGACATTTTTTTTTTTAATGTAAATGTATTATATAAATGTGATCTATGTATTCAATGGGATGGGAATAGATCTTAGGGGTAACGTCGCATATCCAACTGAAGAAACAAAACATTGAGAAGCAAAACGGCACCTATGCAACAAAGTAATATGTTTTTGGTAAAGATTGTATGAAGAGAATAAAAAACGGTTCTAATCATCTCGCTCTCCCCACTAGTTCATTCCACATAATGTGTAATACGGACATAGCACATAGGCTACATATCAGAAATTAATCATTACAGAAGATTAGCTCGCTAAGTTCTGAACACGGTAGAAGCAGTAGCAGCAGCCTGATACTACCGGACGCCATCAGACAAATCACTAGCTAACACGGTTTTGCATCGTTGAACTGCCAAGAGGAGTGCGGACCGGGCATCATTCAAAAACTGAAAACAAAACAATATTTTCAAGCCGTCCGGAAACGGTACAGGAAAAATAGCTTTTTTAAAACGAGACCCATGTGATGATTTGTACACGACACTGTCCTAGTCATACACTCGAAATACAGCACGAGACTAGTGGCTTACAAAGTTACAACGCAATATTATAACTTGACAAAATAATAACTTGATAGCTCGCGCTATCACCGTTCACGTGAATCGGACGGACGGCCTCGCAGGAGCAGGACGGGGCGACGCGTTATCGCGGGGCGACACCCCTCCGGCCCGACACAACTTGTTACCGCAGAACCGACACCACCGCTGCGCAGCAGCTGTTTCGCTCGCTATCAGCGGAGACCCCTTCCGCGTGATAACGGCTCTCGTGATAACAAAAGTGCATCGTAATAGTGTACCAATATTTACGAGGAGCAACGCGCACACACGCGCACACACGTCGTGCGTTCGTCCGTCAGTTTTACTATTTCGTTGTCCCTTGGACGGTGAGAGAGTGAGTGAGGGGGAGTGACAGCGGGACCGGCGGTCGAGTGAGAGGGAGTAGTCGTGCGAGGTGGAGAGGGGAAGAACAACGTTCGCGTCGACGGAGCGTGGTACGGCAACATAGTTCTTTTATTTGTTAATCATTTTCCAACTCCCCCATCGCGTTGTTATGGACGCTGCCGTTGTCTTCGTCACTGCCGCCTGACATTCCGTTCGCCCTCCCCCGCGTCGCGTTCCTCGACACGTATTTACCCCTCGCCGCGCCGGAAGACGACGGGGCCAACACGGAGCAGCACCAACGAGTAGCCGACACACGCCGTTGTTCCATTGCCCGCGAAAACGCACCGCGTTCCATTGCCCGCGAAAACGCACCGCGTTCGTTTACCCGCTTACGTTTTCCTCCCCGTCCGAAGCGGCGGTCTAAATGTTTTGATCCCGAACCGTCTTGGTGCACACCGTCCGCGTTCATTTAGGTAAGTAAAACGTTGCGTCGGAATTTGCGTACCCATTCGGCGAACGGTTTCTCCGTTCGTCGCCAGTCGACCCTTCCCCTCATCACCGATCCCGTCCGCCGACCGAATTCCTGGTGTTTAACTTTTCCCTCGTCGCCGTCGCTCGGACACGTCGACCTAGCAATGTAACGATGCACTTTATTACGTCGCGAATCGACCGAAATCTTCGACATTAATCCAATTGCTATCTGCACGTGCAGATACAACCGTCAAATCGGCTCGCATTCAACGTGTAGCGCGAGTTTGACTAATGACTATGGAAATAATATTTCAAATATTCGTGATAGCTACACTTGCCCTACCATATGGTAATGTGCTTGTCTAACCCGTTTATAGATGAGGTGTTTGTATTCTTTGTTTGGTCTGGCAAATAAGTACAAACTGGTATTCTGTGCGTGCGAATGTAGGCATACATGTTTGTTCATTGAATATTAATAAATGGCAAGACGGGGTGTGCGGTTTATCAACATACCATTAGAAACTAAGCCATATTTTTATATTGAGACAGTTAAAATATTAGTTTTAAAATCATACGGTTCCTAGCTGAAAATACAATGGGTTACTGAAATCTAATAGCAAGTGTTCTTGTAGTAGACTTTTTATGAACACATTTATTTTTTATAATTTCACCTGGAAAATGTAAATCATTGTAACTTTTTACTTACTGACGACTGGCTTTGCCCTAATATTTTATTATTGACGCTGGAAAATACTTGACATTTTTTTAATTGCATTATTAGTTTTAAAATGTTAAGTTATGTTGATTTATTACATTTTTTTGTATACTCTATTGATATCGTTTGTAGATATTTATTTTTCAATTGAATAATGTAAATAAATTTACTGCTTCATACATGCTCATAAATCATAACTAAAGACCGGATTTATATGCATTTTAAATTGTAAAATATGCATGCAAACATGCACTAAAAAAAGTCAAAATATGCAAGGAAAAAATGCAAAACATGCAAAATAAATTTTATATTTGATTTTAATTTTGCAGTGATAATTATTTATTAATTTTATTACATTTTTCATAAACAAAAAGTTACATGTATAATATAGTACAAAAATTTAATTTTTTGTTAAATTGTAATTTAATTTTTAAACATTGATATATTGTAAAAAATATTTTATTAAAATTAAATAGTAGATACATTGGTGATATACTGATATAAATAGGAAAAAAGTACGAACAATTTTATTGAAGGTAGTAAATTATTAATTTGAAAAACAATAAGTTATCAAAGTATGTTCCATGTTTATTTCCGTGAAATTATGACGGCGATCTGTTAGAATGTACTTGTATGATGAAAAACTGCGTTCGACATCAACACTGGTGATTGGAGCATATTTAAAATTTGCTAGTATATCCGGCGAATAATTTGGAACAGATAAATCGTCGAAATTAGCACTGTCACCTTGAAGTATTTTCGAAATTTCTTTTAAAACCATTAATCCTTTATTTTTATTCAAAACGTTTTTACATTTAGTTTTAATTATTGTACTATTTGCACTAGTAGGAAGTTCATTAACAGAGTTTTCCACTTGTTCTAAAATTTTTAACGAGTCTACAAGGGACAAATTAGAGGTTTCAAGCTTTTTGATACTTTCAACGATACATAAAAAATTTGCTTTAATGTAAGCAAGATCATATTTTACATTAAATTTATTAAAAATTGATTTACAATTTTGAATGCATTTTGCATTATCTTCTAAGTTTTCAATCACATTTTTGAACTCTTCAAAATGATCTGCGTAAAAAAAGGCTAACTCTAGCCAAGTACCCCAACGGGTAATTTTATCAACAAGATTAGATAAAAGAGGTAAAGCCATGTCTCCACTATAAAACCCGTACAACCAACCTATGAAACTATTTTTAGCGTCTGAATATTCTTTGAGACGTAAAATATTTGATATTATAATATTATATAAACGTACCTATGATCTGTGTTTTTATTTGTATATTTATACGGTTTTTGTTAAAATATGCAAAAATATGCAGAACATGCATTAACGTCAGAATATGCAAAAATATGCAGTATAAAATTTTGATATTTAATCAATCAAGTAATGATTTGTGGACACTCATTGACTGCATGTATATGATGTTGAAAATAACAACATGCATTTTATGCAAAATCCGGTCTTTAATCATAACAATAAATCAGTACAATTACAACAAAATAATTTACCTAATAATAATGTTTGTTCATATTTTTTGGTATGTTCTTAGATAAACTTAGTTTATAAATAATTATAAAATTGTATTATATTATGATTTATTTAATTTAATTTGTATAGTATTAAAATAATACTATGTGTAAACGTGTAATGGACAGAGTAATGAATCTGCAGATAGATTTGTTTTATAATTATTATTTGCACTTTTGGATAGTTTTAAGTAATTGTAGATAATATTTATTATTTAAATGCTGTTCTTGAGTTTTTCTCTGTAAATGGTACTTTATATTATACTTGAGTTAATGACAATCACAATTACTTTTATTAGTGACTATAGTTATTAACTAAGTAGAATATTTATTTGATTAATCTATTTAGTTTATTTTTTATTTGTCATCTTTTCTTATGATGTGTGTATTTAAAATAAAAATAAAATGTTGGTTGTATTCTGAATGAAACAGATATTCTTTTTATTATTTATTTATTTATACTTCATTATTTTTTTTAAATTTATTCAAAGTAATATAATTTATAAACCAATATATTTTATATTTTCAGTGACTTTGAATATCATTTAAAATGGAAGAAAATCAACAATCAACATCAACTGATATAATAAACAACCAAGAAGTTTACTGTAAAGTAACATGGAAACATCCAAGTCATATTTTTCAACGACTTTTAGCTTTGTTTCTAATGTGCTTAATTGGATTTGGTAAATATTATAAGGTGTTTATAGTTTAGTTTGAAGATTTTAAATAATATGATTTATATTTTTCAGGTTCATATTTTTGTTTTGACAATCCTGGAGCATTGCAAGACAATTTTATACAAGATATGAATTTAACAACATCTCAATTTGTTTATCTGTATTCCTGGTATTCCTGGCCAAATGTTATAATGTGCTTCATTGGTGGATTTTTAATTGACAGGTTTTTAATTTACTCTTTTACTTTTTTTAAAAATAATTTATTAATTGTTTACTTTAATATTTACAGTGTATTTGGGATACGTTTGGGAACGGTTATCTACGCATTATTGGTTGTTCTTGGGCAAATAGTATTTGCCGCTGGTGCATATTTGAACACCCTTTGGGTTATGTTACTTGGCCGTCTTATATTTGGGTAATTACCTTTGTTTTAATTATATTTTTATATTGGAAATTAAATAATTAAAATAATTTTACTAAATACAACATCAATAAATATATTTTGTAGATTATGTGATACAAATAATTTTATTTGTTTAATATACATTAAATGTAGAAAACTATCATAAAATAAAAAAAAACATTTTTTTAATTTTACAATTTATATTTAACCCAAACAAAATTATAAGTTTTAAATATTTCAGACATAATGTATTTTGATTTTGTGATGTATGTGTATGGCAGAGTTTTTTAAAATTTAAAAAACATTTGTTCATATTATGCTAAAAAATATAACAGACATAGTTCAAATGTATTTTTAACTACAAATTAATATTTTATCTTATAAATTAAAATGTAGTTTCTTAAGATTTTTTTTTTAAATAATTTTTATTATGTACGTGTCTATAAATCATTCGATGTTTAATTTTTTAGAAACTTCAATTTTTTTTTCAATATTTTATTTTATTATTAAACAATTCAGTAAAGAAAATGTAAATCTTAACATTATAGAACTGAAATAAATTCAATAATATGTTGATTCAAAATTTTAGGTTATGTGTAATGTTTCAGTTTTCAAAGAAACCTGTATTTTTTATTCATTTAATGATTACATTTATAGTTTTTTACCTAAATTAAAAAAATATTTTACTAACTAAATTAATTGTATTATGTTTATTTTGTCACTTGTGTATAAAAAGATTAACACCAGGCAGGTACACATTTACTTTGTGTTGTTTTTTAATATTTATTTGTGTATTCATTTTATATTATTATAGATTCTAAGTAATGTTACTTAATTAGATTTTTATTTTAACATATAGCATTGGAGGTGAATCCTTAGCTGTTGCACAAAATAACTATGCAGTTTTATGGTTCAAAGGAAAAGAACTTAACATGGTATTTGGATTTCAATTGAGTTTTGCTAGAGTAGGTTCCACCGTAAATTTCATTGTTATGGAACCTTTATATCGTTATGTGAAACAGCATATCAATGTTCCAAATTATCAAAGTTTATCTGTCGTTTTATTAGTTGGTATGTATAGAAATAACTATTTATTTTTTTTCAAATTTTTAATTTCATTTTAATATTTCAGCAAGTTTGACATGTGTCTTATCACTGTTAAGTGCATTACTTCTTGCTTGGCAAGATAGAAGAGCCGAAAGAATTCTTCATAGAAAAGCATCCAATACCACAGAAGTTGTAAAAATAACCGATGTTAAACATTTCCCTAAAATCTTTTGGCTAGTAACATTCATTATTGTTTGTTATTACACATCAATATTTCCATTTGTTGCACTAGGAAAGTAAGATAATTATATTGTATTATTTATTTACATTTATGTTATTTAGCAATAGGATTTAATTATTGATTTTGAATAAGAATATTTTAAAATAAAGTATAAAATTTCAATAAAATAATATACCCATTTTAATTTTAATCTTGATAACTTATTCATTACAAAATGTTTGTTTTTTTTAGAGTATTTTTTGAGAAAAAGTACAATTTTTCGCCTGATAAGGCCAATTTTATTAATGGAATAATTTACATCATATCAGCCATATGTGCTCCAGGACTTGGATTAGTTATTGATAAAACTGGACGAAATCTATTCTGGGTATTTTTATCGATACTTGGCACATTAGGTTCACACATGTTTTTGGCATTTTCGTTTGTTAACCCTTATTTTGCTATGGTAATTAAAAAAAAAAATTGCCAACAAAAAGTAATTTTAATATTTATAATAATATGAATTTTGTTACTTTTAGTTAACAATGGGTTTGTCATATTCAATGTTAGCTAGTGCTTTATGGCCACTGATTGCTATGATCATTCCAGAGCATCAAATGGGAACAGCATATGGGATGTAAGTGTTATATTTTTTATATCCAGAAAAATCTGAGTAAACTAATAAATATTTTTATAAATTATTTTACAATGTTAATTATTAAATACAAATTATTAAAGCAATATACTTAGTTGGGTCTCTCTTATGTGTAATTTTATAAATTCAAGATACTATTTTATCCCATGTATGCAATATTTTATATTAATTATTACTTATATGTTATTTTAATTTTATGTGTACGTATTATGTAGAGCCCAGTCTGTTGAAAACCTCGGTCTTGCTGTTGTCGCTTTATTAACTGGCATAATAGTTGATGCAGATGGTTACTACATGGTGGAACTATTTTTCTGCGTTTTATTAACAGGTAGATATCAGCATTATTTATATATACATAATTAAAATATTTTTAAAAAGTGAAAATAATTTTTTTATTAATATATATTTTGAAGAAATTAAGCTATTATTGCATATTTTATTGGATTTATTCCAACACTGTTACTATGGTTTTTAAATGTCTATTATAATAAATTTACTTAAGAATTAAAGATAAATTTAAATGTTTAATATTTAAGACTATTTAGAGTTTTTGTAACAATTTATTATTATTTTAATTTTTAATTCTTCATTTTATTTTTCTTGTAAATTTTTAATAAACTATGATTACATTTCTGTAGTATATAAAATACTAAATAAAAATGTTTTGTGGTTATTACTAATTATAAAATAATGACATGGTGTTATTAAATGTATAAATAATATATAATATTTAATATTTCTAAAAATCAGTATAAAGAAAAAAAAAATGTAAGGTTCTTGCTTGGAGTATTATTGTATATTTGCAAAATTTTACAATAATTCTCCTGGCAAGAACTTTTATTTATTTTTATTTGTATTATTAGAAATATTTTTTAACTTTAAGTCAATTATTTGTATACTAACATGTTAACCAAATCATCACACATCAAATTATATATATAAAGATAATCATAATTTAATTTAGTTTTAATGGATTTCACCGAGTGTATCATGTATTTTAATGTCTAAGTTTTATAGACTAATTATTTCACTTTAAAATGTTGATACTAATACTATGAACAAACTACATATTTATAAATCATTTAATTGATACTAAGATTGAGTTTTGAACGTGTGGACTTTTTTTTTATAGATATTGTTTTATTGAAACCATGTTAACTGTCAAGTTTTCTTAATAATATTTAAATATGTGTCTAACAAATTATTCTTTAATAGTTATTTTTGTTCTTTTCTATAATAAATTAAAAATATTACAATTTGTTTTATAATTGTTTAGCTGCTTTGCTGTTGACTGCTATATTGTGGACCTGGGACTCAATGACTGATGGAATTTTAAATATGAGCATTAAACAGAGAATTCAACTTGAATCAAACAAGTAATAAATCTCAAAATTTTAATGAAATACTATTTATGTATTTCTCATTAATATTCATGTTTTTGATTGTGTTTCAGAATTCCTCAACCAGAAAAACAAACTTTGCTACAAGATAATGACACCTTAAATGAAGACTAAGTTTAAACTTAACTATTTACTTTTAAGTTTAATTATTTGTAAGGCTTAAATTTTACCTATGAACAATATGATATCTCAAAATAAATTTATTCAATAGATTTAATGTCTTATGGCATAACACAATAACATAATACTTATATCAACAAATATATACTATACACACTTATTTGTAGTAAATACATTTAGATAAAGGATATTTTTTTTAAATTTAAGATACTAATTATGTTGGAATAATTACTGATTTTATTTTATTTTTTTTTACTTTATATCTTACTAAGTAATAAATCATTTATTTGAATAGTTATATATCATATTCAAAGCAGTTGGGTGTACATTAAATCTATTATGTTTAAATTATGATTTTAAACGATCCATTATTTTCTTTATTATTCTTATACGTAAAGAATGTCCTATTTTTGAAATTTTTTTTATCCTGGACAAATTCACCTAGAAAATTTTCATGACTAAGGCTTGGATTTTAATGATCTAAATAACCTAAAAAAATGACTATATAATAACCTACAAATGTCCTAACAGTAAAAAATGATCAAAAATGAGCTAAAAGAAAAAAAAGAAAACCACATATTTGAACTCACTGGTGACCATTACATTTTGGTCGTAAGCTATTTCTTGTAAATCAAAAAAAAAAAAAGTCAAAATCCTATAATATCCTAGCCCTAGTCATGACCATTATAATAATACTTTAAATTTAAATTTAATGTTTATGAATAAAATAATTATTCCAACTTAATAAGTGTCATATATTGAATTTCAACCTGTGTGGCATAATATCAAATTACTCTAACTAACTACAAATATTGTTACCTTAATTGTAATCATACGTTTTCATAAAAATCGCATATGACCGAATTTGTGTTTTGATTTAATTTTTAAATGTATTACTTATATCTGATATAATAATTTGAACTCTTTAGACTGTTATTATTTTTATACATATACTTTGTAATCAAAAGTCTGTATTACAAAATATTATATCTATAAGAAACAATATTATGTGCAAAGTAATCTTCAAGAGTTTCAAACACTTGCACATAAATGTTTATAGAATAAATAATTTAATAGGTATGTGTTACCTATAATGAATAGGAATATATAATAATGATATCATTGTATTATTGTCATTCCTTTTTTATGTTCCATATTAGATTGTGTTAATGATTTATATTAATGATTATTTTACATTATTACTGTATAATTTTAAAACTGTTACTATTGTAAGCCATTAATTATATATTATTATAGCGAATATATTCTACACATATGTTATTCAAATACTTAGCTGCGATATTTTTAACATATTATATATTATAATGAATATTGAACTTTCCATGGAACTTTTTTTGATTGGTTATCTTGTAATTATGAGTTTGTAATTTGCGGATCGAAGATCTAAGCTAGGCTAAACCATTTATAATTGATTTAAATACTTATGAATTATGATGAAATTAAAAAATAAAATTTATACTTATAATTTGATAATGTTTTGAAAACTGCATGTGATTTTATTGCATAAATTTTATTTGCTAGTTTATTATTGTATCTTACTCTCTTTACTTTGAGAGTATTTTAACAACGATAATTTAAGAATATTTGAACTTGTATTCATGAAGTTCAGCGCATTCTAAACTCTAAATTTGATACCTACATAAATATTGATTAACATTAATCATTAAAGGTGTCATCCTGTTGAATAAGTTCCTATTGGATAAGAAATAAAAAAACATGAATTTGAATGCTTATTTTAGAAACTGTTTTAATATCTTATCATTACTATAAATAAATTAATCATTTTTGTTTTCTAGCCTTTTATTATATACTAAGCGTCAACGACGACGACGATAAGTTTCAATGTCACCAACCTATTCGTATTTACCATCTCCGATATCGGACACGTACATATTTTAATCTCATTTAGCATAAATATGCAAACGTTTATTTTTTGTTCTATATGTGTATGAATTATGTAATTGTAAAGGCCCAGTGCCCGTGAATTATTTTCATGTATTTTGTGTTGGGTAAACTATTGAAGCAAGAGCACACCATCTTGCACAATTTAAATTCTTTTTGAAGTTTTGCGCACATCTCCTAAATACTTATTTTTATTATTTTTTCCACACACGGAACAAATTGTGAAATTTTATATTTCTATTGTATTTTTTATATCAAGCCGTACGCACATATGTAACATGGTCACATTTTAATACATTTTATATACTAATTATATTAACATGTTAATTGAAATTGTTGATGTATTTAATAAATAAATAATCATATTTATTAATTATTAAATCAATCTACAGTAACGTATATCACTATCTATCGTTGAAAATGAAAACCAACCAATTCCTGGTAACAAAATATTATGACCATTTTGCCTAATGTGAATAATAACTAATTTGATTTATTACCTTGAGTAGATCATCAAGATTACTTGATTAGAATACCTGTTAAACTATTAGGCAGGCATTTAATCCGCCAATTGCGGCTCTCTCATAGGCTTCACTGCTTCCGTATTATTAAAATTAGTTATATTAGAAAAGGTGCTAAAAATTAGTTGTATGATGGCAATATGCTTATTTTCATTATTATAAAATATTTAAGAATCAGAACTCTTTAAATTACCATAAATTAAGATAAAAGTCATATTATTACTTATACTACTGGTAGTCAGTGATAAATTGATAACAATTTAAATGTATTAAATTTTTATTACTTTATTAAAAATACAAATGGTATACAAACTTTTAATATTAATAAAATATTAGTAATGCAACATGTACGCACAGATTATACCCAATGTTATTTTATTTTCAATAAAACAAAAAAAAAATTTAGATTAATTGAATCAAGTCACGACGTTCAAACTTCAGGGAATTACACTGCCGTCGCATTTTCCTGTTCTGAATATCTTCTAATAATTTTTTCCTCCCACACCTTTGCGGCACAGACGACGTTTGGCGAAGCAACCATATAACTGTTACCATTTTTCCGGGTTATCAGGTTGTATTTGTACAGCAAGTTCTGCTGCACACGGAAAGACATTTGAGATTTACGCATAGCCTTCTTTGAGCTCTTTAAAATTAATTTGATTAACTCTCCATTTATTGATGTCAGGTTTGAAATTGACCCGCGTTCATGGTACACATACCGGTACAACATGTGCGCTCTTAGTAAAAGAACGAACACTTTCGACATTAAATTAGGAATAAAGTACGCAAACGCGGACGTCATCATTACTTTTGGATAACCAGGACTTAAGCCGCTCAGCAGTTCGTAAGGAATGAAGGTAGGGCAGTTACTGGAGTTCAAGAACTTACACGTGTACATCGGGAACTGTTCGCATACTATGGTCAGTGTGAAGGTGTGGGGCGGGTTGGGGTCGTCCGATACCAGTTTGAACTTGTCTATAATCAACTTGAAGTTGTCGAATTTCGTCTTGTCCTCGATATGCTTCTGGAGCACGGCTTCCAGATCGTCTCCGAACTCCGTGGCCGCCTTCACCATTGTGCGCAAGTCATGATGCTTGACCTTCTGGGCCGAGTAAAACTTGTTGATAACTAAGCCCGACTCATTGCCGAGGTATTTCATCACTTCCATCATAGACATTCTGGCCGTCAGCGGCGACATCACGGGGGCCGGGTCTTCGTCGTCGTCCGAGTCTGCTTCCTCCAATTGCCTCCTGCATTCCACGAAGAACACCTTGAAGCAATCATAAAGGCTGGTCTTCGGATTCGCCATTTTTCCAGTCGAACAATGTCACGTATAGTCACGTTGATGTACGCACCGCGGCGGCTACGACTACGGAGTACGGGGCGGGCGCGCGTAAAACGTGATCGTATTGTCCACCTGTTGATCGGTGACGATACCGAATCACGTGTTCTTTCCCGAAAACGATGACACCGGAGAATAATAAAACTGGCGGACACAAATCCCGACGGACGAACGGAAATCAACAGCGCGGTGTGTACCTGAGCGGCCGTACGAAAATGCTGCGGGAACGATGCACGGTTATGTTTCATCAATAGCCGTCGATCCGCACAGTGTGTTCGCGTGTGGAGCGCGGAAATAATCATTGGTGGTATCTAGAACTTCCTTGACGTACACGTGGCTCGGGATGCAACATCTGAAGATACAACCTCCTTGCCACATCATGGAACTTGCAAAGCTGTATACGGGGGTCTAAATAAAATTATATTTAAGAATAAAGGAAACAACAGTCTTAAAAGAACTGGAGAAAACATTGTCTATTATTGAAATCTACAAAATTATTAAACTTTTGTGGTGTAACGAACGGAGCCCTTGAGAAACCATTGCGGAGCCCCAAGGGCTCCGCGGAGCACAGTTTGGGAACCGCTGATCTATACCTTAGGGCTTAGAAGCACAATGAGTACATGTGGTAGGAGTGAAATGACATATATATATATATATATATATGTATATATATATATATATATTATATATATTATACATTAATATATCTAGGAGAACTAACATAAACATATATATTTACATGAAACACGAGTAGTGAGAAGCCTTCCATGAATGACACTCCCTTAACCTTAATATTTAAATGAGAATTATTCAAAACCTACTCGTTCGAGTTTTATTTCGGCACATCAAAATTTACAGAAAATTAAAAACGGGGTGTTCCCATGGGAGCATGAAAAAAAAATTATGGTCACTTGAACATTGAAAAAAAAAATTCGAATTAAAGCATTTTTACGGCCAAAAAATGGGATGAGCACTTCTAAGAAATCACCTTCTCGGTGTTCGCTATACTTTGTTCCCTTGTGCCTCCGTTACGTTTCACACCGGTGTGACGTCATTGTTTATTATAATTTATTGTAAATTAGCCGTTAAATGTCATACTATCATAGTAAAATAAAGACAAATTAACTAACCTAACTGAAAGATTTAACAATAAATCACATGATATAATAAATATACAATCACAAATCATTGATTATTACATATTAAAAGCGTTCTATTTGATATTGTTTGTGTTAATTGCGGCCCTGGTGTATTGTGTATATTAGTAAATTTCGGTCTAAATATGTCTGATTTATACATACGTCTAGGGATATTTTTGCATAATCAATATTTTACTTCTCAGACTTAGGACTGGCAACATAATTGTATTAATATTGGTATGTTTAATAATATTGGTTTTGATATTCATTGTTTCCTTTTTTATAAAAAACTGGAATAAAATCAAGTAAGAAATAAAAAAAAATTTATAAGCAACGAAAAGGTCAAGTCATTGAAAGAGCAAGCTTTTTGGCGTAAAATTTTCTTTAATATTTTCATATTTTTCTTCCTCTAACGCTGTCTAATCTCTAAAGCTCTTGTATTATTAACATTAACAAGCTGACTCTCTGCTATACACGTTGATGGCTCTGCTTCTAAAGTATAAGAGGTTATTAATTGAGAAATGCTATTAGAAATTCTTTGCAATATTTTTAATATTGGTTTTATGTTTTATTTACATAATTTATACTGCGTTTGTTTTATCTTTATCATCAATAATCGTCAAGAAACTAATGCGTTTACACAATATTCAACAGTCTATACTTATTGTTAGAGCTTGAACACGCCACGTCAAAATACTATAATACTATTTTACTATTTTTTATTTTTATAGATTATCGTCATTGTTACTACATTTTTACAACATTCATTGAGGCCTTCAAACTAAAAAAGAAAAAATAATTTGTGGCCCTTTTGGAGGCCCTTTTGAAAATGTAAATCATTGTAAATTTTTACTTACTGACGACTGGCTTTGCCCTAATATTTTATTATTGACGCTGGAAGATACTTGACATTTTTGTAATTGCATTATTAGTTTTAAAATGTTAAGTTATGTTGATTTATTACATTTTTTTGTATACTCTATTGATATCGTTTGTAGATATTAATTTTTCAATTGAATAATGTAAATAAATTTACTGCTTCATACATGCTCATACATCATAACAATAAATCAGTACAATTACAACAAAATAATTTACCTAATAATAATGTTTGTTCATATTTTTTGGTATGTTCATAGATAAACTTAGTATATAAATAATTATAAAATGTTATTATATTATGATTTATTTAATTTAATTTGTATAGTATTAAAATAATACTATGTGTAAACATGTAATGAATCTGCAGATAGATTTGTTTTATAATTATTATTTGCACTTTTGGATAGTTTTAAGTAATTGTAGATAATTTTTATTATTTAAATGCTGTTCTTGAGTTTTTCTCTGTAAATGGTACTTTATATTATACTTGAGTTAATGACAATCACAATTACTTTTATTAGTGACTATAGTTATTAACTAAGTAGAATTTTTATTTGATTAATCTATTTAGTTTATTTTTTATTTGTCATCTTTTCTTATGATGTGTGTATTTAAAATAAAAATAAAATGTTGGTTGTATTCTGAATGAAACAGATATTCTTTTTATTATTTATTTATTTATACTTCATTATTGAAGTATAAATCAATTGAACACAATTGAGTTCATACAGTCGTACCGTAAGGTTGTGCTTATCTCTCAGTTACTGTCTTATTCTGTGTAATTATTCTTAACTATTCTTTATGGCTTCCAATAGTGTAAAATGTAATATTTGTAATCTTGGTTTTGCTGAACTCGATCTTCCGATTAAGTGTGATGGCTGTAACTTTTTAACACATAACAAGTGCTCGGGTCTTAATAATAGTGAAATTAAATGTCTTGGTTTTAAAAATCGAAATTTGAAATTCTTTTGTGAAGCATGTAATAACGGTGTCGCGTATCAATCATTATCGGCTCATCGAGATATGTATTTATATCTCGAAGCCGCCATGGTCCCCGTCACCAGCGCAGTATGTGTTCGTTCGCCTAACGGATATTATCGTCCAATGCGCGACGTGTCGTTCCGTTTTGAGTATTGTATTGTTCTTATATTATATATCTAATATTATTCAAATGTTATTGTGATTATCTAAAGTGTTTGACACTATAATTAGTGAAAGTTAAAATACAGTCCACAAACCTCGATCATCAAACAAATCGCGTTTTCCTTTTATTATTAATAAAGATTTGACCACGTCCCCAACATTTGGTCCAATCGAGCCGGATTCGAAATTATCGTCGGAAACGTGGTCTCAAATCTCAATAATTCGATCAACCAACCAGCTCATTACCATCGAGAAAAGGAAGAAATTAGAAAAGGCTTAGTTCGCAGATTCAGTATCTAGACCCAGGAGAATAAGGTAAGAGTTGCCAATTTCCCATTAAGGTCCCTTTCTTTATTTCTTTTCCTTAATAAAATTCCGAAATTCGAATAGGCATCGGACACAGGCTCACAGCACAATATTGCGTTTCATAATATTTAAATAAAAATTATAATACACGTGTGTCGTATACCATAACGGCATAACCGATTCGTGTGCTTAAATTTATCGAAAGCGGGAAAACCCATCAGCACACGCACACGGCATCGTCGTCGTCTCTTGTTCCCCTCGCGTCGTTCGTTCCGTCACAGTCGTTGCTATCGTAGTTTATTGTTAGACCAGATTATACCACGGCGTTATCGAAAATCGAATAATGGATGATCTCAATGCTTTGATAGTGCGACGCGGTCAAATCAAGGCTGTTCTAACGCGGTTTCAAAATTACATCAGAGCTCATGATTGTGACGTAAATCAAATTTCGCATCGTTATAAAAAAGCCGAAGAAGCATGGGAGAGTTTCGATGCAGTACAGTCGAAATTAGAGACGTTGGATATTTCGAATAATACAGACCATTCAACGTATAGAGCCGATTTCGAAAACATGTATTTCGAGACTATGACAGAAGCCGAACAATTGATGAACGCCTTTAAATCGACAACGGAAACGAACACGAACGCACAAGGGGAATCGTCCCCGCGAAACTCGTATCGTGGAGAGAGCATAAGCTCCGCGGCGTCTGTAATAAAATTGGCCGCTCTTAACATACCCGTCTTTAATGGTCATTACGCGGATTGGACAGCGCTTATTCATACAAATAATAGTTTGACACCGATACAAAAGTTTTTTTATTTACGGTCATCACTGAGTAACGAACCCGCAAATTGCATCAAGAACCTCGAAACAACGGCAAATAATTATGAACATGCTTGGAAAACTTTAATATCGAGATATAGAAACGAAAAGTTATTAATTCAGTCACACGTTAAAGGGATATGCGAATTAAGTTATGTTAAGGAAAACTCGTCAAATAGCCTAAGACAATTCTCGGACACTTTACGTGGTCATATGTCCGCGCTGGAAGCATTGAAACAAAAACCAGCCGACTGGGGCCCTCTCCTTACACACATAATTTGCATGAAATTGGACGCTACTACTTTAGGCGATTGGGAGACGAAGTCACCAAAAAACGAAATCTCAAGAGTGGAAGATTTAATATCATTTCTGGACGCGCGTTCACAAGTCCTGGAAGCAATCGAGTCGTCGAAAAACATCAAAACTGTTGATTTTATCTCGGAGAGTAAAATTGATAATCGAAAAAAGTTTGTTAAAAATAATAACATATCTACGTCGTTAATTACTGCATCCGACATCAAATGTTATGTATGTAATTTGTCCCATACGATTTACAAGTGTCCTACGTTTTCAACATTATCTGTCACTGAACGAATAAAAAAAGTCAATGAACTTGGGCTTTGTAAGATTTGTTTACGGAAACACGAATTTAAACGCTGTCTCTCGCGTAGTAATTGTTATAAGTGTCACAAAGCGCACAACACATTGTTACATATTATACAACAAAAGCATAATGAAATTTCGAATCAACCTACAGCAAGTACATCGACTAACGCACACGCATCAAATAGTGACCAGGAGAACATACTCTTATCAACGGCCATAGTGCGAGCAATAGGGAACTTCACAGGACTCGGAACGCGATCAGTTCTGTGCCGAGCCTTATTAGACTCGGGATCAGAAAGTAATTTTATAACTGAGGAAATAGTACAGACCTAGCAGCTAAAAAAAACTAGATCAAACCATGTAGTAAGTGGCATAGGTTCCGTAACGCAACGTTCACATTCGTATGTACATGCACGCTTTGGGTCGCGTTATAATGATTATAATTTGTTGTTGAAAATGTTAGTGGTTCCGAAAATAACAGGCGATTTACATTCGAAAAACTTAACCGATCTGTGCACACCACCAGACCATATTAATTTGGCCGATCCATTATACTACGTGCCACAAAAGGTGGACATTTTAATCGGTGCTACTCATTTTTACGAACTATTGGATGGTCGAAAAATAAAACCAAATTTAAACGGGCCGGTGTTTCAAGAAACAAAATTGGGCTGGGTGGTATCGGGACCCGTAGCGAGTTCAAGATTTAAATCTAAAACGACAACAATTAGTAATGCTTATCATTCGACATCAATCCACACAGATTCAATTTTGGAAAATATGTTACCATTGTTTTGGCAAATGGAAGAGTGCGCGCACGAGGCTCCATTCACCGCGGAAGAAAAGATGTGTGAAAAATATTTTAACGATACCGTATCGCGAGAAAAAGATGGGCGATTTATAGTACACCTGCCATTTCGCGAAAATATGTCAAAATTGGGAAACTCGTACAACATTGCCAAACGTCGTTTCTTATCACTTAAGCGTCGTTTCGAAAATAACTCGGAATTAAAAAATGCGTATTGTAAATTTATAAACGAATATAAAGATTTAGGACATTTAGAACAAATATTCGATGGCGGATACGGCGACAATAGTGATACGTGTTATCTGCCCCATCACGCAGTCCTAAAAGAAGCTAGCACGTCAACGCGACTACGAGTGGTTTTCGACGCATCGTGTAAGACTGACAATGGTATAAGTCTAAATGACATATTATTAAAAGGTCCAGTACTCCAAGATGATTTATTGTTTATTCTCACACGATTTCGTACACATAATTATGTTTTGTCAGCTGACATAACAAAAATGTACCGACAATTCTGGGTAACTAAAGAGCATAGACGTTTCCAACGAATATTGTGGCGGGAGGATTCAAGTGAACCGATAAAAATATTCCAACTAAACACAATCACCTATGGAACAGTACCAGCGTCGTTCCTTGCGACCGGGTGTCTTGTTAAATTAGCGGAAACGATACGTTACACAAGACCGGATGTCTATGCAGCGATAGTCAATGATTTTTATATGGACGATTTCTTAGGAGGAGCGGAATCCCGGGAGGCGGTAATGCAACTACGCGACGGACTTATTGAAGTTCTAAGTTCGGCCGGTTTGGAATTACGAAAATGGACGTCAAATAAAATCGATTTAATTTCGGACTTATCAAAAAACAGCAGCTATAACAAAACAATGAATATGCACGAAATTGATAACTCGGTAACCAAAATATTAGGATTATTTTGGAATTCCAATACGGACGCGCTACAATACAAGGTACGCGAAGTACAAGACAAAAACAATTATCAAACTACAAAACGCGAAATGTTGGCTAAAATTGCATGTCTTTTCGATCCACTCGGTTTGGTCGGCCCAGCCATTGTGCGCGCTAAACTAATGCTGCAACGATTATGGCGTTTGAAAGTACAATGGGATGAAGCGCTACCGGCAGATATCCAAAACGAATGGGAAGTCTACAAAATGTCACTAACATCTTTTAACGAACTTATTGTCCCGAGAAAAATAATGGGTGAAGGAAAAATAGTTAACATTCAAATCCACGGTTTCGCTGACGCAAGCATTGAGGCGTACGGGTGCTGTCTCTTTTTACGTACTACAAACTCGGATGGAGTTCATACGTCAAAATTAATATGTGCGAAATCTAAAGACGCCCCCCTGAAGGTGATATCGCTACCCCGGTTGGAACTATGCGCCGCCGTATTACTATCAAGATTGGCAAGTAAGGTCATTCCGAAAATACAACTACCTGTCAGTAAAAGCTTTTTCTGGACCGACTCTAAGATTGTATTAGCGTGGATATCGTCTCAATCGTCGAAGTGGCGGACATTTGTAGCGCATCGCGTGGGCGAAATTCAAGAAAAGACTTCAATAACCGATTGGTATCACGTGGATACAAAAGACAACCCTGCAGACATTATTTCCCGCGGGTGCTGTCCGTCAAAGTTATCTAGCAGTTTGTTGTGGTGGTATGGACCAGAGTGGCTAGTTAAAAATGAAGAAGAATGGCCGATTACTAATTACGAAGAAATATTAAACAACACCGTAGACGCGCCTGAACAAAAATCCAGTAGTAGCAGCGCATTAGTTACTTCGGACAACGATTGTGTTATATTCAAGTATTCTTCGGCGCAGAAAGTGATAAGAATTATTCCATACTGTATGCGTTTTAAAACAAATTGTGCGAAACAAAAGGTCGTTGGTAGTCTACTTCCCGACGAAATAGCGCGTGCAAAACTTGTTATTATTAAGTTGATACAAAAAAAGGACTTCCAACATGAAATTCAAAAACTACAAACTAGTCGTGAAGTATCACCAAAGAGTAGTCTCTATAGACTGAGACCATTCATAGATGGCGACGGCATAATTCGCGTAGGTGGGAGGTTGAAGCACGCTGCGACCATAAGTATTTTTCAGCGCAATCCTGTAGTACTACCTGCTAAGAACATTTTTACGGAGAACCTAATACGAGAAGAACACGTACGATTAATGCATGGTGGTCCTCAGGCAGTACTGACTTCCATTAGAGAAACTTACTGGCCGATAAACGGTCGAAACATCACCAGGAATGTGATTCGTAAATGCATTACATGTTTTAAACAGCGACCGGACATAGTACAACCCATCATGAGCGACTTACCTAAGGACCGCGTACAACCAGGTCGTGCCTTTCTTAAATGTGGCGTTGACTATGCAGGACCATTTTTGTTAAAATCCAGTTTACGAAAAAACGCTCCGGCAATAAAGGCGTACGTCTGTTTGTTTGTTTGTTTTACTACGCGTGCTATACACCTCGAGTTAGTCGGCGATTTAACCACGGAGGCGTTCGTGCGAGCCTTAAATCGATTTTTCGATCGACGCGGTAAGAGCGAAATTATCTATTCAGACAACGCTACGAACTTTGTTGGTGCACAGAGACATCTAAAAGAATTATACCAACTATTGCAAAATGACGAACACCAAAAAAAGACAAACGAGGTGTTATCAAAGTTAGGTATCGAGTGGAAATTTATACCCGCGCGATCCCCGCACTTCGGCGGCCTATGGGAGGCGGGAATAAAATCAATGAAGCACCTTTTACGTCGAGTTATGGGTGATGCTTATTTTACGTATGAGGAACTATTAACAATAATAACACGTGCTGAAGCCTGTTTAAATTAGTGATGGGAATAATCGAATGATTTTAATAATCGAATGATTAGTAATCGATAAATTTTATAATCGAATGAATCATTCGAATAAATCATTCGAATTCCCTGGAATGATAAATAATCGAATGCTTTTCTTATCTCACTAGTCACTGCCCGTTAACTACTGACTACTTTATAGTTTATACTGTTTATAGTAATTGGTTTTATAAATAAAGTCAATATTAATAATAATATTACTCATTATTATTTTTATTTAATTATTTAATTATAAAATATAAAATAAATACCATAACATATAATATTTGAAACTGATACAATATTAATAACTAAATAATAATAATATATACATATAGAATCAATATATTAATAATAATTTGGAAACTGCATCTTGCATTGCGAAAAAAATGTTAATTAAAACTGTTAATTTATAAATTTAAATTTATATTACTATTTAAAAATACAATAAGTAAAGTACCTGCTGTTGTTGAAGTAGTTTTGTTTCTCAATGTATACTGAAGTCCTCGTATCAAAGGAATAACTGTGGATAGTGTTGGATAATTTTCTCCAGATAACTCAACTGTCATTATTTCAAAAGGTTTTAATAACGGAAGACAGTCAGATATTAATTCCCATTCTAACGCGGTTAAGAAATTTGGAGCACGAGGAAGAAATGTCATTGCGGCAGATAACGGTGCTTTAATTTGAATAAGTCTTTCCAACATTATCAAACTAGAATTCCATCTGGTAATTACGTCTTGTTTGACTTTTAATTCGGGAACATTCATTTGGTTTTGTATTTCTTTTAATTTTGTGGACGCGAAAACACTATGTTTAAAATGCCCAACCAACGCTCGGCATTTTTTTAGCACGTTAAGTAACTCTTCATTTGAAGTAATTGCATCATTAACAATTAAATTTAATGTATGCGCAACACATGGATGGTGATATTTATGAAGGTGTTCATTTATCGCATTTTTTATATTCGCCCCGTTATCTGAAACTATTGTTACTATTTTTTCTAAAATACCCCACTCAATTAAAATATCTGAAATTGAAGTAGCTATATTTGCACCAGTATGTATTTTAATAATTTCTCTAGTTGCTAAAACAGGAGAATATAAACGATCATTAAATATAAAGTGACTCGTAACTGTTAAATAAGCCCTATTGCTATCCGATGTCCACATATCAGTCGTAATTGAAACATTGTTGATACTTTTTAACATAGATTTAAGAATGGTAGCTATCTTATTGTATTCATCCGGTAATAATTTCATAGTCAACGTTTTCCTACTAGGCGGCTTATACAAAGGCTGTAATTTTTCTGAATACTCCAAAAATCCAATATTTTCAACTAATGAAAGTGGTTGATAATCAACAGAAATCATTTTGATTAGACTTTTGTCTATTGAACTTTTTTCTACTTCAGATAATTCATTACCTCTAGCCGAACCAAATAATTTTAACTGGCGAGAACGTTTAGATATAGGTGAAGTACAGGGCTGCTGTGAACTCGTATTAGAACATGAATGTTCTGATTGTAAATTAGAACTTGTGGAAGGACCGGCCGATAATACATCTGAATCTAATTGTTCTTCAGTTTCTATAATAGGATTAAGGTGTGCAAGATGTTTTCTCTTCAAATGTTCTTTAGATAAAACAAAAATAAACGCAAGCAAAATAAATAAATTGGAATTTAAAACTCTAAAAACAAAGTAATAGTAATTAAATTTGAAATTTAAAAAAATATAATCAATTAAAAAATTTTTAATAATCTTATAAAAATATATTATAAAAAATAATAATATATCTATATACAACAAAATCAGTATATATTATTAATTTTATGAATTATAGTTATAACCTCATGATATTATGTGGTTAAGATATCAGATTTTATTTGTTAATTATTATGTTAGTGCTACACAGTACACGCACGTTTTACAAGGAGTTTTAAATAAGCATTTTTTATAAATTTAAAAAAAAATTAAAATCTAACAATTTAAAACTATTTTAAAAGTATTTAAAAAATATTCGCGAGTCAAAACAATTTTTTATTGTAGTGTAATCATGATATTCGTTTTAAAAAATATGTTTAAGCGAACATCAAATACAGAATAGGCATAATCAAAATAAAAACCTCAAATTTTGTTACTACATAGAAGATATAAAACCTAATCTATGAGGTAGCGTTTTTATTTTTTTATAATTTAGTTAATCTTATTACCTTTTAAATTTGTAGTATTGTTATGGTAATTGAAATCTTTTTTGCATATTTGGCACTTCACGCACTTTTCATTAATTTTTTTAAAATGCTCCCATACCACCGATCTTTTAGGTGCCATTTTACTAAATTTAAAATAAAATTAATAACAGAGAAACACTACTTATTCGACTAATGCTAGAAATCGCAATGATTATAATTTTAAATTTTAATAATTTAATAATTTAATAATACGTAATATTGTTTTTGGTAACGTATTCTTATTGGTTATTACTTCTATAATGCTATTAGTCTAAAACTATTTTTGGAAATAACTGTATGCATGATACTTACACAATTCGAATTGTAATATCAAACTATTTATAAGTTTATATTTATCATTATTTAGATATTTTATTGCTTTACAATAGTCGAGCTAAATAGTTATATACTGAACCTGATTAGTAATCGATAAATTTTATAATCGAATGAATCATTCGAATAAATCATTCGAATTAATTTTTCTCTCGAATGATAAATAATCGAATGCTTTTCTTATCTCACTAGTCACTGCCCGTTTTACTACTAATTTTATCATTCGAATGTTTTATTCGAACGATTTTACATTGCATTGCTTGAACTGGTTAATTTTGCTTTGCCCGGAAAAACTCCTTTTAGGTGTAAAACGCTGTGGAAGCGTTGTTAAAAAGACAATATTCTGTAAATATTACCACACGGTATCATGCTGTACAGTTCAAACCATTGCCAGTTGTTACAAACGTATTGTACATTTGTACGACACTTGCCCGTAAATGAGGCGCATGTGAGACGGTGCTATACATATGATATGAAAGTGAATAAAAAAAACATGAACCGTCTCCCTCCACATGCAGGCCATAACTCAGGCCCGACGAGAGGGGGGGGGCAGTCAGGGCTTGGACCCTGGGGCCCAGTACTCAAATAGGGGACCGGCCAAAGCAATTAGGTCTTATATTTTACCGAAATATTATATTAATATAAACATTTTTTTTAGTTTTAATTCATAATTTTACTTAAAATTTTAAAAGTATTTAAAAGTAAAAAATCGAAAAATGTATTATTAAATTTATAATAATAGTTTTTGGAATAATTTAGTTTTCTGTGTAGTTGCACATCGACATGCGTTGCCATACGTTTTTGATGATGACCGCTATTCCATGAATTAAAAAAGACCAACACTATTTCTGATTTCGTTATTTCGTTATTTCACAATAATCTATATCACGATATTAATTATCGTCGTCCGTCTACTTGTCTGCGATTAAGTAAACTAAGTGATACACTACCTGTTATATAATTCAATTATATATATTATATATCTGTATATATAAATTATAAAACTGTAAGCTGATTGACTGATCTATCAACGCACAGCTCAAATCATTGGACGGATTGGACTGAAATTTGGCATACAGATAGCTATTATGGCGTAGGCATCCGTTAAGAAAGGAATTTTCGAAATTTTGATTTTAAAGGGGTGAAAAAGAGGTTCAAAGTTTCATATGTTAATCAAGGCGTAGCTAAATCACTGGGTGAAAATTTAAAAAGCTAACCGTGGCAAGGCAATGGAGAGATAACTAATAAATATAATTTGTATGTGTACTGGTTTATGTTATCGGTGTGCATTTTATTGTTCGATTATATAATAGGAGTATTGGACATTGGTGTATGCGCGATGCATGAGGTTATTTTTATCGATAAACAATTTATTCTTCAAGATTAAATTTCGCTATCAGCACGAGTCAAAATAATCGTCGTACTTTAGGAGTAATTCTTTACCACATGACTCATCAAGCGGCACGATTGACGATTATTCGCCGAATACACGAGTCGTGTGGGACCGACTTTATCTACAGTCTACACGACGGCGACGACGACGGACAAAAATGATAGGTCGCAGGTAGCTGAAAACCCGTGGGCCGCCGTGCCACACAATACGTATTGGCGGTGAATAATTATAATTGTTAATTACTCCACTAAAACGCAACATTTTTGAAAATCCTTTCTTATTGCACGGTGAAAATATGAGAAGAAGCTCTATTCCAAATTTCAAGTCCGTACGTTGCGTAGTTGTTGAGATACAACGATCAGTGAGTGAGTGGTATTTGGATTTTATAAGTATAGATTGTGCAGTAGTTAGTTACTACTACTCTAGTATACGGGTAGGAAAAGTAAAATTGAGATAAGAAAAGCATTCGATTATTTTTACTACTAATTTTTATCATTCGAATGATTTTATTCGATTATTTTATTATTCGAATGATTTTTAAAATAATCGAATTGATTCGATTATTCAAATAATCGAATGATTCGATTATTTCATTCGATTATTCCCATCACTAGTTTAAATAGTCGTCCGTTAACGCCCCTTTCGTCCTATCCAAGTGATTTCATTCCCCTTACTCCTAGTCATTTCCTTATTGGCAACTCCCTTGCTGCAATTCCTGAAGTCGATGAGACTTCAATTCCAATCAACAGGTTAACCAGATGGCGTCGAGTATCTCAGTATTCGCGTCAGTTATGGAAACGTTGGAGTCGCGAATATTTGTCGCAATTGCAAGAGAGATCGAAGTGGGCTGGTGAGAAAGGACCGAAAGTAAAAGTCGGTACTGTAGTCTTACTGAAAGACGACAATCTTCCATCATTAAGGTGGCACATGGGTAGAGTCTCTAAAGTAATCACCGGAGAGGATGGCGTTATTCGAGTCGCGGAAATTCGTACGGCGGGCGGTACTGTTACTCGTGGAGTTAGAAAATTATGTCCATTACCTTTCGACGATAATCGAAATTAATAATTTCATTGTTTTATTTACCTATGTAAAATGTATATATGTTTTTTCGATATTTTTCTTTTTTTTTATGTTTTATTATGATTTCATGTATTGTTAATTTCAACTTTGTTAATTGTATTTTGTATTTTTGAAAACAATGTTTCAAGGCGGGCGGCATGTCGCGTATCAATCATTATCGGCTCATCGAGATATGTATTTATATCTCGAAGCCGCCATGGTCCCCGTCACCAGCGCAGTATGTGTTCGTTCGCCTAACGGATATTATCGTCCAATGCGCGACGTGTCGTTCCGTTTTGAGTATTGTATTGTTCTTATATTATATATCTAATATTATTCAAATGTTATTGTGATTATGTAAAGTGTTTGACACTATAATTAGTGAAAGTTAAAATACAGTCCACAAACCTCGATCATCAAACAAATCGCGTTTTCCTTTTATTATTAATAAAGATTTGACCACGTCCCCAACAAACGGTTTGCGTGATATTCCCGAACTTAAATTATTAATTAATCGTTTATTATCTGAAGTTAATGAGCTAAAGAGTCAGAAGAATAATAACAATGTTCAAAATCATTCTGAGGAGTTCATAATTGGTGAAGTCGGCGAACGTAATATCAGAGCATCTAATTTAATATTTTATAACGTTCCAGAGTCCAACTTAGATAATGTAGTCGACCGAGTTAATCATGACTCAAATCTTGTGAGTAATTTGATTGATTCAATTATTGCTAATGGGAATTCAGACCGTCTAAAGTTATTCGTCTTGGTATTCATGGTAAAAATAATCCCCGTCCAATTAAGGCTGTATTTAGCACACCAGCTGATGTCTTTGAAATATTAAAATCAAAAAAAAAATTGCTATCATTACAACCACCTTCCACTATTGGTATCAGTTCGGATCGCACTCTTTATCAGAGGAACTATATGAAGAAACTTCGGGATGAACTACAGTCTCGTAGAACAAATGGTGAAATTGATTTAAACATTAAATACATAAGAGGAACTCCAACCATCGTTACCAAGGATAATCGTTCTAATGCCCGTACTGGAAATTTTTTATAATTAATATTTTCTACCAAAATGTCCGTGGTCTTTTAACAAAGATTCCTTTTTTACGTAATGCATTGTTGAATGTTAATTATAATATAATTTGTTTAACTGAAACTTGGCTAAATGATAATGTTCTCGATTCTGAACTTGGTTTCTCTAATTATAATTTATATCGTAATGATCGTAATAATTTGTCCTATGGAAAAAAACGAGGTGGTGGCGTTCTAATTGCAGTAAATAAAAAAATAAGTTGTGACGTAATAAATGTCTCTAGTGTTTTGGGTATTGAGCAAATTTTTTTGAAACTTATTTTGAATAATGTTAAAATAATTTTAGGTTGTATATATATTCCACCTGTCAGTTCTTGTGAAGTATATTCTAAACACTGTGAGGTCATTGAGTCTATATATCTTATGTACCCCGATTACAATTATATTATAACTGGTGATTATAATTTAAATCAGTTTGACTGGTCTATTGATCCAATCACTCAAGATCATAATACGGGTTCTCTAATTGTTAACTGTTATTTAAATTACTTAAGTTTGAAACAAGTAAACCATGTACTTAACTGTAGTGGTCGTACTCTTGATTACATAATGATTAGTGCTGATGCTGAACTTACTAATATTTTTCATTCGTTAGAATCTCTTGTTCCTATAATTGATAATTACCATCCACCATTAGACTTTACAATAAAATTAAATAATGCATTGGTTAATGAAAATTTTGAATCTCCGCTCGTTTATAACTTTAAAAACTGTAACTTTGATTATATTTCTCATTTTCTACGGAATATTGATTTTGATCTTAATCTGAATAATAATTTATCTTTTGAATCGCTTATCGAAAAATTTTATGAAATTATTTATCACTCTTTTACTTTATTTGTGCCCAAAACTAAAATATATAACAAATATTCACTTATATGGGCTAACGCTGAACTTAGAGATTGTATAATTAAAAAAAAATGTGCCCACAAAAAATTTAAGTTATTCCCTTCGGAAGCTAATTACAATGACTTCTCTAATCTTAGGAAAAAATGTAAACACTTGATTACTATATGCCATGATCAATATATTTCCAATATCGAAAACAGTATTCAAACTAATATCAAACCTTTTTGGAATTATGTTAACTCTCTAAAGAAGTCTAATAATTCTGTTCCTGATTGTTTAAATTACAATAACTTATCTTCCACCAATATTTTAGAAACAGCCCAATTATTTGCAAATTATTTTTCTAGTGTTTATTCTAAAGATCATTCACTGTTCAATGGAGTTGTTCCTCTTCCTTCGGATTTTTCTAATAATTATCTGAATTTATGCTCCTGGACTATTGATCTCAATGAAATTGTTGATTATTTAAATTCTCTAGATATTCATGCTGGCACCGGACCTGATGGTATTCCACCAATGTTTTTAAAAAATTGTAGCTCGGTTCTTGCTCGTCCGCTTCATATGATTTTCAATAAATCATTAGGCTTAGGTTATTTCCCTAACATTTGGAAAAAATCATTTGTAACACCAGTGCATAAATCAGGTGATAAACATAATGTTACAAATTATAGACCGATTTCCAAAATGTCCATTATTCCGAAAATGTTTGAAGCATTAATAACAAAAAAGTTATCTTTAATTATGACCCCCCTCATTTCTATTAATCAACATGGTTTCAGACCCAAAATGTCGATTTCTACTAATATTTTACTTTTTCAGGAGAAAATCCTTTCGGCCTTAAATCAACGTGTTCAATTGGACACTATTTTTACAGACTTTCAGAAAGCATTTGATAAAGTTAACCACAACATTTTATTATATAAATTATCTTGTTTTGGTATTCATGGTACATTTTTTAATTGGTTAAAATCTTATCTATGTTCTCGTACCCAGGTGGTAAAAATTAATAGTTATGTGTCTAATGATTTTTTGGTTAGCTCTGGTGTTCCACAAGGATCGCACTTAGGACCCCTCTTATTTATTTTATTTATAAATGATTTGCCATCTATTTTTGATAGTTCAGTTAATATTCTTTTATTTGCTGATGATGCTAAACTGTTTTCAGTTATTAAATCACCAAATGATGCATTAAAATTGCAGTCAAACTTAGATAAATTTGTTGAATGGAGTCGTGTTAATCACCTTCCATTAAATGAAAATAAGTGTAGTGTGATAACATTTTCTCGAATAAATAATAAAATCAACTTAAACTATTCGATTGATAATTTTACAGTTTCTAGAGTTGATTCTATTAAAGACTTAGGGATTATTTTTAATTTTAATATGGATTTTTCGATCCATATTAAAACCTTCATTAAAAAAGCTTTTAAAATGCTTGGCTTTATTAATAGAAGCACGATAAATTTTAAAAATTCCAATGCATTAAAAATTTTATATTTTTCCCTGGTTAGGTCTCATCTCGAGTTTGCATCAATTGTATGGTCACCACATTATTTTTCATATACCAGTCTAATCGAAAATGTTCAGTATAAGTTTCTAAAACTATTATGCTTTAAATTAAATATTCCCATCACAAGAGAATCATATAAATTGCAAATTTCCCAATTGGGGATCTCGTCTTGTGAATTGAGGAGAAAGGTGGCAGATATTATGTTCGTATATGACTTATTAAATGGCCTTATTATTTCTCCAGAATTATTATTTCATATTGGTCTTAATGTACAATCTCGCGTATTAAGAAAAACCAATTTTTTTCATATTTCTCCTTCAAAAAATAATTACACCTCTCCTCGTTTTTCCCCAGAGCTCTGCTTTTAGCAAACAGAATAACAGATTATGTTGATTTTTTTATATGTCGCGTCTTGTTTTCAAACATAATGTATATTATGCTCTAAATTCTATTGTTTGATCATTTTAATTTAATTCATTTTTGTTTATTTTTTCTTATCTTTTTTCTTTTTCATTATATAGTTATCTGTTAAATTTATATCATCATTGTCAATCATTACTGTACTTATATTTTTTTTTTCTACTACTAAAGGGTAATACCCGTTTATATACAAATAAAATTATTTTTTTAAAATTTATTCAAAGTAATATAATTATAAACCAATATATTTTATATTTTCAGTGACTTTGAATATCATTTAAAATGGAAGAAAATCAACAATCAACATCAACTGATATAATAAACAACCAAGAAGTTTACTGTAAAGTAACATGGAAACATCCAAGTCATATTTTTCAACGACTTTTAGCTTTGTTTCTAATGTGCTTAATTGGATTTGGTAAATATTATAAGGTGTTTATAGTTTAGTTTGAAGATTTTAAATAATATGATTTATATTTTTCAGGTTCATATTTTTGTTTTGACAATCCTGGAGCATTGATATAATTAAAATGTAGTTTCTTAAGATTTTTTTTTTAAATAATTTTTATTATGTACGTGTCTATAAATCATTCGATGTTTAATTTTTTAGAAACTTCAATTTTTTTTTTCAATATTTTATTTTATTATTAAACAATTCAGTAAAGAAAATGTAAATCTTAACATTATAGAACTGAAATAATTTCAATAATATGTTGATTCAAAATTTTAGGTTATGTGTAATGTTTCAGTTTTCAAAGCAACCTGTATTTTTTATTCATTTAATGATTACATTTATAGTTTTTTACCTAAATTAAAAAAATATTTTACTAACTAAATTAATTGTATTATGTTTATTTTGTCACTTGTGTATAAAAAGATTAACACCAGGCAGGTACACATTTACTTTGTGTTGTTTTTTAATATTTATTTGTGTATTCATTTTATATTATTATAGATTCTAAGTAATGTTACTTAATTAGATTTTTATTTTAACATATAGCATTGGTGGTGAATCCTTAGCTGTTGCACAAAATAACTATGCAGTTTTATGGTTCAAAGGAAAAGAACTTAACATGGTATTTGGATTTCAATTGAGTTTTGCCAGAGTAGGTTCCACCGTAAATTTCATTGTTATGGAACCTTTATACTGTTATGTGAAACAGCATATCAATGTTCCAAATTATCAAAGTTTATCTGTCATTTTATTAGTTGGTATGTATAGAAATAAATATTTTTTTTTTTTCAAATTTTTAATTTCATTTTAATATTTCAGCAAGTTTGACATGTGTCTTATCACTTATCACTTATCGCATTACTTCTTGCTTGGCAAGATAGAAGAGCCGAAAGAATTCTTCATAGAAAAGCATCCAATACCACAGAAGTTGTAAAAATAACCGATGTTAAACATTTCCCTAAAATCTTTTGGCTAGTAACATTCATTATTGTTTGTTATTACACATCAATATTTCCATTTGTTGCACTAGGAAAGTAAGATAATTATATTGTATTATTTATTTACATTTATGTTATTTAGCAATAGGATTTAGATATTGCTTTTGAATAAGAATATTTTAAAATAAAGTATAAAATTTCAATAAAATAATATACCCATTTTAATTTTAATCTTGATAACTTATTCATTACAAAATGTTTGTTTTTTTTAGAGTATTTTTCGAGAAAAAGTACAATTTTTCGCCTGATAAGGCCAATTTTATTAATGGAATAATTTACATCATATCAGCCATATGTGCTCCAGGACTTGGTTTAGTTATTGATAAAACTGGACGAAATCTATTCTGGGTATTTTTATCGATACTATATCGCACATAAGTTTCACACATGTTTTTGGCATTTTCGTTTGTTAACCCTTATTTTGCTATGGTAATTAAAAAAAAAATTGCCAACAAAAAGTAATTTTAATATTTATAATAATATGATTTTTGTTACTTTTAGTTAACAATGGGTTTGTCATATTCAATGTTAGCTAGTGCTTTATGGCCACTGATTGCTTGATCATTCCAGAGCATCAAATGGGAACAGCATATGGAATGTAAGTGTTATATTTTTTATATCCAGAAAAATCTGAGTAAACTAATAAATATTTTTATAAATTATTTTACAATGTTAATTATTAAATACAAATTATTAAAGCAATATACTTAGTTGGGTCTCTCTTATGTGTAATTTTATAAATTCAAGATACTATTTTATACTATTCACCGAGTGTATCATGTATTTTAATGTCTAAGTTTTATAGACTAATTATTTCACTTTAAAATGTTGATACTAATACTATGAACAAACTACATATTTATAAATCATTTAATTGATACTAAGTTTGAGTTTTGAACGTGTGGACTTTTTTTTATAGATAATGTTTTATTGAAACCATGTTAACTGTCAAGTTTTCTTAATAATATTTAAATATGTGTCTAACAAATTATTCTTTAATAGTTATTTTTGTTCTTTTCTATAATAAATTAAAAATATTACAATTTTTTTTTATAATTGTTTAGCTGCTTTGCTGTTGACTGCTATATTGTGGACCTGGGACTCAATGACTGATGGAATTTTAAATATGAGCATTAAACAGAGAATTCAACTTGAATCAAACAAGTAATAAATCTCAAAATTTTAATGAAATACTATTTATGTATTTCTCATTAATATTCATGTTTTTGATTGTGTTTCAGAATTCCTCAACCAGAAAAACAAACTTTGCTACAAGATAATGACACCTTAAATGAAGACAAAGTTTAAACTTAACTATTTACTTTTAAGTTTAATTATTTGTAAGGCTTAAATTTTACCTATGAACAATATGATATCTCAAAATAAATTTATACAAATTTATTCAATAGATTTAATGTCTTATGGCATAACACAATAACATAATACTTATATCAACAAATATATACTATACACACTTTTGTAGTAAATACATTTAGATAAAGGATATTTTTTTTAAATTTAAGATACTAATTATGTTGGAATAATTACTGATTTTATTTTATTTTTTTTTACTTTATATCTTACTAAGTAATAAATCATTTATTTGAATAGTTATATATCATATTCAAAGCAGTTGGGTGTACATTAAATCTATTATGTTTAAATTATGATTTTAAACGATCCATTATTTTCTTTATTATTCTTATACGTAAAGAATGTCTTATTTTTGAAATTTTTTTTATCCTGGACAAATTCACCTAGAAAATTTTCATGACTAAGGCTTGGATTTTAATGATCTAAAAAACCTAAAAAAATTACTATATAATAACCTACAAATGTCCTAACAGTAAAAAATGATCAAAAATGAGCTAAAAGAAAAAAAAGAAAACCACATATTTGAACTCACTGGTGACCATTACATTTTGGTCGTAAGCTATTTCTTGTAAATCAAAAAAAAAAAAAGTCAAAATCCTATAATATCCTAGCCCTAGTCATGACCATTATAATAATACTTTAAATTTAAATTTAATGTTTATGAATAAAATAATTATTCCAACTTAATAAGTGTCATATATTGAATTTAAACCTGTGTGGCATAATATAAAATTACTCTAACTAACTACAAATATTGTTACCTTAATTGTAATCATACGTTTTCATAAAAATCGCATATGACCGAATTTGTGTTTTGATTTAATTTTTAAATGTATTACTTATATCTGATATAATAATTTGAACTCTTTAGACTGTTATTATTTTTATACATATACTTTGTAATCAAAAGTCTGTATTACAAAATATTATATCTATAAGAAACAATATTATGTGCAAAGTAATCTTCAAGAGTTTCAAACACTTGCACATAAATGTTTATAGAAATAGATTTATAGAAATAATTTAATAGGTATGTGTTACCTATAATGAATAGGAATATATATTAATGATATCATTGTATTATTGTCATTCCTTTTTTTATGTTCCATATTAGATTGTGTTAATGATTTATATTAATGATTATTTTACATTATTACTGTATAATTTTAAAACTGTTACTATTGTAAGCCATTAATTATATATTATTATAGCGAATATATTCTACACATATGTTATTCAAATACTTAGCTGCGATATTTTTAACATATTATATATTATAATGAATATTGAACTTTCCATGGAACTTTTTTTGATTGGTTATCTTGTAATTACGAGTTTGTTATTTGCGGATTGAAGATCTAAGCTAGGCTAAACCAATTATAATTGATTTAAATACTTATGAATTATGATGAAATTAAAAAATAAAATTTATACTTATAATTTGATAATGTTTTGAAAACTGCATGGGATTTTATTGCTTAAATTTTATTTGCTAGTTTATTATTGTATCTTACTCTCTTTACTTTGAGACTATTTTAACAACGATAATATAAGAATATTTGAACTTGTATTCATGAAGTTCAGCGCATTCTAAACTCTAAATTTGATACCTACATAAATATTGATTAACATTAATCATTAATGGTGTCATCCTGTTGAATAAGTTCCTATTGGATAAGAAATAAATAAACATGAATTTGAATGCTTATTTTAGAAACTATTTTAATATCTTATCATTACTATAAATAAATTAATCATTTTTGTTTTCTAGCCTTTTATTGTATACTAAGCGTCGACGACGACGACGATAAGTTTCAATGTCACCAACCTATTCGTATTTACCATCTCCGATATCGGACACGTACATATTTTAATCTCATTTAGCATAAATATGCAAACGTTTATTTTTTGTTCTATATGTGTATGAATTATGTAATTGTAAAGGCCCAGTGCCCGTGAATTATTTTCATGTATTTTGTGTTGGGTAAACTATTGAAGCAAGAGCACACCATCTTGCACAATTTAAATTCTTTTTGAAGTTTTGCGCACATCTCCTAAATACTTATTTTTATTATTTTTTCCACACACGGAACAAATTGTGAAATTTTATATTTCTATTGTATTTTTTATATCAAGCCGTACGCACATATGTAACATGGTCACATTTTAATACATTTTATATACTAATTATATTGCTGAAAATTATTCAGTTGTCTATATTATTAGAATTTTGTCAATTACATCAACAAATAGAGTTTTCTTTTATTAAAATACACACACACACCCATGAATACACATTTACACACCCCACGTTCACTACATAGCTCGTCATATTTGCGCGGCGAACACAAACACTCTGATTGAGCGCGCAATTGTAATTATATGCATCTGGCCCGAACACTAAGCAAATCAACAAGCAATACCTTGGATATTAAAATTAAACATGTACCTATTGTTAATTGAAATTGTTGATGTATTTAATAAATAAATAATCATATTTATTAATTATTAAATCAATCTACAGTAACGTATATCACTATCTATCGTTGAAAATGAAAACCAACCAATTCCTGGTAACAAAATATTATGACCATTTTGCCTAATGTGAATAATAACTAATTTGATTTATTACCTTGAGTAGATCATCAAGATTACTTGATTAGAATACCTGTTAAACTATTAGGCAGGCATTTAATCCGCCAATTGCGGCTCTCTCATAGGCTTCACTGCTTCCGTATTATTAAAATTAGTTATATTAGAAAAGGTGCTAAAAATTAGTTGTATGATGGCAATATGCTTATTTTCATTATTATAAAATATTTAAGAATCAGAACTCTTTTAATTACCATAAATTAAGATAAAAGTCATATTATTACTTATACTACTGGTAGTCAATGATAAATTGATAACAATTTAAATGTATTAAATTTTTATTACTTTATTAAAAATACAAATGGTATACAAACTTTTAATATTAATAAAATATTAGTAATGCAACACGTACGCACAGATTATACCCAATGTTATTTTATTTTCAATAAAACAAAAAAAAAATTTAGATTAATTGAATCAAGTCACGACGTTCAAACTTCAGGGAATTACACTGCCGTCGCATTTTCCTGTTCTGAATATCTTTTAATAATTTTTTCCTCCCACACCTTTGCGGCACAGACGACGTTTGGCGAAGCAACCATATAACTGTTACCATTTTTCCGGGTTATCAGGTTGTATTTGTACAGCCAGTTCTGCTGCACACGTAAAGACATTTGAGATTCACGCATAGCCTTCTTTGAGCTCTTTAAAATTAATTTGATTAACTCTCCATTTATTGATGTCAGGTTTGAAATTGACCCGCGTTCATGGTACACATACCGGTACAACATGTGCGCTCTTAGTAAAAGAACGAACACTTTCGACATTAAATCAGGAATAAAGTACGCAAACGCGGACGTCATCATTACTTTTGGATAACCAGGACTTAAGCCGCTCAGCAGTTCGTAAGGAATTAAGGTAGGGCAGTTACTGGAGTTCAAGAACTTACACGTGTACATCGGGAACTGTTCGCATACTATGGTCAGTGTGAAGGTGTGGGGCGGGTTGGGGTCGTCCGATACCAGTTTGAACTTGTCTATAATCAACTTGAAGTTGTCGAATTTCGTCTTGTCCTCGATATGCTTCTGGAGCACGGCTTCCAGATCGTCTCCGAACTCCGTGGCCGCCTGCACCATTGTGCGCAAGTCATGATGCTTGACCTTCTGGGCCGAGTAAACCTTGTTGATAACTAAGCCCGACTCATTGCCGAGGTTTTTCATCACTTCCATCATAGACATTCTGGCCGTCAGCGGCGACATCAGGGGGGCCGGGTCTTCGTTGTCGTCCGTTTCTGCTTCGTCCAATTGCCTCTTGCATTCCACGGAGAACACCTTGAAGCAATCATAAAGGCTGATCTTCGGATTCGCCATTTTTCCAGTCGAACAATGTCACGTATAGTCACGTTGCTGTACGCACCGCGGCGGCTACGACTACGGAGTACGGGGCGGGCGCGCGTAAAACGTGATCGTATTGTCCACCTGTTGATCGGCGACGATACCGAATCACGTGTTCTTTCCCGAAAACGATGACACCGGAGAATAATAAAACTGGCGGACACAAATCCCGACGGACGAACGGAAATCAACAGCGCGGTGTGTACCTGAGCGGCCGTACGAAAATGCTGCGGGAACGATGCACGGTTATGTTTCATCAATAGCCGTCGATCCGCACAGTGTGTTCGCGTGTGGAGCGCGGAAATAACGCGTCTCATTGGTGGTATCTAGAACTTCCTTGACGTACACGTGGCCCGGGATGCAACATCTGAAGATACAACCTCCTTGCCACATCATGGAACCCGCAAAGCAATGAAAAACGATGCGTTACCGCCTTAGTTGTTTCTTCCAAGAACATCAATTTTATTATGATCTCATTTTGGATGTCATCGTAGACCAGGGACTGGTACCTTTTGGTTTTTTCGGTTCTGGTTCTGGTTCCGGTTCTCAATTTTTTTATTTAAAGGTTCAGGTTCTGGTTCAGGTTTTTAAAAAATTTAAAATAAGGGTTAGGGTTAGGGTTCCGGTTTTATACAGTTCCAAATGTTATTTTTAAAAAAATAATTTTTATAGTATGACGTGTTTCATTTTGTGATAGGTACCTATACATAAAATAGTTGTACATGTGTTACGATAATAGCAATATCGATAATTCCATCATTCATCATGTTTATTGTCTAAGAATTTGATATACAATATATATAGAATAACCATTCACAAGTCAATGCAAATAATCCTTAAATTGTCAAGGTATTATATTATAATATACTATAATTATAAACAGAGTTGGTAATACGGTACAAAAATACCAATTCATTTATAAATGAATAAAATATGTATTACTGAAAATAATATATACATTCCTATATACAAATAATATTTTTTATTGTTTATGCCCTAGACTCTGAGCAATAGATATGGCATATAATATGTATGAAAATACATGTAATTCGAAATAACATTCATTAACTCTACGTCTCTACTGCTATATCGCAATCAATGCTGGCTAAAGTTAAAAGCAAGCCAAGAAAGACACATAACTTGAGGCAGCATTTTCAAAATCGTGATTCATACATACATTTTACTAATATCAATTAATATAATTAATAGCAATTTTCAAAAATGTTGCCATTGTAAAATAATAATAAAACATAGGTACTAGGTAATAAAATATATTTAATAATTTATAATCATATTGCAATTAATTTTAAGTTTACTTCAACTCCAATATTATTTATGATTACATTATACACAAAATACATATTAAAATATATTATGTACAATATTAATATTAACCTAAAGGTCAAAACAGAATAAATATATATAATTATATACATAAATAATGGTTATGAATATTATGATAACATTTAGAAATATAAATACAACAATAATTCCATATACACAATTACTATTATTAGATTCAGAGCCGTTTTCATAATACCACGTATGAAGCATTACTTCACCACCAGTATGGCCATACGTCGATCTCGATGCTTATCAATTGGTATTCCCTACTTTTATTATAATATATTTTAAAAGTAAGAATGAAACTCAAAATACAATATTTTAAGAATAAATGAAATGGATAGTTTTTATGAAACCCGATATTTTTCATCTTAAGTATAGGTTCCGGTTCGATTCCGGTTATTTAAAAATGTAAAAATTCGGTTCCGGTTCTTAATATTTTAGGGGTTTTTGGGTTCCAGAACCGGTTCTTTTCGGTTCGGTTCCAGTCCCTGTCGTAGACTTTATTATTGATTTTGTGTCCCACTCGTTTTTGACATTGCGATTATTTGATATATATATTCCTGTGGCCAGCTCTTGTTTTTCAAATGGAAACGCATATTTTCTGCGTAAAATATTATTTAATTAATTTTTCAGGAAATTTTCGATGAACGCAGTCAAATTTAAAATTGCGTGTGAAAAGTGCAAATTTCACGTTATCTTTAATTACTGACAATTAGCGATAACATGTATTTAAAAATAGTATCATAATATTAGGTATTATAATGATATTTTTCTAAATATTTATTTTTTTTTTGATACTATTTTATTATTTTTATAGATTATCGTCATTGTTACTACATTTTTACAACATTCATTGAGGCCTTCAAACTAAAAAAGAAAAAATAATCCGTGGCCCTTTTGGAGGCCCTCCACCAGTGAGAGACCCGGGGGTGGACCACCCCCTCCGCCCACTCGCATAGCGACGTCAGTGTACGTCACTGACTCTAAGCTATAGTTATATAATAGAATAATGTAATAATTACTATGATCCACGTTGTACATACCACACAGTATACCATATCTATATGTATGCAGAGTCTGATAACAATATAGTTATTCTAGAAACACGGGATGAGGGTGTACTTTTACGGTTTGTGACGAGGAGGAACATATTTTTCACTCCAGGCCGAGCCGTCGATCGAACCGTAGACGGTTTTTTCTTCTTCATAAAATCATTTTTAGAGGGTGACACCGGCGCGAGGGTAACGGTTCACTTCGATTCCGTCGGTGACGATTGCGAAAAACGACCGAACCGCAATCCACGTGTTCGAACGGATCGGCTTGGAACCGGTCCGCATTTTCGTACCACCGAACAGTTTTGGCCAGGTATAGCGAGGTCCAAACCCGAACACGCGCGAAGACGTTTTTTTTTCTAATTAAAATAAAATCCTCCCTCGGCTTCTGTGGCCACCGGACTAACATTGAATTGGTCATTCACACGAGATGTGCATTGTTAGAACTAGTAAGGTACACAGGTATTTTGATATAGATAGTCAGACACCGAGATGGTTAGATAGTGTTCAATTTTGCTGAGAAGTTTTGAGCTTAGAAGAAATTCCCCGGGTTAAGGGATTCTGCTAAGATGATGTGGCACGCGCGAGTCTCTCCTTTCCTTTTCATAACTCTGGCATTCGGTAAGGAGACGTTTTTTCACATATCGTACCGATATATATATATATATATTGTATGCAGGTCAAAGGGTAGTTAACAACGTGATAATAGAATACCCGGAGAACCTTTGGTTTGCGATACCATCGCCTAAAGAAAAAGATCCTTTGTTCGACGAGGATATAGTGTTTCGTGAAATTTCGTGAGAGGCAATTGATTTGCTTATTAATTGTATACGTATTTATCATTATTTTTGTTTTTGTTTCCCCGTGTACCTGATGTTTTTCAATGACTATGGTTTAAATGTATGGTACACCTACGTATTATATTTTCAATTTATCAATGTTAAATTATGAAAGGAACGTTTGAGGGGCTAGTATCATTCCACTCGACGAAAAATATGAACAAATCGAATAAAAATACCTTCGTCGAACGATTTTGTTTTTATACTTCATACACATAATATAATAATATAAATATTATTTGTATTGTATATAATAGTAATTAGTAACCTACAAATAAGTATACCCTTAAATTTCTCATTTTCTATGTACCTTACAATTTCGCACACAAATAATTCGATACTAATTACAAAATCTCGTTGGAATAAGTAATATTTATTTTAAGTTTTGGTAAGGATATGCGAGTAATTGAATATATCATGAAGTAGCCTTAAGCGTTAAAATTGTGATTCTGAATATTTTGTGGGCACACTATAATATATTATTATGCACCAGTTATGATCTAAAAAAAAATTGTGTTCCTACTGACATTGTAGCTATGTTTTATTATTTAATTTTTTTATAAGCCTTTATAAGTTCTAAGTTAATTTTTTAATGACCACATTTAAAGCGGGATGCCGTCAGTACTTCTCAACAGTTGATCAAACATGTATCCGATACTAATTTGCATATTTTAAATTGTGATCGTTAATAGACTTATATTATACTGTATATTATACAGTATATATACTGTACGATTCTCAATGGGATGTTTGTACACAACATTTTTTTTCGCGTTTCAAAGATAAGTTATTATCTTCTTTGAACAATTGTCTAGTTTTTAACGTCCATCTAGTTTGATTTCGATTAAAATTTATATTTTTGTTGTGAACAAATTAACTGGTGCACGGCCGCGGTATGTTATTACCAAGGTCAATTAAATAAAAATATATGTATTGCCAAACTACTTGTTACTAATTGAAGACAATCCATCGATGTAGTAACACATTTTTTTAATTTTATGTTCAGAAAGTTCAGACTAAAGGTTCAAAAAGAATAACAGCTTGTCATATGGATTTTTTTTATTCTAGCTATTACCTCAAATTATGTTTCGTATATATGCACTGTATATATACACCAGATTACAAAAAAATCAACTATTATAAAATTATCAGACAAAAATGATGAAATAACGAAGAACTTTAAAGACATAAAAACATGCTGTAGGAAATAAATTCAAAATATAACTATAAATTTCCATATCTCATTCATATGAAGAACTTTATTATAATTTTAACCGTAACTAAATAGTTATGAATTACGATGCTTACCCGTATAACGTGTTAGTTTATTTTGTAAGCAGCTCGCCATATGAATGGTGCCTAGTTTTCAATTAGGTACATGTTAATGTACATATTCATTTCTTTATCGGGCAATTATATTACTGTAATAACAATAACTGATCGATTTCGATTCATATATGTTAGTATATAATAATCAAAATAAAAACCGGAAAAATACATTTTAAAATAAAGAAATTAATAGTGCGTGCAGTATACTCCATACATGTATACACGTTATGAAATATACATACAGACGTTATAGTTCCCATATAATATAAATTATGAGTGTATTACGATTATATGTCTGAAAAGGTCATGATTTATGAGCTACAACTATAGAGATAGGATTTTAATGACTTAAAAACCACACGGAAATGCAATAAAAGAAATGCAAAAAATCTTAAAAAATTCTTATATAGTTGACTTATTTCAAGTGATTTTTCAAATTGTTTATGTCTACCTAATATTAATATTATTTGTTCAGTATTAACAGCGGTATTGTGTACGGTGCAGTATCACATGCATCGATACGCGTCGCATTCAAAACTAGTATTTTACTATGCGGTTTTGAGTTTGTGCGATATTTAATATAATCCTGATAAACTGACAGTTAGTAATATTACTTTTTCAATATAAATAATAAATGGAATAGAGTAGGTACTTTAGCTCATCAGATATAAATCGATGCTTTGAGATAAATTATTACCTTCTCACATGGTACAATGGAATTTCTTTTCAACACGTACCTAGCCATTACCTACATGGTTACATCGTACGTAAAAACACTAGTCGTGATCATTATGGTTTCATAGACCTGAAGTGTCCGGTCATTGATTTTACACCGTTATACACAAACGTACGAATATATAGGCTACAGCGCGCTTCGGTACACCCTCACCTAATTAGTTATTCGGCTATTCGATTACATAACGTGGCACGTGCCACGGTGTCCCTCGTATACGAGAAAAAGACGCCGCATGCCACTAGACCATATATTCTTTTGACTAGATTTCCAATTCCGGCATATTTGACTCCGGTAAATACATTTTTATCTGAATTTATCACGCGTTTAATACGTTTTATAATTTTTATCAGTAAAATACATCCGTGACAACTTTGTTCGACGAATCTAAGCGGCAATTTTTACGAGATTTTCCCTGTACGACGCAGTTTATATAGAAACCGCGTTTCAAGACGATGTATATAGAAATGAAAACGCAAATTTTCCTCATAATTACATAGGTTCAATGGAAAATTCAACAAATGAACGTTTAACAGTTGTCGGTTTAATATTGACATATTTAAACCATAGGCGTGGGCAGACCTCTTTTTCAGGGTATGCAGAAAGTCACTCGCACCCTCTGAACGTTATATTTGGTAAACTAATATACACAAATGTTTAACAAACAATTTTATTTAAAAATTGAACTTTTTCTTTTAAAAAAAAAAGTTTCTGTGTAGCCGTTTCTTTGTCGCTAATCGGTATTTTAAATGAAAAAATAAAAATTTGTTACAAAATAAAAAATTATTTCACTTAAGTTGTTCTTTATTAATACATATAAATTGTATAGATAAGTTTTTTTTTTTACAAAAACATAATCATAGGTATAAATAAAAACAACAAAATAAAGTTTATAAAAATCATAATTGATTCATTACACAATTTTGAGTTAGTTGGAGTGTTTGAAATCATCAATAATGGGATTTAGATTTATTGCAATATCTTGTTCTTTAGGTAAAATCATCTTCATAAGCTGTTTAATCTGTTTAATCTGTCTTGAAGCATCGTACTTCTTAAATTTGAAAATGATCGCTCACATGTGCTTCAAAAGAAGGAAGTTGTTCAAAACTACATTATTTATCACATTAAAAAAAAATTAAATTCCAATTCGATTATTAAATATCAATGAAAAATATTTAATAATAAACGGTTGCTATCGTCGTGTGAAATTTTATCAGCGTTGGTTTAGTCAATTTATAATTTAGGTTTCAAAAATAAATGTCTATAAAAAATAATGACAGTGAGATCTTGACTCCGAATATAACAATATAATAACAACAATTATTCATTAAACTTAGAGTACATGCGTGACATAAACATTTTCGTGGGCTCTTTTTTATACTTAACTGTCTTCAAAACGTATTGAATGAGAGCTTTTTTATTTTAATATTTTAGAGTTTTCAATACTTACAACTTTAATTACAATAATGATGATACTGTAAAGTAATCAAATCAGTTTTAGTAATAATCAAATGACCGTATCACTAAAGGTATTACGTTTGTCATCTGGTTTTTTGGGAAATCATATTTATTCAATGTATTATTATTATTTTTATTTTTATCATAACTTTTAGTAAAATTTCTTCTTATGGCTAAATGTTCTTTAACCAAAACAAACATAATAATATGTATTGTATAAAATAAATCATATTTTTATATCAACCATATACATTTTCAAGATTGAAGAAAAAGTGTCGTTATCATAAAATATGAACATTCAACAATCTACGGGACGAACGAACGTCGATTAACAATAAGTACATAAACATAAAGTAATTTTAAATGCGGTTTGATTATTAATTTGTAAACGGTTTAAAAAATATAAAACATTTTTCCGTCGTATTCTTAATCCGGCTAAGAGAATAATATTGTCACACAAACAATTATAAATTATAATATTGTAAGTAGGTATAAGAAGTGTCCGTGCAATTCAGTTGTACTATAACGATAATACATTTTTTCAAGTTTGGAAAACAATACACGGATACAGGTATCATGTTTACGGTTTGATCTTAAATCTTAATGCATGACATACCGATTTCGACATTTGCGATTATCGCAGCTTTAAATTAAAAAAAAAAACCACCGGCCTACTAATGTGACATGGAAAAATTACATAATAATGTATATTTTTTTACTGGAGAAGCCAGACAAAGACAACAGTAGTCTGTGCATAGGAATACAATATACCGTGTCGCTCGCGCAGGTATATATTATCATTCGAAATGTTGGACTATAATATTTTCTAATTCAATTAGAAACTTAAGTATATTGATTAGATATTTTACTAGGTGCCCATTACAGTTATAAAACGCATACCGACATCCGAACATTCGCAGTCGTCGTTACGATAAAAGCGTATCATTATAATATAAATCGTTCGACGATCACGTCTCGCTTCCGAACTCATTTGCGTTTTCTAAATAAGACCATTTCGGCACTGCACGGAAAACCAAACGTTCCACGATGGTAAGCTTTGCACGTGACGCGGAGATTATAGTATTATGTTCAGCATCAGAACTTTGCATATTCTTATGTTTCGCTGGTTTGTCATCTGAGCGCAGAAACGATGTGCTTTCGAATGATTTGCAATGCATTTGTTACTATTACTATTATTATTATTATTTTTAAATTGTTTTTCGATGTTTTAGTTAAAGGTAAAGCCATCGATTTCTTTCTTGTGCCGTTTGACCACGTCGAATGCGACGCTAAACACTCGAAGTTTGTCCACGTTACGGCAGGCCAAAGTAAGATTTCAAATTGATTAAGTATTTATTGCACACGTATATTATGATACGCTTGCGGACATTCTGTATAAATGTTGAATATTAATTTAGTAATATTACCGATTTCAACAGTGAAATGTCAAGTATAGAAATTGACAGTTGTTTCGACAACCATGGTAAAAAAAAAATACGTTTAATACGGATAAATATAATAGAGACGTGATAAGTTTAAAATGATACCGTTACAGCCGTTATAGGTATAACTATTAATATTATGTTGGCAGTCGATTTAAACGATCGACAGACTGAGCGCTATGTTTTGTGGGGATCCAGGGAAAAGACTTTGTGTAAGGCATATTATCTACTAAATAATAGCTAATGTAAATCGTAAAATAAAGTATAAAGTGTGGCTATATCACTTTCAGTTGATAGATATTTCGTAAAATAAAATAAATTAGTAAAATGAAAAAAATGTAAAAACCAATAATCAAAATATGAGACAAGTAATATATTTTGTTTGGAACTCGTTTGAGATTTTCATGATATACGTATATGACGTATATGATATATATATTTGCTTCGTTCAAAATATTATAGGTACATATAATGCCCATTTATTATTATTATTAATTTTTTTTACATTATTAAGGTAGTCGAGTAATGAACTAATTTAACTGATTTCTTCCGTGATCAAACTTTCGGGTAGTACTCGTATACATATAAAACATAAGTCAACGCCGTAAGATTATGTCTACAAAATTTCTTATACATTTTTGAAGTTGGCTTTTTGGTTAAAATTTGTTTGGGTGGTATAATATAGGACGACATATTCAATAAATAATTTAAACTCACTTTCACTCTCATTATTTCAATGTGTACCTACAAATATACGTAGGTACTGTATAGAATAAAGTGACTCATAAACAATTTGTTACTATTCGAAAACTTATTAGCCGACTGAAAATGTTACCTATATACTATGCTATTCGGAACATTAGAGTCATACTTTGAATTTATTTGTAGTTTAAGAAATGCTTATAAAACAACCTAAATGTTACATTTTGAAAATTTGGCTTGAAAAATAATATAAATTTTGTTAAGTTTGTTGTAATTAAAAAAAAAAAAAAAACAATAACTTGACTTAACATTTTAATAAATTATTTTTATTGCTGATATTTAGATTAAGTGATATGATTTTTAAAATAAGTTTAAGCATTTTTCGGAAAAATATAAGGCCTTATAAAGTGTAGTTTCTGTTTCTCTGTAGGTTTTTGTTTTATGTTTAATTTTAAGTTATTGAATTTTAAAATCATATAAAACTCTAAACGTTAGTTAAAAATTGTAATATTTAGCTCCATTAGATTTTTAAAAAAGTATTCAAAGTTCTTATTAGGATGAAATGAGGTCATAACATTTATAATAAATACAATTGGTGTATAAATTAATTATTTTTGTGTTGTAACTTAACGACTTGAAATTTCAAAGCTAGTATTTTAAAATATATTTTAATAATTTTTAACTAATTTTTGATAAAATATATAAGTTTATTTGATTGCAAATATAAAAAGTAAAATAAAAAATTTGACAAATTAAATTAAAATTGTTTTTAAGTTTGTCTTTATTTTAAATTTGTTGGGATTGTAAATGATCTTTAAATTATTCATAATATATTTCCTCGAATGTGATTGAATTAAATTAAATTAATTACTTAATATAATATTTTACTAATATTCAATAACATGTTCCATTCTATTGAAAGTATACTCAGGATGTGTACTTTACGGTTCTTACTTAATTGTTTTGAAATGCATTGTAAAACATGACACTAATATTTTATTACATAACACTTTACTTCTGGTTTAAGTTTCACGTTGTAGAAAAACTACATCCTGCGTTTGGTACACGAATACATTTTGTAAGTTAACGTCGCACTTACATTTGTTTCTTTGTCATAGTAAATTGATGTTCTACACACGCGGTGTATTCTGTTACATTTTTATTTTTCTGAATAACAAAAAAATTTCGAATTTCGATCGAGATTTAGTTTCTATTTTATTTATCTATATTTCTTGTGAATTTTAAGTTGTGCAGAATAACGGATTATTCTCGCATGTATATTATAGTTACTGTTGTCTGGTTCCATTTTACTTTTAAGTGTGGTCAGTGCAGTGGTTTGTTTCGTGTTTAATAAGATACTGGTTTCAGCACTAGCGAATATGATTTATCTGCGCGTGATACATATTTTTTGTTACAATTATATAAGATTATGTGATATTCAATATGTTCCATTACGTTGCGCGTACCGACCTTCGATTTTTCACGAGATTCATTTTTGCACGCGGTGATTTATCGTTGTACATACTATCAAATGTGCACGTGGGTGTACATTACGAATACATATTATGTACATGTATATGATATTATACGACTTTGGCGCGACGAAATAATATAAACGCTCAGCCTATTAGTCTACATGTTATTTTATCTTATTTTTCGATCGTATGACTGTAAATATAACTTCGAACCTTCCGAGATAACTTAAACGTCTTGTACTGTTTATTTATTTAAAATTATTCTACGTTTGGTTTTGTCGATACTGAACCTCGGACAAAATGCATAGGTCTAAACATGTTCTTGGGCTGGAATTTCGTTTACGGTGCACATACATGATATAAATGCTTAAAGTACAATAGAGTTACGTAATACGCGATACTTGATATCATGTAGGGGTATACATTTTCACCCTTACTGCACGAAAATACTCGCGTTTCTTTATACGAAGCAAATACGTACCTGTACCTGCATAATATCGTAGTGCGTAATAATATGATATAGTGTCTATAGGTGGCTTCCAAGCGGTCTAATCGCGTACCTACTCTTTTTCGGTGTCCGTTATGTCTACAGTGTTATCGTAGGCTTTTTATTCGTAATCGCTGGCCCGCGGAGCATTGTTGTGGGGTTAGTAACTGCTGCGGAAGTAAGCAATTTCCCGGTTGTCGGACTTAACGTTACATTATTATACAAACAGCGTCGTCGGTCTTACGAACGAGAATGCCGGTAATCTCTTCTTGTGCCGTTTGCAAACAACGATTTACTTACGTCGATCGCCCGGTGAAATGTGACGGCTGTTCGCTGCGCGTCCACCGGAAATGTTCCAAGTTGTCCGCGGAAGAGCTGAAGTGTTTGAGTTTGAAAAACATTGTGCTAAAGTTCTTCTGCGAGACGTGCACGCACGGCACCATTCAGTTGGGCGAAAACGGACGTCTCGACGACGTACATCGATCGGTAAATATTTTAATCGCGAACGATAGTAACAAAACGATCGGACTGAGTCCGATGAGTGAACACGCGTCGTATATATACCGCGAAAATTGGGTCAGTCGGTACATTAATATGTATAATATATGTGTGAGACTCGACTGATTCATTTGGTGAATTAAAACGTCTGAGACCATGCCTTGAAATAAAAATGTGCATCGTGTACGACCCGTCGTGTTGTTGGACCATTTGTATGTGTACGCTTTATAAAAAAAAACAAAGTCTTAAAGTTTTGCGATAAATTTTTAAGCAGTTCATAATTAAATTGTACACCAACAACATATATACGATGTAGTTTTTTTAAGCATTTTAACAATCGTTTACGCAGTTTATTTTGTGTCATGAAAATAATTGAAATAATCATTGTTGTGTACTTTTTTTTAAATACAATTTATAGACACAGCGCATTGTTATGATAGATAATTTTTGAAATGTTAAATTTTTTTTTGAACGGTACCATAATTATTGTTTTAATTTCATATTTTGGCTACAGAATATGTCATTAACATTTCTAATAATTCTGCGAAAAATTATACTTAGTTAAGATACAATTTTTTTTTATAAACCCAATGAGTATGTATAGTAAAACATTTTTTTCAAATACATCTTAATTGACGGAGGCAATGTGTGTCACTGTTTATAAACATCCCCCTGTGCATTATAGTAACTGCAAAATATCAAAATAGTTTAATTTAATAATTTAATAATTATTTTTATCTACATTTTCAATTCAACTTGAGTCATCATTTTTTTGAATAAGGGATATATTTAAATTATTCATTATAATTATGTTTAAGATGCTTACTAACGGAAATCTTTCGTCCATTAAATTAACAACACACAATGAAAATTCATTAAAATGAGATTTTTGTATCAAACTTCAGTTTTGTTGAAGGAAAATGTGTTCCACTTATGTATTACTGGACATTTTTCAGGTTGCTTGATGTTTCTATAGATTTGTGCTAAAATACGTTTAAAGTATTTTTGTGTAGGTACATTTTTATCATATATTTTAAGGATAAAAACGATTAATGATCACTGATCACTGATCAGTAAACAAATACCTAATCATTAGGTAGTAAAGAATTTTACATTTGTCATTATGTTTGACCGTTTTTTTCAGATAGCAACCAACAACTTAACTATACAGAACAAAGTATAAATGCATTTTCATGTAGGTAATTAAAAAGAGAAAAATATATCTTTTTTGTTCTGTACTGAAAAACAACAATATCCACTTACATTTACTCGATACTATATTAATAATATTAATAATATATTACATTTTGAATTCATATAAAAAAATAAATAAAAATTCTTAACGTTATGTCAGTGTGATAAATGTTAAGAGTCAAATATGAATTATAACGAAATAATACCTACATGGATAATATTTTACAAACGGTACAAATCATAATTCGTTTTGGATTTCGAATCACGATGTGATGACTTGTTCAGTATTCTTTATAATATATAAACCATTAATGAAATGAATAAATCATAGAGTTATTAGTCATAAAAACTTACTGTCACGATTTCTAATGAATATATTTTACTAAATATGGATCTTGTCTGTAATCAGTATTATTTTTACCTTCATCAATAATAATTTGTTTTCTATGAGACAATTGCTTGTACATCATACATCATACCACATTGCGATGGATGGTTATATAGCGACAATATAAAGATTACTTACTAAAGATAACATTAATACTACAGTCCACTGACACGTTATTGTATTTAATAAAACCTATTATACACGTGTTGCATTTCTAGAAATATTTGGTGATATTTATATTAGTGACGCAACGATTTTCTTGCGATTATTTGAATAATTAAATAAAATATACATAGTCATAATATTTATAAACAAATCACCATTGGATTATAAGAATCGTATAATATGTAATATTATCAAACTTGATTCATAATTAGAAGTAATTATAAACGCAACACTATAAATTAATATGATATGTTTTATAAGCACTGTTCGAATAGCACATTGGAATGTTCGAATAATTATTGTCATCGCTATAATTACTCTGGATTCTGTGTAATTACATTGTTGTATTTTTACAGGTTGAACCGTCGTACGAAGGTAGTGGCTTACACAAAATAAATACATCGACGAAAAACCCAATGGACATTTTCAGCAAATGGTACGACGAACACATGATAGCTAACGAATTCATGACTTCTGCTAAAGCGTTCAGCTTGGCGACCGTTTCGAAGTAATAAGACAGCGTTTGTTAAATATAATTTACGCTTTTCTTCGCTGTTAAAGATTCGCGTAATGATCTATATTATTCGTGTATTTCAGAACCGGAAAGGTGTCTTGCCGTAGCTTGATACTACGACGCTTGGACGAAGACGGGTTTGTGATGATGACAGATGGGAGAAGTAGAAAATCGAACGATTTGGTAATATAACACTGGACCTAATATTTTGTTCGCTTGTAGTTTCGTTTAACCCAAAAGGCAATGAAAAACCGCAAATGAAACTCGAGTGGCATATGCACATACTCAATACAACGGTTTTAAGTGTGTTAAAAACTGATAGTATCTAATTTAGGCGTGTAAAAAAATAAAGGGATTATGGAGTGATGTTTAACTGATCTGTGAATAATCGATGATTATTAACTATTACTTTCATTCGTATATAACGTCGAGATATATTATATTATGTGGTTATAATATTGAGTTTCAACTTATTATTCTAATACTTATTGCTTCTATAAAATACATCGTATAAGTACTGCAGTGCATTGAGAAAAATTAGTACTGTAAAATTGAAAAAAAAAATACTGAACGTACACGTTTGTCTTAGTATGCTTACAAAAAAAAAAAAAACGTTGCACTTTTATACACTCTTCGTGCACTTTTATATCAATGTAGATTTTATTCACTGATCACGTACATATAAAACATAATTGTGAGTTAGTAAGTACTTACGAGTTACAACGTCGTAAATTATCGTTCGCCGTTTTCCCGTTTACGCATGTCTACGGCCGGCTACTACGTTTTGAATTCACAAGCAAAGATTCTCACCAGTAAAAGCCGGACATCATTTTAATCGAAATTTTAAGTAAAATATAATTTTCAACTCAATTCTTAAACACGTATGAATATATATATATAGAAATTAGACAACGTATAGAACGACTAGAACGTACGATAATAAATTGTTCGAAAAACGGAACAACACTCCTGTAATAGAATATTGGATAAAAAAATGTGATTTTAAGCTGGACAAATGTAAATATTATGCGATGCCGAGAGTATTTGAAGCGTTACGACCGTACATAACAGTTAACCGGTCGTAACACAACCCGGCATTTAGCGTACGGTATTCACATTCCGTCGATATGAAATCGATTTTTTTTTCATCCCTCACGTAATCGCTCGGGGTTTTTCCGTCCACTATTTTTTCTGCCCTGATGTGCTCTGCTCGTGTGCCACGCAGGCGGGAAATCCTCAGGCCTCGATGGTGTTCTTGTGGCTGAAGAAGGCGGACGACAACTCGCCGCAGACGAGGCAAGTGCGCGTCGAGGGCACCGTGGACCAGCTGAACGCGGGCGACATGCAAGAGCTGTACGACGTCGAGCCGCTGTTCTGCAAGATCCGCGCGCAGATCTGCGAACAGGGGAAGGAGGTCGAGTGGGAGCAGCTGAAACGCGATCACGATCAGCTGTTCGACAGGGTGACCAAAAACAACGTCCAGCTGCCCAAGCCCGACCACGTGTGAGTTTTTCTGACGAAAAAAAAAAAATAATACACACGCAAACACGTGAAACAAAATAAATTAAGTTCCACGTTTAAGTAACGCGGTGTGAACACTGCAAACAAAATTGTTTTCAATCGATTTTCATCGGCCGGTCATCGTGCAAACGCGATTCATCGTAAAGTTAAAAGAAATTGCACCGTTTCGTTCCCGCAACGCGCTCTTAAAATCCTGAGCGTAGCCCGCAGTCGGGTACCGGCTATATTGCATTTCGTTGTACCGGGGAAATAGAATGTCACGTTGGACATGCGTACTTGACGTACATCAACATTTTTTAGGATTATTGTTTCTAGAAAAAAAAAAAAAAAAGTTCAATCTGTAAAATGGCGATTCATTCAAATTATGTGTTTTAATTTCCCATGACGTATTTGAAAATTTAAATGTATTACATACGGCGTTTTTATACCTAGTGTTATATACCTATACTATATTAGGACATATTATTTTTTACCGAAAAAAAAACCAGTCAAATGATACAAAATACATTTTGTACCCAACTAACTAAAGCGAACTTTTACGGATTTGTTTTTGGCAAATGTTTATACAAAAAAAGTCAAGTTCATAATATCCAATAGTTTAACAGTATTTTACTTAGAGGTATATACCAAAAAATGGCTCACTATTTGTCACTACTCGTGAGTGTACAAATGGATCTAAAGATCAAATATTTAAACAGTACCTACCTACGGAAAATGCTATTCCCGCGGGGTTGAATCTTATACAAGTCACGGTGTAATCAGGAAATTTCGAAATAAATAATAAAACTTAGCTTAAAACATATAATAGTAAACACGACAGTCATCCATTTTCACCCATTACATTTACCTTAACTTAAGTAAATATAAAAATAAACTTTCAATCGTTTAATAGTATACGTTGAAATGTTTGCTTCAGTTTTTTATACTTTGTTTTATACAAATTTAAAACTATTCCTGAGTATTACCGAATTCGGTTTGTTGTTAAGCGAATTCTCAAAACGGCAGCTGGTCAAATTTAATAAAACTAACAGTCATCAGTAAAACATTTAACACAGAGAATTTACAAATTACAATATGTTATCAGAGAATGTCAGTCATTATTATTTTTGTTTATTATTTTTGTAGATAATATAGTTTACAGTTGCTCGTGTCATGGTTATTTACGTATTGAAAAATGTGAAACACAATGCGTCACGGTTGAAGTATTAACGCTGTGCTTACTGCGCTTATTTTTCGTTAAGTGCTATTATTGACAAAATAAAGTCAAGGATTTTAAAATGATTTTTGGTGGGAACTTAATAGGAAACCTATTGATTCAATAAAAATGTACTTATACATATTGCGTTTAATAAAATCGCGCCGAGACGACGGTTAAACGAAAGGGCTAGTCTGTCGTAAATTGTAGACTACGTCTAAACAATCTCCTCCTCTCTTAAACCAAACATATACACGTATAGAAATCGATTGTTTTGTCATTTGACGGCTCCGGAATTTCGTATCGTAAAACATCGGCCATTATTTACTAAGCAATAATTCCGACTCGAGTGTTAACAGCCTATATGGTTTTAGTGTTATTTTTATTCTTACCCGTGTACGTGTTTGTCGAGAAAGTCGTACACGTTTTGCGCGAAAATATGGATATTTATCGTATAAATCAACGATCGCGGCTATAAAAATGTCGATTTGTACGGTTATGGAATATTTAATAGCGTAATGTTAGGCTTTATAGTTTTCGTTCGATTATTTTTCATAGCATTTAAAATCAAATTGAACAGAGAACTAAAACACATTTTTAACATATATCAAAAAAAAATATAAAGACAAATATTACAGTTAATAATTAATAAACATTTTTTTTTTTTTAAAAAATTGTATTTTAGCGTGATAGAAATTGTTTTTAAATCCTATACGAATAAATAACTATTACACAGTTTGTATTTATTTATTTTTTTTAATTTCAGCGTGGCTTACAAACTCGTGCCAAACGTTATTGAATTTTACGAAGCAATTGGTCAGAAAATCGGAGACAGATTGTTGTTCACCAAAGAAGGTGTCGCATGGAAAGCAAAACATATAGCAGCATAATACGTTAATTACGTTAAAATATTTAATAAATGATAAAAGTATTGAGTGAACCACGCACCATGTTTGATTAATTTTGTACACTGAACTATAAGCGGAATTTATATACATTTTAAATATACAATTTTTTAACTCCAAATTACTGTTCGTTCTTTTATTATAAGTTCAGTGATAAGTGATAACTGTTTGAAAATTAATAGTTATCTTAGATTACCTGTAGTGGCAGGCACATTGGCAGAAAGGTACCAAGTCCATGGGAAATTATTTTTTACTCTACCTATCTAATTTATTCACGGTATTTTAGATACTATTGGTAGTTCTTTTTATCACTTATTTATTTTGGTAAATCAGTGCTCAAAAATGTGTCACACATAGCAATGTTTTAAATCTTTATTAGATAATATAGGTATCTATTTGGTTCCTTAGAGAGGTAATTATTTTTGAATACTTACAAACATTACAAACATTGTCAAAAATATGTATTTTGTACACCGCTGTACTTTATAAATGTAAATTTTTATTCATTATTTATTAAGTGGCATTAATAAAATCAAATCATGGATACAATATGAATGCGCGTGTCTCCCACACTTAAGTTTATACATAAAATGAGAAAACATTTGAAGTACTTAAATGTTGAAATATTAATGATTAATTAAACATTTTTACCGATTAAACTTTATACGTTTACGAACAATTAAGAAAACAAAAGTATTGACACTTCTATTTCTAGATTAAACCATTAAAAGTACTTTTATTTCAGGTTAAAACTATTAAAATATATTATATGAGTTATGTTTGTTATTTTGCTAAAAATTTGAGAAAACCTATGAAATTCGGGGAATCATTTTTCTACTGTGGTTATCTTACCAAACAATGGTATTTTTTTTCTCCAGATTTTGGAATACGCGAATAAAAAAAGTACGTACGATATGTATTTTATTGTGGATAATATAATATACTACCTACGGAATTATAGTCAATAGGTTAGTTTCTAGTGTTTAATAATTTAAATTTCTAACATCAACAATTAAATGTTAACAGACCTTGTGTCCATAATATTCTATACAGAGCTATATTTTTTTAAAAAATAATTGTTGATGAACACACTGAAACTTTAAAAAAGACCTATTAAAGTCTATTTTTAAGTATTAGCTTAAGATAATACATTAAAAGTTTCTAGATTGGGAACATATTTAAAAAAATAATTAATGATGAATGTTAGACGTTAATGATAGTCGTAAATTTGAATCAAAATCTTTTTTTCAAAAAAGATGTGGCCTTTAACATTTTTCTTTTATGAAATGATAATCAATATTATGTGTTATATGTATACTCGTATATAATGTATTAAAAACACATCTGCTGCAGACCAACAGTATGGCTCACTAAAAACAATGACCTTATTCCCACGCTCGAAAAACGTCATATTTTTTTATTGTATTATGATGTGAAAAGGAAATGTAATTACGAGACAGTAATCTTTAAATTTAAATAAATATTTTTTCAAGGAAAATGTATAAATTCCGTTTCCGGAATAATTTTGCTGTAGCTACTATAAATTTGTTTTTTTGTGAGGTTGCCAAAAGCACCGAAGTAACCTTACACTGCATGTTTATTTATTTCAAAAGTCTAAAATAGGTAAGCACAATATTTCTTTTACCGTTTTCCAGTTCCAAATACGCAAGTGAATTCGTTGAAACTGTTATTTTTAAGCACAAATATAAGCTTATAAATGATTTATTATTATTGCTACTTACTAAAAATAAATTAAAAAGAACATTCGGTTTTTGCAGCTTAATTGTCACAAAAGTTTAAGTTTACAGTATACATTTAATAAATTGCCGCTAACAAATTACAAAAACAATAACAAGTGTTTATAATTAACACCTGATGGCTAAAAATACAGCAGTTATGTACATTATAAGGATAATTTTAGTATTGTATGACGTGAAACAAATTTATATTTATTTGTATTCTATTTTTAAATAATTTGAATAATATATTGATTTGTTCTAAAAAAAAAGGAAACAAATTAAATCTAAATCAGCGTAACTGGTGCACGATTACTATTTAGTTTCATTGGTATCATTAAATATCTAAAAAAATTTGCAAGCGGAGTGGGTGTACCTACTAAAGTAAGAGATGGCGTGAAGGTTAATGCAGTTTGCTTTGGTGCCCGGAGAATCCTTTATCCGGGTTCGTGGGTACCTAACTGACAGTGCATAATGCCATTATTGTAAATTACTATAAATTATATTATACTATAAAAAGCGTATATTATGTACACCAAACATTTTTCATAGATAATATAAGCGAAAATGTACATTATTGTCGAGGCACACAGCTATATATTTACGACGTTTAGCGATTATGTGGCATAATGGAAATGGTCACGATCCAATGATGAAACTAATAATAAGGCGGAATACGTATACAAACAGTTACGTCTCTATGCACCATACATGCGGTTAGGTATTAATGTTAATGCGCTATTAGGTAAAAGACTTGTGCAATGAACATTAATTTTATTGTTTAGTGCCAGTACGCCTGTATTTGACCACTGTTAATAAATAGGTATTAGTTATGATTTACGAATAAGAAAGTATAGAATAAATCACTGGTTCTTATTGAGGGACAATTAATCTCGGAATCGGAAGGATTTGCATGTTTTTTTTTTTTTATACTTGTATGCCAACTATGTAGTTAATATTCGTTTCAAACGACTTGTTTAAAAAAGAAATTTCATAACGAATACTTATATGGACATTTTGTTTATTTTACAATACTTCTACATTTTATTATAAATTCTATTGGAAAAATTCAATTTTCTTTTACGGTATTTGAACGAAACGTGGTTCGAAATATCTAATCCAGCGTTTCCCAACCTGGGGGGGGGCGTGTAAACATTTCTGGGGAGGCGTAAGCAGTCATTACAAAATACAGTTTTTATTTATTAAATTATTTTTATTTTAAAATGTAGGGAAAATATGAAAAATTAATAACGACCGGTTATTGAGTATTGATAAAGATACATAAATATAATCAATAAAGATATTGATAAAGTATTGATAAACAAACATTGAGCCAAACATAAAAAAATTGTCTAAAGAAAAGTGTTGCGAGTCTTCACATTAATACATTTTAAATTTCATTATATTGTATTACTTACTATTATATTATGATTTATATTTTATAATTATTATCATTAATAAAATTGAATTCATCTCGGATATTTTATAATTTATTTGTAAAGTACACAAAAAAGTGATAAATTTTTCATGTTATAGAAGGGGGGGGGCGAGAGTTTCGAAAATCTACAAATGGGGCGTGGAATAAAAAAATGTTGGGAATCACTGATCTAATCGAACACTATACATGTGTACAGACAAAACGATGATAGTAATTAATATTTTATTACGTTCACGTATCTCATGTCATTACTCAATGTCGTCGATTATCTTGTTAACGATTACAGCAGTTACGCCACGTAATTCGTAAACGCTTATTCACAGTCGTGGTTTTGTTGAATTCACTATGGTGTAAAACGGATTACCATAGTTCATTTTGTTCATATTTTGTCTGTACCCAACCAGAAAATAAATTTAATTAATTTTTACGTACAAAAATACTTATAGAAATACATGAGAAGAACCATTTTTAATGTAATATAAACGTAACATTTTTATAGGTAAATATTATTAATAAGTATTATTTTTATAACTTAAAACATTAAATATAACTTTTGAATCCAATTAAAATTGTTCATGAGTTCGTAATACTTTAACCATCAACAGTTTTACAGTTGTATATTATATGCTATTATCTATAGGTAGAAAATATATCTAGACTTGAAAAAGCTTGAAAACCATGGTTTTATGAGGTACAAACCGTTATCACTGTCCTTACCATAGACCATGGTCATATAATATTGACAATATTGTTTTGTGTCATTGTGAAACTCTAAGATCTCGTCATCAATCGAATTTCTTTATTAAATGTACAGCAATGAATAATAACAGACAAAGATCATTCGAAATTCGTGGCAACTGGCAATATATATATATAGAACAACTTTTAGATGTAGAATAGAATAGAGCAACTTTTCAAATGTGTTTTTATTTGTATTACTTATTATTCGACACAACTGGAAATTGAAAATTTTGATAGAACGATTATTTTTTTATTTTACCTTCTAACTCGGGTTAAAACTATAGTTAGTATTAGAACTGTTATAACATATAAGTTATAAGTTATAACATAGTTTATGATTATTGCATTTTGTCGTACTAACTTTTAAGTACTTATTTATACTAAATACCTAATAAAGTTTTAATTATAATTGCACAAATTGTTGATTACTATAGTGTATACTCTACAATTATCAGTAATACGGTAATAGGTACCAATAAGGCAAATTCTATCCTTATAATAACTCCCACAGTCCTACTGCTCGTAATATTTTCCGTATACGCTACTAGTTTTAGCCATTATATATTTTCATAGTGATTTCTAGTGTGTTATTTGGTTTTACAATAAATAGTTTTCTAGCTATGTACACATAATAAAAAAAAAAAACATTTGACGAATATTTAAACTATTTTATACAAATAAACGTACTAATATAGTAATATGAAATACATAAATTATGTATTTATGTTAGCTGTGTACTGTGCACTTAGACATTTTCTAAGGGGCTTTCGGTCGTAAGATGTACTATAAGTTATATAAGTTATGCCTGTTTAAAAGTGTACAACTGGGTACCTATAGTTGTAGAATATAAAGTTGTTTGTTATAACTTGTATAAGTTATGCTTCAAGCTATTTAACTTTGTGATTTATATTTTAAAGGATTGAAATAATTAATTGTCATACTTAAAATAATAATTATTATTCTTTCCATAGCATGTCTTTTATAAGAATAAAACAATTAAATTAAAGTGAATGCTTAGTTTCTACTTATACAGAAAATATAAAGACTATACCATTATAAAAAAATCACTTCTTCGACCGTTATTTATACTTCTCGGTGAATAATCAAAAATGTTAAATGGTAAGTCGTTAAATCCGGAATCCCCAATAAAACTCCTTATAAAGATTTTTTAATATTTTTAATATATTTTATAAAATTATATCTGTATACTTCACTTGATGTGTTTAATGCTGAAAACATGCTAGAAAAACTTAAAAAAAGATTTTTATTGCAGTAAAGACGTCTAAATAATTTTTAGTCATTGAATGGTGTTATTTTTATTTGTTTTAACATTGTAAATAATAAGACCGGACTCATAAATGTATAATATTTGGGTGGGCAGGTTAGAGGTTATATCCTGCCGTTGACTTTTTATCCTGTTTAATTAACTTATTTTTTTTACTAATAAAATACAAAGCATAAAATAGAAGATTTCCTGTAAACAAATAGCTCAAAATATTTAGTTTGAACCACCATTATAGATTATTATAAGCATATGGATTAACATACGTACCATTCTTAGATAGTTATTTGTGACAGTTACAAGAACAATTCCTAAAACACAATGCTCTTTTATAAATTTTTAAGTTTATCCTACCAGAGTGAGTATTTATACAGCATATTGAGTACCTCAGTGATACTTATGTAGAAGATTTAAATAACAGCTGTGATAAAATTATACCTTGAGAAGTTTATTAATGCAAGAAAAATGTAATTAAATGGATGTTTTGAAAGGTACACTTGATGTTTTTGACTGTAATATGACAATATTTCTTCGTATACGAGTACACAAGTTACTGAAAATATTAATAGCTCTACCGGTCACTATACCACATCTGGCAAACGATTATTTTCCTCATTACAGCTTTTGAAAACATATAATTAGACACACTATTGGTAAAAGCAAGGTTGAATAAATAAGCCCTGATGATATCCATCGAAATATACAGTTGAAGACTGATGAAGTTCTAAAATATGAACAGGGTGCTATAACTAGGCGTTTAAATTTTCATCTAAAATAATTTAATGTTTAAGTGTTATTTTTTGACTGTTACTTTTTCAATTGTTATTTTGCATTTTAATTAAAAATAAATAAAAGAGGTTCATTTATAAAATGTTTCATTGTGTACCTTTGAATAAGCTCTTATAGCTTTTTGGTGGTATACCCGTACCTATATACGATATACTATAGACTATAGAGTTATAATAAAATTAACAAAATAGTAATTTGTAGTAAATCAAAATGCACTTTTTAAGTTGAAGTTGATGAGGAAGTTGAAGGAAATAAAAATAAATCACGAGATTTCATTTAAATCTATTGTTTAAAAACTTGATGTCTATAGTGATTGATTCCATTTGGAATTGGTTATTCTTTTTGATTAAAAAATATCAGAAATTATGTTCATTGCAGATTGTCATTGTCATTATTTATATATCAATACAATGTTTCATATCTATACGTAGATATAAGCTATATTACCTAACCAAAATAATATTATTGGACATGAGTCACTATAGTATTAGATTTACGTAGTGTGTTCACGTATATAGCGAAATAATTGAGTTGCGACTATTATGAATTATTATGACTATAATTAATATTCAACAGCCGACCGAAATTGTTTTAACACCTGGTTGATATTTTTTAAAAGGAACGCCTAATTAGGATAATTCGAATACAGTCATTGTAAAGTAAACTGTATAAGTATTGTATAATCATAAATATGTATTTGGTATTTCATAAATGTAAAATCGAAGTTAATAATATTTTCACCGACGATGTACGAAATACGATTGTCCACATGGGTATTATCGCGTTTAAAAGCGGTTTACACGAGACACGATGTCAGCAGAAAGTAATTTCCGTCTTGTAGTTATTTATATTGTTGTTATATATTATACATTATGACGAGATACGTAATTTTTGAACACACGATGGAGAACCGTTTTAGGCGATGTTTGCAGAAAATTATTCAATCGGTCATCCAGTGAGACACGCTCAATAAGTTCTGAATAATTATAAACACGACGCGCGTGTAATACCTGTACGAACAATGTATTGATGTGTTGAAATTTGTGACAGGCCGCGTTCATGTCAACGCGGTTTATCGATTTACTCCTCCTAAGTATAAGCACTGTAAGTAATAGGTTGACTGGAAAATGATCTGCCCGTTGCAACCGTATAGTTGTGGTGTGCGATAAACATTTCCGACGGTCACGGGGCTTGAATCAAATAAAAAATATATAAATAAATAAAATCAACGTCCAAGAGCGGCAATCAATAACCCTACACTGCGATACGCCTGTACCGCTCGTAAAACTGCAGGTGTAAGATGTATAGCGTTGAAAAATAATGCAAAAGGTGAAATATTATCGTACAAACCGACCATTGCGGGTCAAATGTCGACCGAGTGTTGCTCTACGTCCAGGCTTTAAATAATGGCGAAACACTCAGGGGTCACTGTGATCCCTATACCATTTTGATGGTTTCATGCTACACCTTTCAAACCTTACTGTAAGCCAATAACTAATTAGTTACAACGAATAATATTAGTACCTAATACGTGTTAGTTATTGTTTGTAACTTTGTAAGACACGGTTTCTCGGAACTACCAGCTGTATACGGTCGACCGCCGACGAGACGTAATAGTTGATAATTTTAAAATTTACCGTACACATTTTTAACTACAGTCTACAATTAGTTATTTTCTAATGTGGGCGATTATTTTGACCAAACAGTTGAGCGTTCCAGTGAACTTCTCGGAGACATGTGAAAGGGGAAGTTATTTATAGTGTGGTAGGGGGTTGGGATCCCTCTGTGTACGTCACCCCCACTTTAAGCCCCGAGACTGCATCCGACCCTAAGTATATTAAGCGCGCAAAATAAAAAAATCGGTGAGTTGCACGATCGGCCGCGCCTACGTTTCGCTCTAGCGCCGTGCGTAACAACGTTTGATAATAATATTATTATAATCGTACACACGCACTATCGGCTAACCTTCCTACGGGCTACGAGGCGGCGCCGTATTATGAAAGTCCATCGCAGGGCCGTCAGCAGCCGAGCAGCGCCTCCGCTGCGTGCGAGCATCGCATTATAATAGACGAGCCATTGCGCGGGCGGCTGCGAAAAATAGCGAACGCGACCTCTTTTTGCGTTTTTCGATTCGATAATGATTTATCATAACGGATATCCGCCAGTTTTTACAATAATATACGCAAACGCGCGGTGCATAAGATTCAAATCAGGCACTAGACATGTATACTTGGTTAACAAACGTGATACAACTATTTATAAGGTTTAAATATAATATAATATATTATATTATGAAAAATTAAAATATTCAAATGATATAAATATATATATATATTATATATATATAATGTATACCGGTCACTCGAGTTATGATTGTTATTAAATAGCGTTCTTAAAGTATTCAGATTTTAGAGTATTATGAAAAATTATTAAAAAAAAAACATTGTTTTATAATATATACGACTCGAAAACGTGAATATAATATATTCTTGTTTTCCAAAAATAAATCAAAATGTATGCCATAACGACAAGTTATATTATATTGTACCCCAGATGTAAAAGTTTGACTTAGAAGTTTTTCTGAGAAAAACATTTATTTAGGAATAAAATATACTGGTATTTTATTTGCAAATAAGAATATTTTTAATAATATACTCGAGCTTAATTATATACATTTCCGACATATCTAAAGTAAATTTAACTATAATACGGAAAATTATTATAAACACTTAGTTATATTTCATTTGGTATTATTTTCAGTCAACGAATGAATAGAATGTATAAAGTTCTCATTCAGGATAGGTAGTACTAGTATCTATATATGTTTAAAAAACATTTCATAGTATCAAAATAAATATTAATTAATTTATACATTTTACAACAATATTATAAATTTCAACACTCTTTTGGCCTGATAATTTTTTAAAATACAAAATTGATTTAAATTTGTTGGTACAAAAAGATACGTAGCCGCATAGGTACTCGTAGTTATAGATAGTCCATAAAGCTCCTACGGCGATCAACACAAAATTGTAAAACATTAAAAACTGTAGAAATAAATGGTGTTTAATCCACAAAACAATATTTTCGGATATCAAATTATAAAAATACCTACATGGTATACATACATTGAGGAGCATAAGAAAATCCTTAGAAATACTTGAATAAAGCCTGTCGGCTATGGCACGTTGGTACAGATGGGTCAAAAATATTTCGTTGTTAAGTGTCTATACCGTAGCCACGAAATGGTCTATGTTCAACACACGATTTATAAATTTAACATACATTATGCGCACAGTCGACTGCTTATGGTATAACTACCAATACCCCCAATGATTTGCTTTAAAGCAAATAAACGTTCACGAGAGGCCGAAGGCTGAACTTATCGGAACAGTTAATGTCACATGTAATAACTTATGAAGATTATACATTTATACGCATACGTTTTCGTCGGCCGTCTTTTGACTGTATGAAAATCTATAAATCATATTATCTAATAATCGTTAATACGTCTTTTGATCACAAAATAAATCAGCGGCGGCGAGAACAAAAATGTCTCATGATTAAATAAACGAGCCTATAATAAAATAATATGCCACCAATTATTACACATATAGTAACACCTGTTTTTTAATGGCCCTTGATAATACATAAAATTGTTTTCGATGTAAATTTAATTTGTTCTCGTCCACAAATAAAGACAAGTGCTTTTCTCAATGCAATACTTTTATACTATTACAGTATTAAACATTAATTAGTAATTAGACCTTCCCGATGGTTCTAATATTAAAATATTAAAACGTATTTTAAAAATCAAATAACATTTTTTTTTTTTTAATAACTGAAAGTGATGGTGAAATTACGAAATGAATTAAAATCGAGTAGGTAGTCAGCAAGGGTGGCAGCGGCGTCAAACTCTTAAAACTGTTGTCTGTTAAAATATAATGAAAATTCAACGGTCACAATACTTAAATTTGGCCTTCGATCATAAAAATAAATTAATTATGCGCTGAATTTAGACAGTGTTATATTGTTGCTGTGAGAGGTAAATTAATATGACATTATATGAATAGATATCTACATGATGTAAGTATGCATGCTATTACACTTGAAAGAAAATATACTTCACCAACATAGTAGTACACACTTCACAGTGGTCTGTTGTATAGCGGTAGTAAGACCTAGATCGCCGGTCATGGATGTTGTATAGATACTTGGCGCCGTGGCGATATTGTTATTAAAATAGATGAGACACGGGTTATTAATAATTAATTAAAGATTTGAAACAGTCAAGTGGCAATGACCAATTTTATTTATTGTAGCGACGAGACGATAACTAGCGTAAATCCGTAGTGCAGGAACTAGGAATGATCTGGGGTCCGGAAAAATACGAAAGCAAAACGCTCAGAGTCGTAGTATCAATATGAAAATATGAAATGGCATAGGTACCTAACAACATGGCAATAAATTGTTACGGAACTGAAAAATGATCATTTTTTTTTTCTCGAAAATACTCAATCAGCGTCGCAACAATGAGAAAAAAGCTTTTTATCATTCAAACCGATTTCCACTGGTGAACCCGGCGCTCTAGACAAACGTGTCTACCGATACCGGATAAAAAAGCGCGTCTGTTTGTAGGCCAATGTCATCGGCTCAAGGATTTTCGGAGCCTTAACGCGGTATGAAATGACTTTTTTTTCATACGAGGTAGGTACTCTTCCTAGACACTGCGCACAATGCATAAAATGGCTATTTTACTCAGCACAGCTCGGTCGTGGCCCATCACTATCGGATGGAATAACATTTTAAAAGTAAACTAGAAATACCGTTTTAGCATGAACAACACGGTTGGTAATTAATAAACGCACAAACTCGATCTCGTCGCCGAAGGGTGCCCAACAACGTTAACTTTTGTCGTCCTCCGGGTGATTCCGAACAGGATTTTATTTCCCGTTTTATCCCCCCTTCCACCACCATTCGCTGGTGTTACGGAAAGATGTACTTTGCGTGAACAAATCATACAACAAATCCATCACGATCGTACAAAAACGACGGTACGTGGGCGAACGGAATAATATCGTCGTACCCGTCCGCCGCCCGCCCGGGGCCATGTGTTCTATTTTTGGGCGCGCAAAGCCGTCGCCGTCGCCGTCGTCCGACAGATGTTATCCGTTTCCGCAACGTTTTTACACGACGTACAATACCGCCCCGCCACGGTAATAGCAATGAAAATACGCCGCGGCGACTCGGCCGAGAAACACGACGTGGAGCGGTGGCGGGAGGGAGCGGACGGGGTGGAGTACCGTCTTCGGTGATAATACGCCGCCGTCGCGTTCTTCTGTTTTGGTCGCGACCGAGATCCGGTCCGCACGCGGGGAGGGGTACAGGGACGCGGCCGTAATCGTCTCTCACGTCCGTCGTCGTCGTCGTCGTCGTCGTCATCGCGCGCAACGCCAATCGCAACGTTCGTTATCATGCCGTCCGACACTGGTCGTCGTCGATATTGTTATTACCATTACTATTAGTATTCTCGCTGCTAGCGGGTATCGCGACGGCTGCCACGACGGATTCCTGATCGATTCGTCATCTACGTCAGCGTTTTCGCCGTAGAACGTCACGGCGCGCACACACACGCTCGCTCGCGCTCACACGCGCACGGTGCCAACGCGTCGCGCATCGCCGTCACACGTATTCTCGTACGTCTCGAACCGTTTCCCGCGGACACACGGTAAGTCGAACGCGTCGCGAGCCCCGGACCGAGCGTCCGCTCAAGCTATCGCCCCTGTCCGAGCGTCCGCTCAAGCTATCGCCCCTGCCCGAGCGTCCGCTCAAGCTATCGCCCCTGCCCCGTTCCCACCTTGTCCGCGAATATTCGGGGTTTCTCGCTCGGTCGACGAGTACGCAAAGCTAACCGCGGTCTTACGGTGTTTTCAGATGGCCACGCTGTCGCTCAGGATCTCCATAGTCGATCGAGATGTCACCAAGACGATGCAATTCGATCCAACCATATCCGTGTACAATGCGTGCCAGCTGATCAGAGAAAAGATATCCGAAGCCAATTTAGATCAACGTAAGTCCATCTACTCTATGTTTGTACTTATGCTAACCGTTCGACGCCGAGGCATATTTTAGTCTTTTTTTGTCAATAGGCATACAAACTAATTGATAAATACATGGTATTTTGATGCTACGCAAACATTCCATTTAAGTGTATACTTATGTTTTTATTGTGATAAGTTATCTTGTTATTTGTGTGTTACTTCTGCTATTACCCCCTTGCTCACAGATTTGGACAGTTACATATTATCAGTGTTAACTAATGGAAGTATAATTGTAATTCAGTATATTATTTTAAAATGTTGGTTTCATTTTTGGTTGGGTTACACATATTTATGTTTCAAATATTTAAAAATCTCTGTGACTACCTTAAAATATAATATCAACTCAATTTGTTGAGCCCTTTTTTTTCTTTATACTGTTGATCAAATCTCAATTGATTTCTAGTGAAAAGAAATGTTATCATAAATCATTTATTATATATTCTTTTAAACTATCAATTATTTACTGATTATGGTTATCAATGATTAATAAAAACATAATTCAGTTTAATAACTTGCCTCTTTTTTGTGATACCGAAAATGTACTTAAACTTCAAAGTTAAAAAAACACCTTTACAGTAAACAAATGACACTGATGAACTGAATTACATTAAAAAAAACTGATTATTGAGGAGCCATTTATATTGCAAAGGGCAACATGTTTTAAAAGCATTCAAAATCAAATTCTAGTTTTTAAAAACATTTGGTTGGAGATCATGTAATTTTTTTTCTCTTCAGATTAATGAAATATATCTTAAGCAGTGCACATACTTAACAATCATTAAATAAATAATTTAGATCATTGAAATTTTTTAAATTTTAGAAATAATAGCATTAGTAATATTTATGTTGCCGACAATATAAAGAATATGTTATAATATGTTACTTATCAATAGATACTTGATATTTAAAAAAAATCGATAATTTTAACAAATAAAATGACATTTATTCATATTTCTTATGTGTTATGATTATGGCTATGAATTGAATGCACTATAAAACCTTCTAAAATACACTAAAAATTCCTAAAAATGACACAAAATGCTCTAAAAATTGTTCATTGAAAATCAAAATTTTAAAATTTCTCATTTTAGGTAGGTAATTATACAAAATATTATTAAAAATTATGATTTTATTTTTGATTTTGTTGGTCAATACCTATAACTGAAACAATTTTAGTATAGAAGTACATAAAATGAAAACGACCAAACATGTACTAAACAACAACGTCAAATAGTGTACATTAATAGGTACCAGGGGCAAACGCAGGAAAACATTTCGGGGGGGGGGGGTTTGAAAAAATGTAAAGTTTCATAAAAATTCTACTGTATTATGTATTACACTTTTGTCTTACTATTTTTAGGCACTTATAGTATATACATAATATACATATTATAGATTAATTAATTATTACAATTTCTCAATTTACATTATAAAACAAAATCTATACATCTTGGAAGTTTTGCTATTATATCAATGACCTCTTTGCAAGTAATTTCCACGTCTCTGTATAAGTTTAATAGCATCAATCAATTTAATCGATTAATGTCTTAATGTTAATGACAATTTTATATCATGTTAAAAACGAGTCTGTATCAAACATAACTTGCAACCCAGCTTGTTTTATTTTATAACTTAAAACATATTATACATAGTTTATAGTTTATTATATAGATAGTTTACATTAATTCACATTACGATTTGCGTCAGATTGTGACTAAATGTGACATCTCGTGTTTTCGTCTTTTTATTGGTCGACTGCCTACGGACGATTTATCTGAATCTACATCAATCGAAACATTCGAATCTGAGGTAGTATTTTTATTTTCTGGTTTAAAAAACTTTAAAATTGTACTCATTTTTAATTTTTAATATTTTTATTTTTGCTTTTAATATTACGTCATAAGAATAGCAATTAGCAATACGCTATTATACGACAATCAAAACTTTAGTGTATAGCGGTACAGCACTACGGCAAGAATGCGAGATATTATGTAGTGTTCGTTGGCGGTGTGGTTTATATTGAACAATTATAAAATTTCTAGAATTATCTTGATTCTAGAATCTAGATAATACGAGTCGTTGCGAATTTCCGGCAGGCTGTAATATTATGTTGGTAATTACACTCATCGTCTGTCTAAATTATGTACATCATCGAATTGGCGACGAAAGTTATAACATCCACACATACAACTGCATTATCATACATTTTTATGGTAATTTTACTGAACTGTATACATCAATTTACAAATCATGGTGGACGAGAAACTTTTTAATAACTAATAATTTATTTTATTTTAATTTTTTTGAAATGTTATTAGTAATACATTTTGTAGGTCAGATAATTTATTTTTTGTTCCTGATATTTCGGGGGGGGGGCAACCCCCCCTGCGTTTGCCCCTGGTAGGTACCTACTAAGTTAAACTAACCTACTCTGGAAATTCATTTCTAATATGCTACAATAGTTAATGGCTCAATCTCTTTATCTTTTCAAATTGTTACATACCTTTATCGTTTACAAATATGTATAATTTTATAAAATGTTGGTAAATATGTAGAGTATATAGACTACATAAGACATTAAATATGGGTGTCAAGATGATAATTCACTGCGACTGATGAAAAATACCATAAAATGATCTAAAAAGGCAAAAAAATAGCGTGAAAAAATTAAAACATGAAAAAATACAAAATAAAAGTTTCATAGTTGAATTTGTTATTTCAAGACTCAAATGTTGTGCTAAGAATGCTACGTTTTATAATAAGCAAAAAAAAAAGCATTCTACAAATTCACAGCCCTAGTTATGATAAATACAATTTTTTAATTATTAATTAAATTATATAATCATATCAAATTTTTGTGTTTCTCTTTCGGATTTTTTAGCCAGAGATTATGGATTGTTTCTTGCGGATGAAGACATCAACAATGGAGTTTGGTTAGAGCCCGGACGTAACTTAGAATATTATATCCTGAGAAATGGGGTAAGTCATGTTTTCTTTTCTATATAATTTAATTGTATTGATTTTACTTAATACAAAACCAAATACTGTAATAAATTGTCATAATAGGCTTTCTAGTATGTAGTATTAAATTTCTATCTATAATCTATATTATAATTTATATCTTAACTGATAATTTTTAATCATATTAATGATTTGAAATTCTTATTATTATTAAACGTAATTTTTTATGAGTAGTTTCAATGATTGTTAGCAACTACTCAATTTTATTATTGAAGTTTAAGTATTATTGAATACTAGAAAATATTTTATTTATATAAAAATTTTTATTGAAATTATAATATAAGTAACTCTCAATATTTATATACGTGGATTAACCATTTTATATAAATTGATACATTTATGATTCAATATTTATTCATGATTAATATAATATTGAGTTAATTATTTTTGATAAGTTATTAAAATGATTTTTTTTGAATTATTATGAATCATTATAGGTTAATTATTTATTATAAATGCATGTGTATGGTTATTTATAAATAATAATTTATATACTTAAAATGTTTTAGTCATAAAGTTTGACTCATAGAGATATAAATAAATATCATGTTCCCAAATAAGTGTGGTATTGAAATAATGGATCTATACATAATTTTAACTGCACCAAATTTTATATTGAATCCTCATACTTCTCTGATTTTTAAACTTTTCAGTAAATATTAATTAAATAATAACTTATAAATGATGTAAAATAAAGTAAAAATATGCTATATGTGCTCATCATAAATTATTATTTTGCTTATATTGGTATAAATGCATCAAAAATTAAGAAATTTAATTCTGTGTATTTCTTCTTTTGCTTATTGTTTTTTTTTAATGAAATAAATTTACATAGTTTTTTACCTATTTTTTCACTAAATTAATTTTTAACATTCCATTCATACCATCATATTTTCTTAATGTTGGTGATAAGTTTTTAAATTCTTAAAAACATTTCTCATAATGTAAGCCATAATTGTTTGCCTTAATAGTTACTTGTCAGTGTACTAAAAAATATTCTTAAGCTATGATAAAGATTATATGAAATATTATTTTTTACTCTTTAAAAGAAATTATATTCTCTATATTATACTTCAGAGAAGTAAAGTAAAAATCTGAAGAATTTGAAATTGAATACTGATATATTGTAAAATATATACATATAAAATAATACTATAACTTCATACAGTTATTGATTATCTATCACATTATCTATACTACTAACCTAAATATTTATTAAATCTATTTACATAAAATATGTATTTGGGCATATCATCCTGTAATCTTAAATGAAATAAAAATTGATTAATAAAGCAAACTTGCAGTATTTTTCAATATAATTTTTTAAAGGTATGTTTTATTGCTAGACTTGGGTATAAAAAATGTTTTACCGAAATTGATGAATTTTTAAAAAAATGTAATACTTGTAATACTTTACAATTATTAAAATTATTAAATTTATTTTATAAGTAACATTTTAGTCTTTGTCATACATTTTTTCTTCTGTTAAGGATGCAATTGTTTAAAGTGATGTATCATATTCATATATATATACATTTTATTTTAGTTCTGTTGAGTCTTAAAAGTGATATACAGTGATCCTTCCATATAATAAAGTCTTATGGGCTACAAAAACAATTTGTACTATAGAGAAATTTGTTAAATAGAATAACATTGTAATATTATTATTTTTATAAATTGAATTAGTCGCATATACAGTTATATACATAGCATTATACGCATGTTTAAATAAAATCATATTAGTAAATATTATATGCCTTTTTTACATCATAATTGTCCTATACCTATCATATTAAAAACTTAATTTTATTCAAAATAATTTGTGAGTTTTGTTTATCGATTAATTTTAGTTTTTTCAACAAAAAAAAGGGTTCTACTTCTTTTTTTTTAGTTAACTTGCTTATTTGTCTTCTTACCATCTCTATCTTATCCTTATTAGGTATACAAATTGTACAATTTCAAAACAATATTTTTTAGTGATTACATTGTACAAAATCATGCTTGTTATAGAAAAGTTTATTTGTTATAAAGAAAAATATTCGATATATAGAGATAAATTTACACATGATTAAAAATGAATCTCATGGTTATCACAAGTTTTGGTTTAATAGAAACTTAATAGAACTTTACCGTATATATAAATTTAAATTTTTGCTTGGTTATGTTGGAAATTAAATTTTACAACTTTTCTAATAAGAAAAAACTTGTTATTATAATTTGAAAATGTACTTAATTATCTTTTAAAAAGAAACTTGATCATATAATAACATTTCTAGTAGGACTTATAGCATAAAATCTAAAAAAATAAAGTAGTATATTTTCATAATATTTTTGTTTAACTTATACTGTGCATAATTTTTTTAGATTTTTTGATTTAAAAAACTGAAACTTGAACAAGTTCCTTTTGCATTATATGAGTAGTATCATTCAGAGCGAAAAAAGTGGAATTATTTATACTTATAGCTATTTAATTTTCACAGAGGTACAGATGTTTATCATTCTAGAGTAATACCATTATATCAACTACCTAAATATTCCCAATTCCACAAGTGTTTTTTTGTTAGAGAATAATTTATTTCATCACATAAAAGCTTAATCACCAAAAAAGTTCTTTTAGCATTTTGGGTTTTGACATTTGTCAAGTGCTTACTTTTCTTAGCATTGTTTGCCTTCAAGTTCCATCATTCCAAGTTTCAATTTCTTTAATTTGGTAACCTTTGATAGTTACATTTTTAATATTAATTAATTTTTATTATGCGTAAGCATTAAGCATTGTTATTTATTGGTGTTTTCCATATATTTTAGCCAAAATTTTTTTTGTTTAAAGTTCAAACATATTTTTAGTGTATCAGCATTTTAGACCTTATTCATTAATTATTTCACAATAATAACTTGTGTAAAATGCTTAATAAATAATATTAAATATGTAATATTTGAAGTAGGTAGTTTTAATCAGGTATATTTAGCAAATTGTAAACCTTTTTTTATTAGTTAAAAATATATTTATGCTTTTAAGATTAAAAGTAACTTATAGTACATATATTAATTCTAAAAAATATTTAGTAATTTTTTGTACCTTATATGTGTAAAATGTAGGATTTATTGGAGTATCGAAAAAAAATGAGAACATTAAAAGTACACATGCTTGATGGAACATTGAAAACCCTTCTTGTTGATGACAGTCAACCTGTGGCTAATTTAATGGTTGTTATTTGCACAAAAATTGGTAAGCACCTAAATGCATAAAATTAGTTTTATACAATTTTGATCAATTAGGTTTTTTGTTAATTTACCTAATGAAATGTGTATCATTATGAAATTTAAATTTTTTTAGGAATCACAAACCATGATGAATACAGTCTTGTTAGAGATACTTTTGAAGAAGAAGTTGAGAATAAAGCTAATTTTGGAACATTAACTCTAAAAAGAAGGAAAGAAGATCGTGAACGAGAAAAAGATGCCAAAATGGAACAGTTGCGAAAAAAGCTGAAAACTGACGATGAAGGTTATTTTAATAAAAATTTATTTTTTTATGAAATATTTTTTGAGTTGAAATATAAAAAACTATTAAATATAAATTTTGAAATTTAACTTTTTTAAAAAAAATTTAATAAATAATTACAATATTATTATTTTACATAGTTAACTGGGTTGATCCATCTAAAACATTAAGAGAACAAGGTATCGATGAAGGTGAACGTGTACTATTGCGAAGGAAATTTTTCTTTTCTGATGGAAATATAGATTCTCATGATCCAGTTCAATTGAATTTATTATATGTTCAGGTAATTGATATAGCAATGTTGTTATTTTGTTTTTAATCTTTGTAAATATTGTTTATTTCAAATTAATTATTTATTTTATTTTTTAGGCAAGAGATGCTATTTTAGATGGAACTCATCCAGTTACAGAAGAACTTGCATTACAATTAGCTGGTATACAAACACATATTCAATTTGGCAATTATTGTGAAACTAAACATCGTCCTCCATTCTTAGAGTAAAGTTTAGACTAATTATTTCACTAAAATTAATTTCTATTAATATTTAAATTTAATTTTAGTCTTAAAGAATTTTTGCCTCAATCTTATACCAAAACTAAAAGTATTGAAAAGAAAATATTTTCTGAACACAAGAACCATATCGGCTTATCTGAATTGGATGCGAAGGTTCTCTACACTAAAACTGCTCGATCATTACCGACTTACGGAGTAACATTTTTCTTAGTCAAAGTATGTTACGATTGTTTTTTCCCTTAATATTAGTTATTTCTTTAAAATTTGATTATGTTTGTAGGAAAAAATGAAAGGAAAAAATAAATTGGTTCCTCGCCTTTTGGGAGTCACAAAAGATTCAGTTTTACGTTTAGATGAAAGAACCAAAGAAATATTAAAAACTTGGCCTCTTACTACGGTAAGAAGATGGGGTGCATCACCAAATACATTTACATTGGATTTTGGAGATTACTCAGATCAGTATTATTCAGTACAAACAACTGAAGCTGAACAAATACTTCAGTTGATTTCCGGCTATATTGATATTATACTGAAAAAAGTGAATATAAAATTAATATTGAATTAGACAAAATGTTATATATGTATATATATTGTTATATAGAAAAAATCAAAAGACCATTTTGGTATTGAAGGAGATGAAGGTTCAACTATGGTAGAAGATAGTATTTCCCCTTTAAAGTAAGTATCTATACAATTGCATTGAGGCTAAAATTAATTATTTATTAATTGTTTTGTTTACAGGAAGTAAATATAAATCAAATAAAACTTTTTAAATAACACTTTAACAACCATTTTTTTTGTATTTGTGTATGCATATGAAGTAATTTTATAATAATTTTGTCTTAGGGCTACAATTTTACAACATGAGAGTAGTCAGTTTGGAAAAGTCAACACTGAATCAGTTGCAAAACCTGCAGTTATGAGAGCCGGAGCAGAAGGTTGGTTTATTTTAATACATTTATTTGTTAATATTATATTAAATGTAATATTTGCACAAAAAATAATGTTAATCACAATTCTAACACATTTTGTAGAGGCGTATACATAGTATCTATAAGCTTTAATGATGCTTTTGTGAAAATGACAACTAGTTTCATAAATTTGCAAATAATATTAATAAGATATAACAACAAAATGTAAAAAATAATATTTAATTTGCATCTATAGCTTTATACTGACATATGATATTTATAAATACTTATTTAAACTGATTGTATCTTTATTAATTAATTTTCCCTATATTAAACTAAATATATGTATATACTATATATATCAAGTACATTTTGCTTTATTTTTAATAATGTGCGATAGATTAAATTTGAATAACACTGCAAAAATTGTTTTAAATATTATCAACAAGTTAAATACTTATTAGCATATATTAGTTTTATGGGTACAGATACTTATAAATTATGTTTAGAATTTTTATTTAGTATTTAAATACTAAATATGAAGAAGGAAAATATTTTAAAATAGGCAATTTTAGTATGGTATTTTAGAAATTGAATTTATATTAATAATTCAAATTATATATTATGTATAGATCTAACATTTGAGAATGTTTCCTATTTTTTCTTCCCAATGTTATATATAATATGTTTAATTACATATAATATGTACTACAAACATATTATTAATTATTCAGCTTTTATTGTGAACTTGATTATAATTGTAAAAAAATATTTACTTATTAAAAGCTATTAATGATATGTTATTTTTAATATATTTATCAAATATCAGTGTTTTTTTTAATTTAAAATTTGTAATTCTAAAATTTATATTTTTAACTTAAGGTGAAATATTTCCATGTTCCTACTACTGCAATTAGCCAATGTATAAATAAAAATAATTTTCCTAAGTTTTTAATAATTAATCTCTACAGTTTAATTTTGTACCCTAAAATATATACATAAAAATTACAATTTACAGTGCACAGTTAATAATTCTCGTGGACCCCTATTTATATCTCATGCACCCCCCATTTTTTTCTCGTTGACATAGACCCTTTGCAGGTCAGAATCGACCCGTCGATATAGACCACTTTGGGAACCTCTGGTTTATCTGGACATAAACATTAAAAAAACTGAAAAATGCTTAATATTTTAATGTTTTATTTTTAGATTTCATACTTTAAAATATTACATTGTTCAACATTTTCGCTCCAAATGAGAATTATCGTTATCAAATCTTATTTTCATTAAATAAATTTAGAGTAAAACATGTTTTATTCAGGAATATAGATTACCTCATGGCATTGTGTTTAAAAAATACACCGTGATGCGGACAAACTGGAGTTTTAAAGGTAATATTAATTAACCCTCAATAAATTAATGTATATTTTACCATTTCCTCTGTATTTCATTTGCCCTCTTCAATTGTAAATTGTTATTATTATTACTCTTGTAGGTTTCTTCATAACTAAATTAAAAATAATATTTGATTGTCTCATCCTTTGAATACATTTTGTAGTGTAGTGTTATTATTATATGTATCATAAATGCTATTATTTATACTTTATACTATTTACATATTTGTAATGTTGTTGGACAATGTAGGTATTACTAGTTAAATGTTACCGTATGTCTCCTTAATGTCTTTAATTTCCTAAATATATTTTGAACTATTGAAATCAATATGATATGTGACCATTCAATTTTGAAGAACTTAAAAATATGAATTATATATAAATACAATTATTCAATTTTAATGAACAACACATTAATTATTTAGTGAATATAAATTTTGGAGATGTGCTATACATATACTTTAGCTAAATGAAGTTTGTATCAACAAAAAATTACATAGAGGTAGTTATCAGTACTAAGATGATTATTAGTGCATGTGTATTTGTATAAATGTATTAGAGTTTTAATTTATGTTGTGATTTTTTAGTTGTAAATTTATTAAAAATATGAAACCTTAGTAGTTGGCTTATTAATAATATATTACCAAATGTGGTATATGTGCTTTTTAAGTATTTATATTTTTAAAATAATAAAAACTAAATGATTATTAATTGAAATAAATAAGTCTTAGTCATGTGATCGCGCTTTACAATAATGGTTGTTTTGTATACTAGTAAATTATAAATTATTTAATTATTGGTTTATCAATGTATAGATACTTAATTTAAATAGCTTTTGGACTGTTAACTAATATTTAATCATAATCTTATTTTTGCTTTTATTATTTAGAAACCAGAGCTTCAAACTGCATTATTTTTTATAATTATTTTATTTTACTTAAATATGTAGTAAATTATAAATGTTTGTAGTTGACTATTACATATTGTATTTTTTTAGTTCTTTTATAATTTTCGATTTTGAAGTTTTTTGTTTTAAATTAATAAAATATTTTATACAAAGGTGCTCGACCATATGGACTGGGACATGTAGGAAATGCGCAGTACACAACAGTCAGTGGACGAGTAAATATAGCCCATACACCATCAGTTGTACGTTTATTTTATCTAATGTTAGTATTTTAGATACGACAGTTTCTAAAGGTCACGTGTTTATGTCTATAGGCACCACAAAACAAACAAATCAAAGTATTAAGCGCACCTCAAAAAGCATTGTCTATGACAATAACCAATAGTCAAGAAATAATAACCACTATTGAAAAAGAACTAATATCAAAAGCTGTCATTCCAGAATTTGGTACTGATGCTGTAAGTAGTATTTTCTATTATATGTTTAGAAAATTGAAAGTTAACCTTCTATGTTCAATTTATAGGCATCAACTAAACTGAAAGAGACTACAATAGATTCAAATAAACAAAATGTTAGCTCTCAGATTGCTGCTATGAATGCTGCCACAGCTCAAGTGGTCACATTAACTTCTGGTTAGTATTAACTTTTTTTATAATAATTTTATTACAAACGTTTATAACATAGAAATTTTTTTAAAAATATTTTTAGGAGATATTGATTATTCCAGCGTCGAACAAGCTATCACGTCTATTACTACAAATTTACCAGAAATGAGTCAAGGTGTACGAGTTTTAGCTGCTTTAACACCATCTGGTGATCATTTATTGGATGCAGCTCGTAAATTATGTTCGGCTTTTACCGATCTCTTAAATACAGTTCAACCAGATGCAAATACTGTATGTGTATTATAAATATTTAGCTAAAAATGTTAGAAATGAAAATTAAGATTTTAATAATTGAACTGTAATTTTAGGGACGCCAAAATATATTGAATGCCGCTAGTAAAGTTGGCGAAGCTTCCCAAGAAGTTTTGACCCAAATTGGCGACGAGGGTGCAGACGAATCTCGTGATATTTTACTGAGCTTGGCTAAAGCTGTAGCAAATACAACTGCTGCTCTTGTAGTCAAAGCTAAGAATGTTGCAGCAACTGTTGAACCACAACATCAATCAAATGTCATTATTAGTGCTGCAACTACATGTGCTCTAACAACTTCACAACTAGTAGCATGTACTAAAGTAAGTTATATGGTTCTAATTATTTTCTTATATATATAAGTTATCAAATTCTTTTTGTATGGATTTATTAATTTTTTTGTATAATATTTAGGTTGTTGCTGGTACTGTAGAAAACCCTAGTTGTAAAGAACAATTAATGGCGGCTGCAAGAGAAGTAGTTAATGCAGTAGAAGATCTAGTTTCAGTATGCAATTTAACACAACATGAGAATAATGAACACTTACTACAAGAACTTTCGGATGCTGCTTATCAAGTTACAACTACATTAAATCAACTCCTTAATCGACTTACGAGTGCCTCGAGGTAAATAGTACATATGGATGTTTTGAACAAAATATATAATTTTGAACATGATTTAGAGCTGTTGGTGAAAGTTTAAGTAATTTGGTGGATGTTTGCACATCACCAGTTTCAAAAGAAAAGAGATTCAACACTGAAAAAACTTTCCAAGTTCAAGAATATTCAAAGTCGTCCAACGATACAGGCTTTATTGATCAAACCAATTCTACGAGAAATTCTAGTGGTATAGGTATAAAATATATCTCTTGTATATAATGTAGTGGTATTACATGTGAAATAATATTTTAAAAACAGAAATTTATGTTTTTCTTTTCAATTTAATAGGTGAAAATTTGATGGACATATCAACCTTGAACAAGCGATATGAATATAATCATGACACAAACATCAATAACCAAAATTATGGTTACCATAAATCAACTCATGATTATCAGTTACAAAATACTCTTACTGAAATTGAAAAACAGCAAGTATGTCATAATTTGTTTTTATTGACAATTATATGAAAATATTAATAAAATATTTGTATTTATAGATATTGCAAAAACTTTCATCTGGTGGTACTCGTGGTACTCAAGCATGTATAAATGCAGCCAGTACAGTTTCTGGTATAATTGGTGATTTAGATACAACAATACTTTTTGCAACAGCCGGTACCCTTCATGCAGAAAATGAAAATGAGACATTTTCTGACCATCGTGAGAATATTTTGAAAACTGCCAAAGCATTAGTAGAAGACACTAAAACTTTGGTTACTGGTTAGTATTCATTTTTATTTGATATTTAAAATATTGCTCGTAAGTTGTTAAGATATAAAAATAAATATTTTAATTTCTAAATATGTCTTAGGTGCTGCTTCTTCTCAAGAACAATTAGCTGTTGCTGCTCAAAATGCTGTGTCAACTATTATACAGTTAGCCGATGTTGTAAAGTTTGGTGCAGCATCTTTAGGAGCCAACAATCCAGAAGCCCAGGTGTATATATATTACTATTTAATTATCATTGTTTAGGGGTTCATGGTATTGTTTATATATTTAATAATATGATACAAAAAGATAAAAGTATTCTTATTATAATGTATAAAAAATATTGCACTAAGCATTCTCATAATAATTACTACACCAATGTCAGTATTGTAAATTAAAACAGTTTGCATCATAAAATATTAAAAACAATAGTTATAAATATTTTTTTAAAATATTGTATAATTTTCTTACTAACAGTATTCACGTGAGTCTGTATAAAAACCAGCTAAAATGGTTGTATATAAACTACATTATTTGATGAAAATCATTCAAGCTAAGAAATGTTATTCTAATATAATAAAAAACCTTAGATATAGATAGTCTTTAGTTAAAAGATAAATTAATATCCAAAGTATATGTTGTATAAAAACTATTAATTGTTTTATAAAAATATTAGTACAACTAATATATTTATTTTAATATGTTTTTCCGAATAGAAAAGGGTTTCAATTTATTAACTTTAAATAAATAGGTTATGCTGATTAATGCTGTGAAAGATGTTGCTACTGCATTAGGAGATTTAGTTCAAGCAACCAAAGCTGCATCTGGAAAAAATATTAGTGATCCATCAATGAATGAATTAAAAGAAAGCGCAAAAGTAAATTTACTAAATGAAAAATAATATATTTTTCAACTGCTTCATCCAATAAAATAATTCATATTATTTTTTATTAGGTTATGGTTACAAATGTAACCTCACTTTTAAAAACTGTTAAAGCTGTAGAAGATGAGCACACTCGTGGAACAAGAGCTCTCGAATCAACTATTGAAGTCATTGGCCAAGAAATTCGGGTACTTATAATAATTTTTACAAAACGTAATTACTTAGAATGATATAATGAGTTATATTCTAAGAAAATTTATATTTATACATCTTTAAAGTCTTCTTAAAGAATTTAGTAAATAACCATAACAGTTAAACTGTAGTGATTATGGTTAATTTAGACTATAACAAGTATTGGCTTTTAATTATATTAATTAAATGTTTAAGGTATTAAAGGGTGGTTTTAAATTTTATTGACTGGACATTTTAATACTTTATTGAATAGAATATGTATATTATTTGTATTATACATGATATATATTATTATTTAATGATTATTCTATATATTATATACCTTATAGTATTATATTATGTACATTATACATAATAAATTATGTGTTCAGTTTATTAGTTAACTTTTTAATCACCTATCATATATGATATTTCAGGCTTTAAATTCAAATGAAACATTCAGAACAACAGCAACAGTAGAAGAATTAGTACGTTGTACCAAGCCTATTACTATGGCTACAGCCAAAGCTGTTTCAGCTGGAAATAGTGGTAAACAAGAAGATGTTATTGTTGCTGCTAACATGGGGCGTAAAGCTATATCAGATTTATTGACTGTATGCAAGGTAATGTTTGTTTAGAATATAAGATGCAATAAAATCTAGATTTTGAATAGTTAATACATGGTTATTGTTTCTGTAATTTAGGGTTGCAGTAATACTATTGAAAACGCAGAGTTGAGAGAAAGGACATTGCAGGCTGGACATGATATTGGTCAAGAGTACAGAAAATTGTTGCAGACTGTATTGTTGATAATTTCAAAACCAAATTCTAGTTCGGATTCCAAGCACGTGTTACAAACCATTTCTCGTTTGATTGCCCAATATGTCACTGAATTGATATCTGTAACTGAAATTATCAAAGGTATTTAGTTGTATTTTGGTTTATATTATCAGTTTTATTGGTAATTAAGAATTAACATAGTAAAACGTATTATTTAGGTAATGATTGGGTCAGTCCTGAAGATCCTACAATTATTGCTGAAAATGAGTTGTTGGGTGCAGCAGAATGTATTGATGCCGCTGCAAAAAAATTAGCTGGTTTACGTCCTAGGAAATCAACCAGCGTGGTAAAATAATTGAAAATCTGTTATAAATATATATTTTATGAACATAAGATTTTTTTAAGTGAGCAGCTAGTATTATATGAGGCTGTATACTCCTAGGTTCCTAGGTCAATCTTGTTAAGATTTCTTAAAATTTGTATTTTTTGGCGTTAAATAATCTGTGTAAAATATATCTTATTAAGTTCAATTTAAGCGGTTGGTGTTACTTTTGCTTATCAGACATTAATGTTTATATTTTGATAATATACACTTATTAATAATAATAAGTAAATAAGTTTTTTAAGATATTAATAATAATAAGTTATTATCTTTAATAAACCAAAAACCAATAAATTATATAAATAATACAATTTTCAATATTAGGCAGGTTATTTATTTGTACTATTTTTTAAGAGTAATGATTTATTTGAGTGTTCTATCATTCGTTGCAAATTATTGGTTAAAATCTTATGTGCAAATCCTCATAAAAATTAATTTATTAAAGATTTTTTGGATTTCCTAGCATGATTCACTTAGGTATTTTGGTAGATATGTAACTATTGCAGTGCATTACATTTCCTTACTTTTTTTTTGTTTTAATATTAATGATTAAAACATTATTTTTTTGGGAAAATATATATAATATATTATCATGTGTTGTGTTTGATTAGGAGGCAGCAGATGCTTCATGGAATTTTGATGAAGTAATTTTGGAAGCGGCCAAATCCATAGCTGCTGCTACATCAGCCCTTGTAAAAGCAGCATCAGCTGCACAACGTGAGCTCATTGATTCTGGAAAAGTAAGAAATTTGTGGCTTAGCTAATTATCACTAAAGTGCTGATTATTGAAATCATCGCATTCTATCTAAATAGGTCAGTCGTATAACTTTAACCAGTTCAGATGATGGTCAGTGGTCTGAAGGGCTGATATCGGCATCCCGTTTGGTTGCAGCCGCTACTCATAGTTTAGTTGAGTCGGCGAATGCCCTAGTCCAAGGAATATCAAGTGAAGAAAAGCTGATTTCATCAGCCAAACAAGTGGCCTCGTCAACCGCTCAATTGTTGGTGTCGTGTAAAGTTAAAGCTGACCCCGACAGTGCTTCTACAAAGAGACTATTGGTAAAAAAATAATGAAACTATTATTGTATTATATTGCTGAAATTAATACACATCCATGCTCGCATAATTATAACGCATTATCTAACTTATTTCTTACTTTTCAAATAGGCTGCTGGTAATGCAGTAAAACGTGCAACAGACAATCTTGTAAAAGCGGCTCAACAAGCCATTCAAAACGATGAAGAGCGAAGTCTGGTGCTGAGCAAACGAATGGTTGGTGGAATAGCACAAGAAATCAACGCCAGGTAAAAATATTGTCTTAGCAGTACAATTTCATGATGTTAAAACCATATGATCTGTGATTGTCTGTGCAGGTCAGAAGTGTTGAGGATCGAACGTGAGTTAGAAGAGGCTAGGCAACGGTTGGTTGTCATAAGACAAGCCAAGTACAAGTCTAAAGATGATGGTACGAGCCCCACGGAATTGATGGAAAATGACTTGTCATCATTTGAGCACCAGTTCAATGGTAGCAATAGGTAAACCTAGATAGGAATCTATAACAATCACTACACAAGAGTTTTTTATTTTATTTTTTTGTAGTTATTGTCGTCTGTTAATGTTGTAGTATGTTGAGTATACCTATAATGGCGATGTGTATGTGTATTTGTTGTGTGCCTATTAAAAAACACTATTTCCATTTTATGGTAAACCATATTATTTGGATATGTTTTATCTACTGTACTTGCTTTTTTTGTCCTGGTAAAAATAGACCATCCAATAACTGTTTTTAATATTCAGTTGTTGGTAATACCAATAATAATAATTATAAGAACGATAAGATTTGTAAAATTTTAAAATTTAAAAATTGCAATGAAACGTCTTTATAGGGAATCAAATCAAGTAGAACCTATACATTATTATTTATTTATTTTTATTTTATTTATAATATATAAACGCCAAACAGCAATTTTAAATTAATAGATTAAGTTTAAAATTAATAGATATAACAATAATATAATAATACAAATACACACAAAAATTAGAACATATGGACAAACACAACATAATATAAACTAATGGTATTACCTTAATGTAGTAATACAAAACCACGATACAACATATTTATAACAATGATACCAACCAACTACTTATTAAAATCAAAATCAAGATTGTTCAGATTACGAAGCATTCTGTGCAAGGGGTGATTATGTCCGTATAATGAATTGTGAGTTGGAACTTGGAAGAGTGCGTGATTTCTGGAGAAGAAGGAAGGGATACGAAGACATATTTTAGAGAGGAGATCGAGATATATTATAATAGATTATATTATAAAACCATATAAATCATTGCCAATTGCCCGTAAAAATATATGAATTATTTATTTAATAATATGCCTGATAGTATATTTATACACTTAATATTACCTCCAAAGGTTGTAAATAGTTATTAGCAACTAGTAACTTCATTGTCGTGCACAGTTTTTTTTATGTAATTCCAATCTCACAGGCGCCGATGACATGGCAAAGTAGGCAACAACTTGGCTTATTAATAATTGATGATCTTTAGAAGGCACCACAAATACACATAGGCAAAATTAACAGACAAGGAGCCAAATGTCTAGTGATTATTGTTAAAATGTAGACTTGGGTATGTGTTTTAGAAGTGCTGCTGAGAACTGCAATAATAGTAGTTTGGATTTAAGTGGAGACAACATCCAGTCAAATGCCTATAATGTTTATAAACTCCTCAATAGTTCAGGTGACCAAACTAGTCTGAACTCTTTTAATGAAACGTTCCATTCGGGAACAAATAAACTGTACTCATTCAATTCTGGTACTCCGATTACCGGTAAATACACTATGAATTGATTATCTATTGATGTAGGAGTCGTAGCTCATCCCAAACCGCTTTTGAAATTAACAAATATAGTTGCTATTATAATCTAACACCCGCTGTTCGATTAGTCAGCAGCTGCTTGTCACGGTTGTTTTGCATAATTGTGTCGAACTTAACTTTATTTCTTTCTCACCTTTGTTAATGTACAAAACAATATAATAATATAATAATGTACAAACACCAATGATCATTTTTATTGTTAAATAGCAGATTTTGAAAAAAATCACAAGAGAATAAATCATTAAATCATTTTCAAGTTTGCTATAAAAAGATTAATCCCTGTGTGCATGCTAATTCTGTCAATAGTATTGGTGGTAGTAGTACTAGTTGGTTATAATTTTATAAATTATAACTTATATTTATACCTATTGTTGTGCTACAAACTATAATAAAACTTATAAATGTGTTTGTTTCGTAGACTTGAATCACAGAAATGCGTTTAACAAAAACATGACGTCCACCTTAAACAGCACGGTGAAGTATAATTGTTCATCCACAATCAGTAACAACAATACGTCGACAACGACCACCACCAAATCGTACACAGTCAACGAATAAGAGCATATCTGGACCTACGTTATTGTCCATCAGTCGCACAAATGTCAACAAATTCTTGAACTCATAAAAACTGCCGCTTTATGGCCCTTTGATAGATACCACGTATTTAGCACTTATTAATAAATACACTCAATGCACATCGTGCATATGCACACTCGCGTAATATTGTATAACTTAATAACCATCGCCATATTTTATATTTTTTTCCTTCTGGCAAGGAATCATTAAGTAAGTAGCTTTAGTTTGTGTTCCATTTATATTAATTAGTATGTTGACCCTTGAATTCTTGCAATGTATTTAGAACTCAACCCATCTTTTAGAACACATATTTTACTACTATGTACTTTGTTTACACACATTTTATTCCCTAATTCCCATTTTATTTTTTTTTTATTTTTAACTTCCAGTAACATAAAACTATTTATTGTATTTTGACTCGTTAGTTCCTATAACAAGTATACATAAATGCACACCCCTTTTTCTTATTTAAAATCAGTGTTTGTCCCATAAGTATTTTATCACATGCATCTAAACACTGTGATTTATATTTCATATATGTAACATGGATGGAAAAATTGTTCTCACATTCTAAAATTCTAGTCAATTAACCCGTTTTAATTGTAATTGTTTTAGTTTTTATATTATAGTCATCCTTGGCAAACTTATTACTTTTGGTAAATATTTAATAACACATTTTCCAATTCAATACTGTATGAACAACGACTAACAGTACTTATAGTATTTATACTTATACTTATAAATAGTTTCGTAAAATAATTTTTCAACATTTTTGATAATTTGGGATAAAGGTGTTTGTGCTAATTTTATTTTAATAAATAGTCCAGAAATAACATAATAATTTTAATAGCTTTTGAGCATTATCGAAATGTAAATATTACCATGGATATTCACAACAAAGAAACAACGATTTTTAACACTGTGAAAATACTTATATTATTATGATGTAGTCATTAAAAATGTATGTTTTTAAAAAATGTTTGTTAATTAGTGGACATTTTCTACTGATGAATAGTTTTCACTAAAACAAAAACGATGTTTTACATAAATAAAACAAGTTATAGCAAACACGCTATAAATATTTTCAGTGCTCTTGAATAATTTTACATTGATAATAATTAATTGTTCTTAAATAGTTTTTATAAAATTAATGTGATTATAAAATTTTTCTACATATATTCTTAAATAGCGTGCTGAGTCATCTAATAAATAATATCTAAAATCTACATTTGGTTTCTGGTTAATATCTTATCACAATAATTTATATTCTATTAACATAACTGTAAAACCTGTAATAAATAGTTGGTCCATTCATTTCTGGTTAATATTTCATCACAATAATTTATATTCTTTTAACATAACTGTAAAACTTGTAATAAATAGTTGGTCCATTCATGTAAGGAGGTATCAAAAATAGTGTATTCTCACACTCGTCTTTATATCTTTTGGTAAATTAATAGTAGTGTATGTGTTTGTTAGTAAAATTGTCAGTTTGCTTGATTATAAAGGGCTCTATGTTACACTTCTGCTGATTACTGTTCAAATTATTATTGTTGAGTTTGAATTATTTAAAAGTAAGTGGTTTTATTGATTTTATTTCCCGAATGAGTCCAGACATAAATAGCAGATATTGTTAACAGAATTTTTATATACTCATTGCTATTCTATTTTTTTTTTCTTAATGTTAAAATTTAGTTTCATTTACTAGTTAAATTATTTATTTCACTCCAAATGTGAGATGTATTTTTGTATTTTGTTTTAACGTAATAGTGAATTAAATATATATTTAATATTAAAGCTTGACTGTTTAAAATCTGTCATTATTGATGTATTGTATTACATGTAATGACAATTTATATACTATTAAAATTAGTACTTATTATTTATAGTACAATAATTATTACCGCTGACAATGTTTTCTGTCACATGTTTTGCCATGTCAATTGTGCCGTATAGTAAATTTTAGTTTCGCTCCGGTAATACTATAACAGTAATTGTAAACATTTGTTTCTTTTTACTGCCATGCAGTGTTTAATAAGTATATTTTTTATATGACTACAGCTAACCCCTGTGTTGGTTGACATAATCTGTTATAGTTACTCACCTTACTAATTTAAATTTTACGTTAAAAAGAGTGTAATTGTATTTGAATATTGACTTATATCGATTATTATAATTATAATTTTTTTCACTGTGTATATTAACATTGTTATTAATTATTTATCTTATACATATATATATTACAATTATAAATTGATGTATTCAACTTAAAAAATAAAATAAATCGCTTAATGTTATAATGAGTACACATTTCAGTTAAGTCCCAGTGAATAAGAACAAACGAGGGACACAAATTATAATATACAGTGTCTAACGTATGCAAAATACACAGACACACACACGGTTGCAATACAAATATGAACTTTGATATAATTAAGTATTATGTAACATCTATATAATTATAAAAATGTTGAGTTGTATATGGCTTGTTGTTAATGCCATCATTTAGAATTATATGGAGTAGCCATAGGAGAACAAACTCAAATAATCAGAGCTGGGCAAAATCCTTAGGAAATTGTTTTTTAATATTAAAATCCAGCATGCCTACTTTAAATAATTGTCTTTACTATAAACATTGAATTATTCAAAAATGTACATTGTTTGAGTCTAGTTGATTCATTAAAATGTGTGTAAGCTACTTAAACTATTTTTAAATTAATCATTGTTGTATTTTTATTGTAATAATACAATTAACCATAAAGTAGGCTGTTGTACTTTAGTATCAATTTTATCAACATCATCACACTTTTATCATATTTAAAAAAACCGAAATCGTTACAAGGATTTTACAAAGTCCAAATCCCGTTTAAATCGATTTTTAAAACTTTAAAGGATTTCAAATCATGCCCAGCTCCGGGAACAAAAAAACTTAAACTATATAATAATATAATGGCGAATATGTAATCAACTCGACGTAAAGGCACTTATCGGTAAATTATTGTACGAACGTTTTCCGTTTTAAACTCTATATTATAATATTTCTGTGCTGCGCGTCACGCTGCGTGTTTTTAAATGGTTTTCTCTCTACGGGCACGCGCGCGCTCGACAGCAACGAACACTAATACAATAATGAAACGTTTGGGAAAAAAAAAGAACAAATAAGGCACGTCTTGTATCAGGTACCCAGGTACTTGTAATAATAATTATAATAATGATAACAATAATAATAATAATAACAATATTACGCGTAGCAGACGGGAAACATCGACTCGGCCGTCGACCGATCCTCGGGGGGTGCGAGAACGGAAAACGAAGCCTTTCATCGCCGCCGGGGCGGTTCACCGGTGTCGCAACAGGTACGCGGCGAGAGCGACGGCTACGAGCACGCCGCCGGCCCACGAGCGCAGCGGCCCGGGGGCGGCGTTGCAGTTGTCCTCCTCGCAGAAGCACATGTGCCCCGTGCCCGTGCCCTCCATCATGCACACGTGGTCCACCATGAACAGGTTGATCTGCAGCTGCGACGTGCACGTCCTCTTTATGCTCTCGTACGCTGCGGGAAAATGCGATTGTGAAAAGTCATTTCGATTTCGGTTCGTACAAAACGCACGCGCGTAGTAACGTCTCGCCACTCGACCGTAGAGGCCCTCGGGGAACATTATTTCGGCCGATTACTTTTGTCTGGGGGGGGGAGGGGGAGGTAGCCGCGGTAAAAACCTATTAGGACTCGTAGGAGTTTGCACAACAGTCGTTCAAAACATAGCTAAGCAGGTGTAGGTATCTAATGTAGACATTCGTTTCATAATAGGAATCCCCCAAGGAGATGAAGTGCATTTTGCGCGGCTCTCTTTTCCCTACAAATGCTTATATTGGTTTATTTGTATTTCAAGTACATTCTTCGCACGTGCTGTACAATATATAATAAGAATTTCCTAGAAATTGGTATAAAAATATCGAATAAAATAACTGTAATATTAATTATAAAAAGGATAATAAATTAATATTATTAAATCATAAGCACAATATGCATTTATAATTGTGATTTTTTTTTCGGTCTTATTAAAGGCAAGCTTAAAAAAGAAAAAAGATTAAGGAAGAAAAGTGTTCATTTAATTTTTACGTTTTTGGTTTTTCATTGTGAAATGAAATATTTTTAAGAGCGTATTAAAGCATTTTTGTATGTTTTTAGGACTTTCAGAGCATGAAGTTCCTAGCCCTATTTATTATGTTCTACATTGGCAATATTGTATTTTATTAATATTACCCTTTACGATAAAATGTACAATTCATTTTATTTCGCATTATAACAATATATATTAGTATCAAAATATACCTTCAACATATTATAAGATTATAAATTATATTATCAACGAAAGATCATTTTGCTTGCTATTTTTGTCCGCAAATATGATGTTAATTAGTTCAGAGTATCTACTTAGACTATATTACGGGCAATAAATTGAGTTAGCTCGAGTAGCTCGAGATGTCAAAGTGGCTAGTGACAATGGCAAGAGTAGACCTAAAATATAAGATTTTATTAATTGGAAAATCTTCTTCTCCACTTGCTACAAATATTCATGTAATAAATTCAATTCTTCGATGCATACAGTACATAGGAGGATATAAATTTTCAATTCGTCGATCTTTAGAAAAGTGGGTAGAGGTTTATCAAAATCTATAAAAAGTTATTAACTATAACATTAAAAACTTTTACCTATAATCCATGTAGTATATGTGTAATATGTATTTGACTTCTTACATTCTGAGCGAAACGAGGAATGTATTGGTTTTACCATTTTGTATTTTTATTTAGTTTTATTTTTTGTGTATGTCATCACGACTTTTCCTATCAACAGTAGTAGTATAGGTTTCCGGTTCCAAATGTTGACTAGTTGGTACACTAGAGAGGTATTTTTTTGAATTTCTCTTACGGAATTCCAATTTCGATATTTTTTTTCATTGCATTTCAAAAAGTATTGATCGTAGAGACTTGAAATGTTTACCAAATATTTATTCAGTTATTTTTTAAAGATGGTGTACATTTTTAATGGTTTTTTGATTTTTTGATGCTATTTTTTTTTTTTTTATTTTTAAAAACAAATATACAATTATACATTAATTTATACATTTGAATTACCTATCTTCTGTAAGCTAAGCTTGTGGCGAAGATAGGGAGTTACAATTGTTACATATGCTTAGAATAAAAATAAATTTAAATCACAAATTGCGTAGTTATACAATATGGAAAGAGAGAGAAGAAAAAAAAAACAAAGTTACAATAATAAATTATCATAAAGTTAAACCTAAGTTACATTTAACGATACATGCAGCCATTCAACAATTAATTTTTTAGCGTTATTATAATTATAATTAATATTAACATTTTTCTTTAAAGTGAAAGGCATAGAATTATAATACAAAGGACCAAGAAAATCAACAAACTTTTGACCAACTGATTTTTTAAAAAGTGATGTTTTAGCATCAAATGAACGAAAAGCTCTTTTTTTATTGAAAACATTTTTGTCAACCCACCGATCTAGGTGTTTAACCACCCACAAAATAGCCATTTTTTTGAATAAAAGGTCAACTGGTAATACATTGAGCTCCCTAAAGTTGAAATTAGTTGATCCAACATAGTTTGTTTTTTGTAAACATATGCGCACTATCTGACGTTGATGAAGCAATAAAGGTTTAAGAGCGTTATCCGAGAGTCCTCCCCAGAGTAACAGACCATATTGGATTATTGCTTGATATAGAGCTAAATATACAGTTCTCATGATATGAACAGATACAATTTTACGTAGCTTATAGAAACTGTAATTTAGACTTCGAAGACGCATGACTATGTTATTCACATGAAGATTCCATCTCATGTGGTTGTCAAACGTTAGACCTAGATATCGGGTACTACATACTCTAAATAATTTTTGACAAACCGTGCCGTTACAAAAAGTTCCATTTTCACAGAAATGTAACATTAGTTCATCAAAATTATCTTTAACATTATTAGTCGAGAAGTTCATAAACATAGTTTTTTTATAATTAATAGATAGACTTCTGAGTTTTAGAAATTCCACAACAATTTTGGATTCTCGAGTTGCTTTGGTACTAACATCACCCCAAGAGTCTCCACAATAGAGTAAGCAAGTGTCATCTGCATATGTTACTATTATTCCGTCAATATCCAAATTACACATATGATTAATGTACAATATAAATAAGAGTGGTCCTAACACACTTCCTTGAGGAACACCGCAGTTTATAGATAAATCAACACCAGTAATACCATTAATACGAACAGTTTGCTTTCTGTTTTCCAAGTAGCTTGTGAACCAACTTAGGCTGGTTACAGTAATACCAAATTTAGGAAGAATATTAATTAATTTTTTATGATTAACAGTATCAAATGCTTTGTTCAAATCAAGAAAAATCGCGACAACTTTCTTACTGTTGTCTAGAGCGTTATTTATAAACTGTGTTGCACTATATAAAGCTTTTTCGGTTCCCAATCCTGGCCTAAAACCAAATTGCTGTTTTGAGAGGAGTTTATATTTTTCTAAAAATGTTAAGAGCCTGTTTTTAACAATTTTTTCCAGTATTTTCGAAAAATTGCTAAGCATGGAAATTGGTCTATAATTGTTTACGCAGGTTTTATCCCCATTTTTATATATTGGTTTAATTATAGCCAATTTAAGTTTCTCAGGAAAAATACCATTGTTAATACTTAAATTATATATGTAGGTAAACCGAGACGGGACACTGGCGTTCCGAAAACGGGGAAGAATATCATCGGCGATCCCGTGCCGCGGTCGGCGAGAAAAAAAAGCAAAAAAAAAACCGTTCTCACCGCAGTGGCCGTAGGATAATAGATTTGCACAATACACCTAACCTGTTGCGCAGTTGCGCCACGTAGCGTCAACGGAACCGTCTGTACTCGTAAACATCGTGTTGCACCATACTATAGTCGTCGAGAGCGTTTTCAGACAACAGAAACGTGAGCCCCGCGGACAACTGCAACAAGTGGTCAACAGTCGTACGGACGGTTGGTCGTCAACGGGGCGGTCGGCCGGGCAATGTGTGGAGCGTACAGTGGTGTCTTTTTCCGACGACGGCTGATGAGACGAGAACTGCAGTCGTCGATGACGGGGCAATGATGGCGATCAGTGGCGTAGCAAGGGTATGGCGAACTGTGCCTACGCCAGGGGCGCAAATTATGAAGGGGCGCAAATTTGTGCTTTAAAATTGGTACTTATTTTTATCGATGAATTCGCTAGCCTTAAAGCAAGAAAAGAAAATTTTTTAAGTTTGAAATTTACATTGTAACAAAAACTGATAATTAAATAATTTTGTATTACCTACCTAATTATATACATAAAAAATATCATTCCGTATTTTCGTCAATTTTTTAATCGCTAAAAAGGCGCATTTTCCTAGGTTTGCCAGGGGCGCTAACGAGTCTTCCTACGCCACTGATGGCGATAAACGGCGAGTTCCTATATTCTGTAGGGGCGGGGGGGGGGGGGTTGAATTTTTTTTTTTTTTTATTCAACAACAGCACCGGCGAGTGCGTAATAACAAACATATTGATCGCGACTACGTTATCATATCGAACCGCGTGCTCACGCGCTTCCCGAAACACGTTCTGCGGTGGCGTGCTCGGAGACTTGATGCCCGGTGCACGTAAATATCATACATTCGATTGCCCTCAATAGTCTTTGCCGTAGCTCTTTTTACGGTCGTTAAAAAAATAACAACGCGCTTACATAAAATTAAAAAATGGAACGTAACGTGATGTTCAACATTTACATTAAGACATTTGTTCAAACAAAAGAAGCGTACACATGAACTAAGATTTTAAGACGAGATTTTTGAGCAGCAAAATCTTCAATGACTTCATTTTAACTTAATTGGTTGCAGGCTATCTTGCGTTCTAATATGGTCAACACGGCCACATTTTTGTAAGCGACCGTCGCGAATTTAAGATCTTATTAAGTAGTATATTTCACTCTTTTCAGAACGCTAAATGACCATTCGGCCGAGGTGTTAGACACCGGACAGCATACATACATAAAGGTGTACCTACTATATACGCTATAACGTTTTACTATACGGACGTACAAAGCTACAAAACGCTTTGGTAACGCAGTGAAATGTCCGACTCGTACATATTGCATACATACGTAAAATGTTTTCAACCACTGTATTCACTATAGTCACTACATAAGAATTTGTTGCCCCTTAAAATTTGCTGTCCGGAGAAATCGCCCCCCCCCCCCCTCTCGCCTCCCCAACTACGCTGCTGTGTACACTGCCGAGCCATGGGTCGTAAGCATTTTTTTTTTCGACCTACCGAATCTGGGAAACGTTTTTTTTTTTTATTTTATTAAAAAGTATTACAGTCTGTTTAAAAATAATAAGTAATAATGATGAGTGAACAACAAAAGAAAATAACGTGAAACACACGAAGAGGAGACCTAACCTCCGAATTTAAGTTTAGACATTTTAATTGATTTTGTTCTCTAGCCCAGTTCCTTTTTAATCGACGGGGAATATTGAGAAACGTTTCGAGCCAAAACTGTTTAGACATCGATAAACCGTTGTAATGTGCAATCGAAGAGAGACAATTATAAACAATAATTTAATTTTTCGTTTAACTATAATTGTACAAAGGAAAAAGTCGTTGACAATATGGTACATGGTGAGAGTTTATGTTATATTATAGGTTTGCATCGAACTCGGTTGTATATTGCAATCAGTATACAGAGACGCTCGTATATCTAAATGTCTTTTGAGTTGGTTTTATATAATATTCTAAGATTTAACGAATTTCATTTTCGAAAAAGTCTGCTTACACGTAGGTTAGCAAAATATTGAAACCATTTCACGTGCCAATTGTTTTTTTTTTTCTTAAATTCGGAAAAGACTTCGGCAACAAGTCAGCTATTGACAGTTCGCCAGTAGGAGACCGCACTGCCCGTATACCGTCGATGTTTACGTCTGAACCAACTCGAATTTAAAAAAGTATAGTATTTTACAACACCTATAGCCGCGAATACTAGTGTCGTGAAATGTAACTGAACTGTACCCGAAATTACTTTTAAAAAGTATTTAAAATACGTCCGAGCTGCATAGAAACGGACAGCTTCCGTTTTAAAATTATAGACGCGCGTCTCTTTTTGATGGTGTCACAGTCAATAAAGAAATTGATGTTTTTTATATGACGAAAAAATATTTCAAAGCAATTTTTAATTTACAACCCACATTCTACCACTTTGTTTTCGTTATTTATGCGCAAACATATTATTAGTTATTAAACTTGAAAATATGTATTTGATTTCTACGAAAAATATCGTTTTTAATAACTAATTACTTAGCTGCAGAATGTAAAGCTTGCAAAATGACTGTCTGCAAAAAACATTGTTGTACCGATCATACGCTGTTATCGTTTTAACAACGAGGTTATAATATGGAGTCTACGATGGATTTTAAAAAGCTTGTAACAACACCTAATAAGATAATAATAATATTATTTATTGAAGTGAAAACACGTCTTATCGTCATCAGCATTAATTGTGTTACGGTTTTATCAATAACCTGTGTGTATTGTCGTGATGACAATATAGCGTATTCGTATTGATAATTGTTTCCGTATTCATTAATCATACTATAGTACCCGATACTGCTCTACAAGGCGTCATTGTCGGCTCAATATCAACAGGAATCTCGTCGGCCCAACATGTAGAATTCTATCGCTGCATGAATGCGATTTTATTTTCGAGTACCCGTCTTGCCAAGATCTGCGCGCCACCACTATTTATAGCGTCGTAGTTGTATTTGAATTTGTGTCGAAACGCGAACATAACATAATTATTGGATCGAAGTTCAATCGTCGTTGTCGTATAGTCAACAGTGAAAAGTTGTATTTGAAATGTTTAGCAATACCTCTTGAGCGTGTATTTCATTACAGGAACCCGATGCGTCATCAACCCGATTACTTTGCGTCACAGCCCACCCGTAGTAATAATGGTGCACTGTTACTATACGCTTATCAGTCATCACTAGGGTGCGGAATCCAATGCGAATTTCATTTTTTTCTGAATGTCTTTAAACAACGATTTCCAAGCAAAAAGTTTGTTTCATAAATCAAAGTATTAAAAAATGAAACTTTCCACATTATAGAATTTTATTTTAATTTTTAGAGCATATTTGTGCATTTTTTCATATTTTACAAATTGTAGTACGTTTTCAGAAAATTTAATAACATTTATTTTTAATTTTTTTTAAAAGGGAAAAAATTCATATTTCTGTTTTTATTATGTGTTTGTTACATGAAACACAAAGTAAAAATATGATGAATGCATCAACCTATCTAGGTTGTATGCTAATTTTTTGGAAATCATTTTATGGGTAAAAAGAAAATTAGAGAAAAAGAAGAATAATAATTTTAATCATTAATAATTTAAATAATAAAAAACGCCATTTTTCAACGCTGAAAATAATATTTAAGGCATTTTTAAAACTTTTTTTTTTATTTGCGCATTAAATTTGTTTGCGTATTTTTTAAAGGTATTTTTTTGTTTCAAGAGCACTTAAATCCGCACCCTATTTGTTATCAAATTTCGAAAGCGTTCTGCCGCCCGGGCACGATGTTGCTGGAATAATAATTACGTGTACGAAAAGTTTTTTGAGCAGCACTCGTGGAGGTTTATATTTATCGACAAAATAGTATATATATTTCTGCGAAGTTTGGCAAAAAGAATATGCGTTCGAGGAACAGGCTTCACGAGGGTGTTGTGCAAGTAAGGCGTTAACGCGCCCGACGATCGTGAAACAAAAGTGAGTCAAAACTAGTCAAGTGAGTGTAACAATTTCTGTCGGTGTAATATCGCTATCTAATTGCTTTTTCGTAGTTTAATCTGCACTTACGCGTTGAGACAAGCCAACTACTGGAGTAGAGCCACTCATTGGCTATTATTATTTTTTAAAAATTAAATCTTGTCGAACAGTCTTATAAATTATTACTATATTACTAACCGTGTTTGTGTAACAATTGTACAATTATTAAGGGTGTATTTCAAACGAGTTCTGCGAAAAACAAACCGCCCCCCCCCTTTTTTTTTACGTTTTCAACGTATAATAACGCAGTTCAAATATTTAATGTAATCTTACAATATAATAATATACTCGTAGTATTATACTGCGATAAACTCCGATGAAGAAAAATCTATAAGTACGTCTGATACTCGGGTATGAGTATAAATAATTTACAAACATATAATGTTTCGTATACATATATATTATATATTTTACCAACCCCGCCGGAGTTACTACGGAGTTCAATATATTGTGTATAATAATATATGTATACAAAATTCGATCGGCTACACTAATTTCTTTAGGTCATTTTTTGCATTTTTTGTGGGTTTCCATCGTTTAAGGGCATTTTTCGTTATTTTTAGGCCATTTAAATGTGAGCGTTAATGATCATAAATCGTTTCGAGAAAGAATGAAATAATATCGATTAATAGTTTTAATATTTCTGTAATTATACATAGTGAGTATCTGCTGTCTATCATTTTTAGGGAGAAGAGAATTCTAAAAAATACTAACCAGTACTTCCAGTTGTTGACATTCGGGGAGTGTTTTTCCCACTCCTTTAAACCCTTTGTAAAATCGCCCCTGGGCCTACACGGAGACATATGGAATTACTGCAGCAGTTTGAACGTACTAAGATTACTGTATTTATAATTTCGTAATCGTATTTTGTACGAAAAAAATTGTTACTATTCTTGCAGTACACATAATAGGTTTCAGATTTAGATATATATTATAATGTATTGAATAACATGATACGTGCTTATGTTATGGATCAGGGGTGGCCAGCGATAAGAGAGTCGAGCCACAATATAAAGAAAAATATGTAAGAGTCCAATGTTGATTTTAATGGGTAGATTTTAAGGCTTAAAATTACTTAAACAGTCATTTAGATTTTTAGAAAATCCTTTTGTAGTTGATGTTGTTAAAAATGGATGCCCAATATTAAAATCTATTCTAACGGATACAACAGTTGTTAAAATGATCAATTATCATATTATATCATATTATGTAGGTATACGCGATAGTATCTCCATTAATTCAACTTTTAAATATTATTTTCACTTTAGGACGTTTGAAATTATTTACTTTTTTTTTCAACTCAACGTTAAAGTATATTTAGTAAAGTATTATTAGTATTACTAGAAAATTATAGCATTTTAGTATTGTAAAATTTTTATTTTATATAGAAACAGTAAACGGTTTCAATATAATTATAATAGGCTGTATAAATTAAAAATTGAAAAATACGTTAACATATATAAAATTACTATTTATTAAATTATATCGAAAACACTAAATTCTTTTTAAAAGATTGCTACTAAAAATGCTCACGTCTTACGGTTTGGCCGTCCCTGTTATAGATTATTAGTGTTTATGACGAAATGAAATAATACAACTTTTGCATTTGTTTCGATATTCATTTGATTTAGTACGTGCTATTGGTGTACACAACTATAGTAAACTCTGAAAAAGAAAAAAAAATACAAATTTTCGGCAAAACGTTTCGCAATCAATCGTCAGAAATCACGTTCGCAGTGAAAACCACAACGTAGTTGAGGGATGAGACACGAGAACAAACGCCTCGGTTATAGTGTCGCAACCGCAGTTACCAGTGTTGTACCAATTTACTATTTACGTGCGCACACGAGTGACTCACGTACAGACGGGAACTGCAGTCCGCAAGCTCGCGAGGAATTTACTATTTTAGCAACCACCCAACCAGATGCGCGTGGTCGTAAAAGCGTCAAAGTGACGCGACGCGCGTACGGCCCAGAAAACGTTCGTGTCGAATTAAATACGATCATTATCACCTGTTGGCGGCGTTCGGGGTAAATGCGGTCATAAATGTGCCGTGCGTCGACAGCGACAACTTGGTCTGGTTAACTTGAAAAAAAACCTACAAGCAGCTAGACGGTTATAATATCAAAACGATACCCGAGTTTCATTTGATCTGATTTTTTACCGCGGAAAGTATACGCGCGATCCAAGCATTTTTTTAAATAAATTGTCCAACAAATAACGTTTATTGTTTTCAGTTTTTTATCGACGCATCTCGACACACGGGTCCAACCCGTCGAGTACAAACCGCATTTTTTACAAGCCAAGTCTGACGCGAAAAGTTCATCGCGTCACGGTGTACCTATACGTTCAAAGTTGGGAAAATTGAATTACTAGTCAACTTCTGTCTGAACGCTTTTCAAAAGCTTTTATATATTCGCGCGCGAACATCACAGAAAAAAGAAACGGCCAACATTCACTCGGTTAGCTTTCGTCGGGAATGTTCAAAAGGCGCTCCTCCGCAGTGCGTCCCGCGCAACCGTACATCGATCGCAGGGTCCATTATTGTCGTGACACCGGGAACCGTCGGCCGATCCCGAGTACCGCGGGAAAGGGACATTTCTCAGGGTCCCGCGAGGCATTTGCGCTCCCCGCAGTCTTGGCGATAACTTAAACCGCGGGTTGTTGTACGCCGTGCGCGCGAGTGAGGGTCCGTGTGTTCGCCAATAATTGCCATAGGCGTGCACGTTTCGAGTGGCGGGGGTAGGGGAAGGGGCGGTTAATTGACCGAACAGCTCGCGGGTAGTACCCGTGATGCAGCTGATCACGTTCGATTTACATCCGTGTTTTTTTAAATCGCAGTGGAAAACAATATTACCAATTCTGCGCACACGGATACACAACGGACTGCATGGGCGGCTCTGTACGCAGTATAATTTTTCACAGGTGGGGAGGGCAGGGACTTAGCCAGGATTTTATTTCGGGGGGGGGGGGTCAAGTCAAGTAAAAAAAAAAAATAATAACAAGTAATTTTAACCGTTGTTATTAATTTATTGAATTTTTACATTTTATGAATGGTTTGCTTACTAGAGATCCAATTTTTTGATTAGAACCTTTGCCAACATAATCTTTACCAAATAAAACACAGTATTTACAAAAGGCGCCATCTATTTCTTTAGAATACGCCAACCATTCCCATTTTTCCAACCAATTATATTGAAATTTCAGTTTCTTTTTATTAAATTCTCGACTAGGAAAAGTATAAGACTTAGTTGGAATAAATAATGAATTTAAAAAATTACTTTTAAAAATATTGTTATTGGAAGTCGAAGATTTATTTTAAAATAATTGATTTGAAACAGTACCCTCCCGGGAGGGGGTCGTTTTTCTTATAAATACGTTAACCCTACGAACACCAAAGTGAATGGGTTACGACACGGTAAACTGTGCGCTATTGTTCCTTCAAGTTTGTGAATTCTAATTTTATTACAGACCAACAGCAGATTGCAAATGCCTACGTGACGCGGACACATTGTGTCATTTATGGTTTTACGTATTAAGTGTTTTTTTGAGTTGACGCTATCGTCGTCGGTCAATATTGTAGGGACTCTGATGAGTGACGAGTGATGAGGGCTTGAAATTATACGCACTCAAAACGTATTAAATATGCACTTTTTACCTTTAAAATATGTGAAATATGCAAAAACGAACAAATATTTATTCACGATAATTTAATAAAAATAAGTTTGAAAATGTATTATGTGTATAATGTATTAAATAACTGATGGATATTTAACAAAAAGTATTAAACAATTGATATAATTACAGAAATCGGATAAATTATTGCTGATGGGCGATAGCTCATTGCATTGGACATTGTATTTTGTACAATTATTAACACAATTTTTCCTTAATATATGCATTATATTTTAGAAAAATACCAAAATATGCACAATTTATATCTTGTATCCCAGCTGATCAGGCTTGGATTAAAATTTGTATCCTACCTCAGGCTACTTTTAAACGAATAAATAAAAATCTGCAAATGCGTATAATTCCGGGCCCTAGACTGATGGCAGATAGCTTATATTTTTTCTTTCGAATCGTTAATTCTTCCTTTTCGCAGTGATTCGCAACACTTCAAAAAACAATTACAGTTTGTAACAATCGATATATACGCATGCAAGTCGTATACGTGTTACATATATATATATATATATGTATTTATTATTATAGTATAGCCATTGAGGACGTTCGTCGAGATTAAGTCGAAAATCGAAATTAAAAATAATAACAATAATAATACTGCAGAGATTGGAAGACGGACTTGCTGGGAATTATACGCGATGACGTGGTAATTCGGGAAATAAAAGGCGGTATAATTAATAATACGTGCCTAGAGGCTGCACCGAGTCCGCGTTATTCGTCCCGGGCTTGGTAATGATTTTGACCACGATAATCGAATTTCTAGGAATCCGATGTGTGCCATGGGTAATATTTCGAGTGTATACATAACGAAAGATAATTATTATTTCCGACACACATATTTTTGGTCTTGAAGTTTTACAGACTGGTCAGAACTTTTACTGCGTCCATTTAACAAAAATAATATTATGTGAACAAGGTGAAATAATTATCTAAATATTTTAAATCTTGAAACCTATTTTCGAATTCAGTTTTCAAACATTCCTTATTTAGTAATTTTATCCAGTAAGTTGGTTAATTTTCACTTGTTTTATATGCCATGCAAGTTGGAAAATATAATAATAAATTAATACTAACTAATACATAAAATATAATATATTGTCCCGTCATAGAAAGAGCTCCATCTGTAGTCACAGAGCATCACTTTGACAAAGGCACCAAACAAATCATGGTTCAAAAACAGAAACAAAAACATCCTCTCCTGTTGTATTATCGTGCATTGGTATCATTTCCAATAGCTCTCCAAAAATAATAAATTCCAAATCGCAAACACAGCTAACTGAGCTGTAACACGAATCACAAGCAATTGAAAAAAACTCGAAACTACGCATTTTAATTTCAATGTGATCATTCAAGTTGCAAGCTAGATCAGTTATTCTTTCAGCAACTGTGTTTCGAGTAAATTAAATGTGTTTCGGGAAACTTTTAAATTTTCCAGGGTAAATAATTTAAGCAGTTTTAATCAAACAAGTTTTTATAAAATCACATTCAGCGAATGGTTTCGGACGTTCGGCTATGTTCTCTAACTGCTGCTTCATTTTATCTGTTGTTGTATATACCCCGATTTAAAGTCTTTCAGCTTTTATTGTTTCAACCCTCGGAATTCCTTCATCGTACTGGTCGTATTTAGGACACATATTGTCGTTTTTTTTTTTTTTGGTTAAGCATCAACTACATAGGTTATTAGCTTACAGGTGTTAATTTCTACATTGAATAATTAAATAATTATATGTTATTGTACAATTCAATTTTTTTTAAGTATAGTATTATGTTATGGAAGTTTGAAAATGGACCAATTGCTTCGTACAGGTTGTCTGGGATGTTGAGATCTTTTCTTGCTTCGTTGAAGTTTGGGCAGTGGATAATGATATGCTTAATGGAGTAGTTTGTATTGCATGTTGGGCATAGGGGTGGATCCGTATTTGCCATGAGATGTCCGTGTGTGAGTTTCGTGTGACCGATTCTGAGTCGATTAAGAATTACTTCATTTTTTCTGTTTAGATCAGTGTATTTCGGCCAGAGTTCGACAGAGTGCTTAATTTCTCTTAATTTATTTTCCGTGGTCGTGTGCCACTGTGAGTTCCACAAATCAATATAGTATTTGTTTATATTTCTTTTTATATCTATAAGTGAGGAAAAAGGAATAATTTCACTGTCTGGACTATTGACTGCATTTCTAGCCGCTTCGTCTGCCTTCTCGTTTCCCTTTATTTTACAGTGACCTGGGGTCCATATAAATCTGATATTGTCGTTTTTAATTACAACTTTGGAACACTAATAACACTTTTACATATTACACAAATTATTTTATTATTAATTCCACTGCAAAAATACTGCAATCCCCAGCTATCATTAAAATTGACGATGTTCATCGATAATTTTTCGTTTTATGTTTCCACTTGGTTTTGATGGAAACATTTTATATACGTGACAACATTATAAGGCTTACAATATAAGCAAAGTACACACGCGAGAAAATTTGAACTTGAACACACGGTGGTCGGGTGGTTATCGAACGACTAGATTAGATATTGGAAATTGAAGAGGCACGCGTACCGACAGTAACAATATTATTAATATAATTATAATACAATCAGCTATACACTATATTATATACACGAAACTATCAATCATAATTATTCGATTACAGTTTACCAAAAGATACAAGACAGAAAAGTAACATAATGTATTGGTACTCTGAGTTGTGACAAAGTCGAGACATGAAATAAAAATTGAACAAATTTTTAAATATTTTTTATTTTTTTAAAATTAATTTTCACAATAGATTGTTCTTTGATATTGGTAGCCGCGGGTCATAAAAAAAAAATAGCAACGTGTTTGACGTGCCTGGCCAGGGTTGTTATCAAACCGATCGCTAAGATGACTTTTTTATGTAAAATGTATTATAAAATGTATGAGATATTTAGCGGAGCTTCGCGTGAGATTCATTATGGAGAACAAAGCTTCACGAAGACACAAGTCCAAGCGTATTGTCAAATCGATAAATTGGCTAACGAGTACTCACGACGATTGCAAATATCTTCGAACCCATTTAGTGTACCTATGTTAGCAGCGAAATGCTGCGCTCGGTGCACATTGTCCAAAGGCGAAAAGCCTGCGGCTTCTGTCACGCGTGTAGTCAACATAAATTAAAGCTCGACTTGTCAGGGCAACGCGCGCTCACAGTTTTTATTCCAATGTTCCCCGATTAGTTGAAAAAATAATTATCACACTTGTTAGCGATTGTATTTTAACAATCGAGGGAAAAGGAAACGTTATTTTCATTGTGTGCTCAACTGCCTTGAAGACGGAAATTGTTGTCTAAAATTGGTAATCTTTAACGTTTAAGTATGTATAATAAGAATATGAATATTGTTTGAAACACATTTTTCCGTCGGCCAAGTTTAGCACTTTTGAACAACTAAAAAAAAGAAATACGTTAAAATAACGACGGACCTATGTAGTTTTAATATTATTATTTGATATCGTGCGTATGAAAAAACACAAATACAACTGTCTGGGTCAACATTTGTTTTCAACAAAAAAAAATTTATGATAATGAATAAAAGTAATTGAAAAACAAGCCAGCGTTACATAATATAATATGCTTGGCACAGCAACGGCTTGTCCGAAACGGTCAAATTATTAAACAATACCGCAGTTTGCAAAAAAAATAGATTTTAATTGTTTTTTTTTTCTTCTGCTCGTACGTACAGCCATATACTCGTATTTCTAGGTTTACCTGTATTTCATAAATTTATAATACGGCGATGGAGAAACTTTTTTTCAATGAAGTGTGCCACGAGCAGACTTAGAGATCAGAATTCGCCGCGGTGGCTGACTGTACACTCTTCTTTAAATATTATTTTAATTAGTTTAGACATAAATACACCAATCTAAAACGATTATGCGAGTATATATATATAGAGAGAGTAAACAGAATACAAAATTATATAAAACCCGATTTAAAATTCAGGAGTAGCACACGTCACAGTCATTGTAGTCAAAATGTTTGTGTAAATCTATTGAACGTGCGTCTAAATAAATACAACTTGCGACGATTTAGAAAATACGTCGTATTCCCCGCGCACGCTGGCGAATACGAATCGGAGATCGCCGAGGTCCTGGAGCTGTGGACTGCGTACATTTTTTCGCGGTATTTTCTCCCGGGCAAGTGTACCCTTGCGTCGGACGTCTCGTCAATCAATATCACGACGGTTGTAAGCCGTACGTAACCGTTATCGTGGCATACACGTTATACAGGGCGATCGGATGGTTTGACGTCACGAGATGTACGGGAAAACGTAAAGTAAACAATAGTCTTGGATTATCTGGTCCGGGAAAAAGTTCCGTTTCATCGTTTGTTTCGCGGTCTGTTCCGACGGAGTATTTCGACGAAAAAACCGCCGCGACATGAAAATCGTGATCTGTATAGCACGAGCGGTATGCTACGTATCGCGGGGTCCCTGCAGCGGCATCCGAATTTCATCCTGTTTGCGCGGACACGGTTGTTCGCTTCTCGTCCCTGGGAAAAATGATATCATCCCGGGCGTCGATCCGGGATCCGCGTACTCCAGTGTTTCTCTCTTCTACTATTCGTGAAACACATCATCCCTGGTACTCGTCTGATGTGTGCGGTCCGACGCCGTGACGTACTCTGTTATTATTTTTTAATTCCGCCATAACGCGTTGATTAATCTTTACACGTAGCCGTTCCCGGTTAACACGCGTACTACTTAATTAGAAACGCCCAAAGGCCTTTGACTCGAGTTGAAGCTACTAACGCGACATCAATCGCTAGCTCACGAGACCGTGACCCGTGCTTTTCCCGGAACTTCCCCGTCACGGGACATGTACATGCCCCGTGTACGTGATACGTAAGACGATATTAGTACGGGTACCGAAATCAAGCAGCTATCAAGAACTTCAGATATTATCGACGGTGGCCGGTGTTTTTTTTGTCGATTCACTTTTTTACGTTCGGGAGAACAGCGAAGTACTACACGAACCGGACATCGAGTGGGGTATAATTTTATAAATGTTTGAGCAGTAGATGAAACGATGTTCCGTTTCGGAGCGTGGATACCTCGAAAGTTTTTCTTTTCTTTTTTACCCGGTGCGATTACAAATTAGTACACATAGTTCAAAAACGAAATTCTAAATTAAATTCTGTAAAAATGTGCAAAATCGAAATTTTGTACTTGAGTGGGTCCTTTTACGATACGAACATACCTCGAATAATGTTTCACGGCGGTTGCGAAGAAAATGTAAACGCGAGAAATCCCGAACAGCCTTCTTAGAAGTAACAATCAGAGGTATTCAAAAATTGCTACACGTGATATTATCTTTTATATAATAGGTATAAATATACTGCACTGATGTACGGAAATACGAGCCGACCAAAGAATATCACTTGGATCAACTGTTCCGAATACGCCAAAGCTCGTAATATTGTCTTGAACCAATAGGTATACTTTCACTTTAGCAGGCCCTCAATTGAGAGATTATTGAGAGATCCATTATGGTGCACTCTTAAAAAGTAATACCGATAATTTTTAATTATTAATTAGTAGGTACGAAATTACCAATTACAAATTACTTAAGTAATTCAATTAAAACAATTGAATTATTGTAATTGAAAAGTGCCCAACCTAGGCACTGCGTGTACCTATATAGCTATTATATCTGTATATTTTTTTTCCACAAGACAATTTTAACGCAAAAACTATAAAATCTCAAATGAAAAGTTGTAACTTTTGTTGTTCGACTTAAAGGCAAACGTCCCGTATACGTATCTCTCCCTCCCCTCTTGAAAAAACCGTTTCGTGTCATTTTTCGTTTCTAATTTATAGCGCTCGGCCATGGTATTGCTGTTGTTTCATTTTCATTATTTTTTTAACGTTAATTATATTTCATCGATTGATGTTGTATGTATATAAATACAAAGAGACCGTGTTTAATGCGATGGTTCTTATGCTTCGAACGCAAGTTCGCGTAGAACGAGAATAAAGTACCGGTACACGAGCATTATACAGGGTATCCCACAGAGATTTAGCACAATATCTCCCGTGTTGATAGAGATAATCAGATTCTGTTTTTTTTATGAGCATCCCTGGTCAAAGGCAATTTTGTTGAGAATAGTTTGGTAAATATAAGTGTATAAGAAGTTAAAAAGTTAACTTTTTATTTTATAATTTTTGTGAAATTTGAAGATGGCCATTTTATGGGGCTTATTTTACTGAAAACTGTTTAAATTTTATTTTGCATTAAATTCTTGATTTTTAAAAATGTTTTTGGTTTACAAAGAAGTAACGTAAATTATTATCACCTAGAAAACTGGAAAAATTATTAAAAATCAAAAAGCTTATAAAAACTGAAAGTTGAACCGTCAAAATGTTCAGGAAAACAACCCTTATAAATTGGTTATCTTCGACATTTATAAAAGCCATAAAATAAAAAGTTAATTTTTCAATTTCTCCAATTCAATTTTATTGATGATAATAATTATAAAATATAAATCATAGTAAAATAGTAAGTACAATATAATGAAATTTACAATTTATTAATGTGAAGACTCGCAACACTTTTCTTTAGACAATTTTTGTATGTTTGGCTCAATGTTTGTTTATCAATACTTTATCAATATCTTTATTGATTATATTTATGTCTCTTTATCAATACTCAATAACCGGTCGTTATAAATTTTTCATATTTTCCCTAGATTTTAAAATAAAAATAATTTAATAAATAAAAACTGTATTTTGTAATGACTGCTTACGCCTCTCCGGAAATTTTTACACGCCCCCCCCAGTTTGGGAAACGCTGGTCTATTGAGACACGGGGGACATTGCTCCGCGTGTAGAACCCCGTGAGACACCCTGTGCGCGCATAACATGTTCGCGGCCACCAATACCCGTACACCTCGAGTCGTATTAAGAGGACGATATGAAAAGAGAAAAGAACAGTTGCCACTCCGAGGGTACTCCGTATCGCGCGTATTGATTGTTACACGGAACATTTTGCCCGAAGCTCTCGAGCGAACCGCGGACGGGTTACACGCAGAGCCGGATTAAGGGGGGGGGCTAAGTGGGCTATAGCCCAGGGCTCCCCAAAAAAAGGGCCCCCAAAAAAATAATATAGGCTTGCAGCTTTTCTGCAGTTATTAAAAATATGATTTTAACTATATTTATTTAAAAATATATTAATCATATTAATCATTCGAATCGCTTTTTAATGTAGTCAATCATTTTTTTAATTGAACATAATTTAACTTTAAAAAATTGCCGTGGATAGTCATTTGATAACGCCGCAAATATGTTCGGAAAATATGAAGGGTTACAAGCTCATGTTAAACAAAAAAATGCATTCGCTCAATTTGTTCCTTGTGCAGGTCACTCGCTAAATTTAATTGGTGTCAGTGCAACTGAATCATGTCAAGAAGCAATACATTTTTTTTCATACTCGCAAAAACTATATAATGTTTTTTCATCTTCACCTCGAAGGTGGACCGTTTTAACAACGAATTTGAGTCCAAATGACAATCAAAAACTACTTCGTCTTAAAAGTTTGAGTCAAACTAGGTAGTGTTGTCATTTTGAATCTGTGAGAGCATTATTTATGAATTATGATAATATTCTTAATTGTTTAGAAAACAATAGATTTTTCAGTATTACCATAATGATCTCGATGATAACTTGAAAACAGAAATATCACATTTTTATCATCATATGAAAACATTTTCTTCAGATATTGACAATTGTGGTGCTATAATAAAACTTCTATATGAACGACAACTTATTGATGTTTTTCCAAATGTATATATTGCACTGAGATTATACCTGACAATACCGTTGACAAATTGTGAAGCAGAACGTTCATTCTTTGTATTTTTGTGTTATTACCATATATTTTATATGTTAACATTTAACTAAATTGTATTTTTTAATAAATAAACTATGTAGGTAATGTAAATTTGCCGTCTGGGAAAAAATATTTTTCTTATTTAACTAATAAATACCAATTGGCATATTGTTATAAAAATACTTTTTTTGTAAAATTAGGGCTCCCAAAAATAAATTAGCCCAGGGCAACTAATTTCATTAATCCGGCTCTGGTTACACGTCATAATAATCATTACGCGATGGCTGCTCCCACGGACGCATTCGTACAGCGCGCGCACCATTATATTATTATTATTATTATTATTGGTTATTAGTTCATTACCATGTCGTAGAAACGTGTCACGTCAAGACCGCCGGCGCGATGGCCGTACGTGCGGAATTATTACATTACGAGCCCCGAGTACATCGAGGCACTATAGCACTACGCGCCGTCGGTAATGGTTTCCTAGAAACTTCCCGGGCGCGCCAGTCCTACACAGACGGCCAAGTGCGTATCGCGCCAGTGCACCGTTCCGTGATGCATTTAGATAAAATATGCGAAACGTGTTGGTCGAAAATCGATCGTATTGCATAGCCGTGGTGATGCGTTAATTACCGCGCGAATACGTTTTGCTGTAAAACAAAAAAAAAAAAAAAAGGTACCGACTGGTGCGCGCTTACGGATTTTGTGTTTTACGTCGTGTGATTACTCGGATAAATGCACTCGAAGATTCGCGAAAATTCACTTAGAGGTAGAAAGAAAGAAAGAAAAAAAAGTGTGACCAAAATATTATTATTATTATTTTCACGAGGATGTACGGAGGTCTGAACCCCGACAGTGGTTAAAATATGTACAAAAATATGGTGATCATCAGACCTACCGTTTACAGTTAGACGTTGTAGGACATTTCATTTCAAGCTGTAACTTAAAAACCTAACAAAAAACTACGCCGACGAACGATTATAATTCTAAGTAACTGTTATGTCTATAATATCAGTGCAAAAAACTAGTCTCTTTCTCCGCCATCGTTCTGATTGCTTTACACTGTTTCCCGTCGGACCCACTCCGCTGGAAGTGAAGTCCACACACGTGAAAATTATCTTCTTAGAGAATGGGGTACAAGTGATAAAACTGCACTCTACCACGCCCAAGTGACATGTCATTGACGAAGACCTATCGGTCGTTTCAATGATATACAAATCCGAAAAAAAAAATTTCTATAATATAATAATATGTACCCAAAACCTTCGATCGCGAGGTATCAACACAATATTGACATTACGATACCATTAGGCAAGGGGCTCCGTCCTACTCCCTGTACACGGCTCAGCCGGGGGAAATCGCAAAAAGCTGTACGCTCTCATTATCTGTCTCTTTATGTCTAAAGGAAGTTTATGTAAATATTATATAAGTAGAAGTGCCTACCTAATGAAATCGTATAATCGTATAACGTACCTCGTATGTGCATAAGCGGTTTCTCTCCGGCATGAACTCGCATATGAATTGAAATTGCCATCTACCTTTTTAATAAATTTGGTTTTACTATACATCAATGACCATCTTTATAAATTATAAACTGATCCACCTGATTTCTTTCACGCAGAATACCTTTTTTTGAGAGAAATGGTACATTGGTTTCCAGTTTAAAAGTCCCATCCCTATATCTCACTCGACCGTGGAGTCTCACCCGACCTTGGGGTTTCGCCCGTTTTTTTTTTTATTTGCAAATAAATACAAAAACCGAGAATGTTTTCGATGGTATGCTACCGAAATAGTATTTATGAAGTAAATATACTGGTTGATATTCAACATGAAGGTTAAATATATTTTTTGTAACGGTGATAACTGATAATATTATTATCAGCTTGATCAGAGGTTTTTTTTGTTCAATCGAAAAATACATTGAAAATAAGAGGAGAATGTAGACACGAGTGAGTATATTTTAAAATAGGGTCGTTGATTATCTTACTCCCGCGATCCCCCTTCATTCAACTTTTTGTTTACAGAAATCCTTGTTTATGAAAAATATTTTTTTCTCTTTAAAATATAAATGGATTGCTGTTTAAAGACTCAAGTTTTGCGAGAAGACAAGTATTTACAAACACAATCTGCTTTTCGAAATATTAAAATTGTTTCAACACTAAACTTGCAGTTAGAATTGTTTAAAATAGTTTTATTTTTTTTTTTGCTTCATAAAAAATCATCGTATATTACTCCCTTAGCCAGCGGCAAATTGAAGGAAAAATGCCTGGGTGGGGAAAAAAACTGGCCATGAACATTTCAGTTAAATTTTAGTTTTAATTTTTTTTTTTTACGCTAAAGAATCGTTAAATCTACCACTACAGAGAGCGACTCACATCAATATCATAATTTTTTATCTTGTAGGACTGTTCTTCAGTTGTTTTTTTAAAGTTCAGTACATATATATTATATATATAGCATTAATGACGTCGAGGCAACGGGGCCGCATGTCAGACAATTAATGTTTCACGATTTCTAGAGCGAGCGGCGAAAGAGACAATCAGGGACGGTTACAGTCGTAATCAAAGGTTTCTGTTGTGTAGCTCCGGACAGTAATGCGGTATATAATTACAACAAGTTTGAAAATGGCAACGTCGGACTTACATTGTAACTTTCGAGCGAATGTGCCGTTATGCAGACTAATTCACACGCAATCGTGTACACACCCCCCGCGAAAAGGTATAGGTTAGCCGATAAGAACCACGAACAATGTTATTATAGCAAAACAAAATAATCTCTCGTCATCCCTTCGATATATTGTTTCGCGTGTTGACTAAGTGAAGCCATACGTCGACAAAGAATAAATAAGTAAATTCGACCGCCAGCACGTTAAATCGTTTAATCCTATAGACTATAGAGTATAGACACCTAAACGTATTACAACTGAAATGTACAAAAAATTTTTTTTCTACGCACGTCATTTCAAATGGAAATCGTACTGGAGTGTTCGGGTTGAGTTTCCGGAACTCACACTGCCCAAATTAGTCTGAAACAATAATGATTTCGATTCTTTCCCCGTGTACCGTTATTATTGTTTTCCAAAGGGAAGAGAACAAGTGCCCTCAAATGGTCAATGGTGGTCAGTAATAAACTTTCATAACACAATTTTGTACAACAGACATTAATTGAATAAGGACGACGATGGCAATGTAAACTCTTTTCATTTATAATATTCTAAATGGAAATAAATGTGACACCCGCAGAACTACTTAGATCAATAAAAAAATAAAAATGTACATTTTACCGGACGCGACGACGTCTCGTTTATTTGTCTTGTTCTCAAACATCAACGATTATAAAATTATCGCCAACGCAGACATAATTATCTAGGATTACACGCCATAAGATGTACGTGTTTTTGACAGACAGGCGTAAATTCAGTCTATAACTTGGTACCGTTAAAATGATTTACTCTAAGATAGCCCGTGGGGCTGTCTTCGTGTACCCTCTGTACACCTAACTGACATAAGGTCTGATTTTCAATTAACTCGTATTATTTAATAAACAACAAACACCTTCCATTAGCATATGAAATTAAATAGCCAATATAGTGAACAAAATCTTTTTTTTTATACATTAGTGTTATAATATATTATACTATAAAATACACATCAATACACTTTCAACTCAAGAACATTACAATCCTTTGAAATCATTGTTCGTCTCGTATATCTGTGTATAATGTATTATTTTGACACCGTTTTAAAGTGTATACTAATGTATTACCAGCACAAACTGGAAAAACTCATTATCATAAACCAGAAAATAATCCCCTTAAAACAATAGGTATTTGTTAGCTCAAAATATACTGGAGGGGTTGCTGGTCTGTGACTATATTGGGAGTGTCGAGCACAGTGTGCGACCCCCGTATGCGCGCGCTCGGTTTTTCGTACGACACTACGATTATGAAAATGATATGCTCAGCAGGCGTGTCGTGTAAATGTATAATAAATGTATACTTACACGTTCTCACGTACCGCACCATCTTAACGCAGCACCCGTTGCAGCTGACCAGCGGCGGTTGGTCTTGAGGCATGGCCGTGTAGTTGAATGGGTCTTTGCACCGGGGGTCCTTGGCGCTGTCGCACTCGTAACAGTAAATGGACCGAGCTGAAGGTAAGATAGTAGAAGATCGCAACACAAAACGAAAACATCGATTATTAACAAAACAACAAACGTGATAATAGCTAATGAGGTTGCAATTTTCTTTCAGTAACTGCAGAAAACACCACCACCACACACGCAGCAATATATAGACGATATATTTTAATATAACGTCTATGTACACTAAATACAATTGATTATATATATTTATTTATCGGTTACGTGAAGCACACGGGACCAGCGAATATCGTTTTTGAAATATTAAGCAAAACCCTTTGCACGATATCCACTCACGTTCGACGCAAGATGCAAATTACGGGTTTTCACTTATCTGTCGTGATTTTTTTAAAAATAGGACAAGTGAGCCTATCGTTACTAGATAATAGTTGTTGATCGAAGAACAATATTGTTAAACTGCCATGTTGTTGGTAAAGGAAAATATAAACGAAATGTACATCGGAGTTAAGTCTCGGGGGGGGGGGGGGTAGAATTGTCTATTGCCTAAACGTTTATAACTTTCTGCAAACAAATAATGACACTTCAATATTAAAACTGATAAAACCACGACATTTCGAGCTCCAAGTTCACGCATCCCGAAGTGCGAGAAATCGCTAAAGTATAATCGGTTCACAACAAATTTCTCCTCAATAAATTCACATCTTCTCTAAATATTTGAAATTAACATTTTTGGACGTGTTGGCTGCCAATAGGAATTTTCAACGTACAAAGTGTGCAACATAACTTCTAATACTTGTAGAACGTATGTGCCGACGTTGCGATGATCGCACTGGAAATGATAATACTTGTCGTATTATTATTTTTTTTTTCCATACTGCTCGAAACGAGTTGGTCGTGAGCGTTACGACGGTCAAATACAGTATAAAGTCATTAACGGAGTTGCAGAAGAGTTATACGAGTGCCTACGTCGACGTATAGTCAATACTTGTCGCGTATACCAAACGAAAACACGCGATATTGACGTTTTTGCAAAATATTATTTCCTCAGCGGGTCTACTGAATTCAGTCGACAGTATTACGGGCCATTTATAATCTCCTCGCAAAACAATACATTTGCCACGATTTTCGAATCGTTTTTTTTTTCTCGGCAAGTAAATTTATAATCATGATAATGTAATATTCGTTCATAAACTATCATTAGAACCGGTCGAATATATTGGTTAGACATTTTGACCAATGCGTATCGAACGGATTCGAACACATTATATTATTATACCATATACGGTCGCATTCGATATTTTTTTACGCGTCTACACCCGCTACAGACTCAAAGGCGAGTCGCATACAACACGGTTTTATCGATATAGTATTACACGGACGGACGGAATCAGCCTTTTACACTGGATCGCGTGATTTATACATTCACACGTTTCAAACGGCTTATTTTTCACACATTAACCTCAAAAGCCTTGGGTGTACTGGATTCGACCGGCAGATATGTAAACTTATTGTGAACCGCGAGTACGTCAGCAAAAATATTACTATTACGAACGACGTTTGTAATAGCAATATGACTGTGTGTCGTACAAATCTTGGTCTGCCATGTTGGGAACGGTTTTGAAATTTAAATAGACTGTGTTATTGTGTTCAAAAAAACAATTTATGATAATTTTATTCAAATTTTGTTTAGCCAAATGTACTCGTATCACGAAAACAAGCATTAAACACTGTTGAAGTATAAACAATATTATTTCGTCATAATTCTGAAATAATTACTTCTATCCTTTGGGACGGTACCCAGTTCCTAGATTACATACGTATATCTACAATTGAACAACCAATATTTATTCAAGACAGTTGAAACTACGTAGACTCATGACTAAAACGAAGGTCATAAAAGTTAAACACTGTTCGTTGAAAATTATTTGACCCCATTACTTTTTATCTTTATATACTATTCTGAATTTGAAGCATAGAAAATGTAATAATATTATTAGATCTTCGATAAGGCGTACAACATATTTTGTTTAAAGAAGATTTATAGTTTGTTTGAGTTATTATTGGTCGAAGTGGGTTATTACAAAATCTCGCTTCACTTCAATTTCAAAATATGAAAAACCCATTTGTGTAACTAGAAATTCGATCAATGGGGTGCTTCGGCTCCATCGATTTTCGTATTTAAAATTATTTAAATTGCAGGTAATATAATACACAGTATAATAACTAAAATGAGAAATGAGTTTCCAAATAACATTTAAAAAATACTCATCTCAGTGAGGCCAAGTAGGTATTTCTTACGATAAAACCAAATCAAATAAATAAATAACTCAGATTTTATACTTAAATATTTAGAGGGTATGCTGCACCAAGGTTAAAACCAAACATTTATAAACAGATATTCACTGGTCCGACATTGTTAATGGATTGTAAGTTTGCAAATTTCTATTTCTACAAAACTATTATTGCTATTATTACAGTTTTATAGTTGTGAGCGAGGAATGATATTAATATTACGTTATATAGGTATGCGAGTAGTAACTAGCAAAGCAAAAGGAAAAAAAGTCTATCGAACCGCATTGACGTGGCGGCGTACGTTATAACATGTAAATCATTAAAACCATATGAACTGTGTTCTCAAGACGAATTTAATATAATATAATACTTTGTATTATTTTTAGTTTATTTTACTTTCTAGTTTCTACCCATTACCCTAAAATAGGAGCAACGGCACTCGCCACAGCATACAGTTTTTTTTTTTGACCACGACCATTTTGCTCCATAAATGTGATACCGTGATTTTCCTCCGCAATCAAGTAATATCTGATCGAGTATCGTTCTAGTACTCAATAATTTATTCATGTCTAAACTAATATGTGAAATACTGCTGGAGAAATGAGTGTACAAAATATGTACTAGCAAGAAGTAAATAAGTAAGCAACTGATAAAAATTAAAAAAAAACAATTGAACGAATAAAAATATGTACTCGAACGTGATTACATTGCAGTTAATAATCACGTTATGGAATACAGAACGTGTTAAATTACTTAAACTTAAATAACGGAACTTGAATAGTACAGGTTAAACAAAAATATCGAAGTTAAGCGCATAATTCGCATACAACATTATAATACCGTTATTGCTGCGAAACGTTAAAAAAATATTTTAACACATTTTCAACACAGGTGTATGGGGGAATTTTCCACGACTCCGAGCCCGTCCTGAACACATACGCCTCGAGCGTGTGCACTTTTCCGGCGATTATCAATGAAAAATGACCTACCTACGTTATACGTATCGTACCGATATATTGCGTGTGAAAAAAATACCAAAGCGTAAAAATGAACGAAATAATTCGTTGAATAACACCTGACCTGTGGGTATTTATTCGTAGTGGTATGCTCGCGGGAAGACTGCGGCGGAGGAAAACGGTATCTCGCGGAGGAAAATGGCCCACGCACGGTCTGTTTCTTCACACTTTTCGTTAGACCGGTGTTCATCACGCGTGGTACGTCGTACGTAATGACATTGTAAATGTTGTTGTTACGGCGTTAATAATGATATCATACAATAGTGTACGTCGAAAACAGCGTTATTTGTATTACGTGAAATCTTAGGTGTACATAGTAAAATATTATGCACGGTATTGCACTAGAGCTACGCCACACACCTACCTTGATATGCCGAGCATTCCGTACTAGTGCCGACGACTCCGGGTACGATAATAACGAGTAAAACAATTATTCTAAGGTCCTTCATTCGGGTCGACACAATAATAATTCGTATTTATGTGTGTGTGTGTGTGTGTGTGTGTTTATAATATCACATTATACCGAAGCACGTTTTTTTTTTCGCCGTAGAATAGTGCGATGTTGTTTACCGGACACGATTTATCGTTAAAAAATTTAAAAAAAAAAACTAAATTAAAAGACCGTCCGTAACCGAAATACGATAAATATTAATTTATTAATACAAAGTACCGTCGACGTATCGTACTACAATAATATACAATATTGTGTTATACGTGTGTGTGTGTGTGTATTATATTAAATTGTACACTGTTATGAATAGAAAAAATATCTTAAATGTTTTGTTTGTTACTCACGGGGAAAACATTCCTGACGGGACAGCGATATGTTAACCAACACGACAACTGAAATGCAAAAAGAAACACACACAACATTTAAATAAGTATGTACACGGATTTGTGTTGCAAACAAAGCACTAAAACATAATATTACAATAAACAGACGAAACATACATGTATTACAAGTCCACGCGCGAGTGTGTGTGTGTGTGAGTTTGTGAGTGAGTGTGTGTGTAATAACGTAAAATAATGATTTGCCGGTAGACGAGAATACGAGAATAGAAAATAAAAAAAAAAAAAAAAACGAAAAAAACCCGAAACTGCACGAAACGCGAAACGACCCCAAACGCGCCGCGCGTATACCGGCGCCGCTGTGTTGGTTTTTCACCGTTCACAGTTATATAAGTTTGAATTAGGTACGAATCGATTACCATATAACGTCGTCGCGTGCTTTGCCGGTTCTTCGTGTGTACGTGTGTGCACGTATGTTTTTGTACGCGTGTAAGTGTGTTCGTGCGTGTTCGTGTTCGTGCTCGTCTATGTGTCCAAGTGCGCGGGCGCGCGCGCGCGCGTGTGTGTGCGCTCGTGTATACAGGGTCTTTCAAATCTTACGTGACTGTGCTAATTTATCCGTTGAAATAACGCGTCGTAAGTACGGATCGGAAGAAACTGTGCCGCCGCGAACCCGACGTATGACGAGCCGATATTTTCAAACCGGACGGGCCCGTGACGGTCGTCCTTCTCCGGTGATACAATACCGTGCGGTAAGTCGTACGACGGTTACGACAAAACGCAGACAGGACGTGTCTCCCGTAAACCGCGATTGATGTTTAGCGTTTCCGCGTCGCACCCGGTAACGTGCGATTCCAAAGACCCTGTATACGGTACGCGTCTGTACGTGTGTGCGCTAGAGAGTCCTTAGAACACAATCACGGTACAATAAATATCATGTCGGTACGCGTATACGTAATGTGATGTTGATTTCAAATTAATGACGTGCTCTTTTTCACCCGGTGCCCGTACACGAGCGAAAACGAACGCGCAGCCGTACGGCGCTTTTGGCAACGGCATTTTCCGTCGGCCACGAACTCTCGACACGCGCAGTTGTGCCCGGCGGTCGGCGGCGTCTCTCCGTATCAATCGCAACACGACGCGGTTCGCGACCGTGAACCGCGCGGGCCGTGGACGTGCGGTAACTCGGCGATCGCGATACCATGGTCGTGGTAGTACGCCCGTCGCCGCGCCGGTACCTTTGGGTACCCGTTATACCTATTATACGGCGAAAACGATCAAATGGCCCCCGGGCACGACGCCGCTGTAGGTGCACAATAGCAATAGTCATAATAATAATAAAATGTACTACGTCGGTGTTATTTCGTTCCAAGCAACGCGATCAGCGCGTGTTATCATGGGTTAGACCGTTAGAGTCTAAAAAAATTTTTTTACTTTTAAGTCATCAGAATTTTAGGTATAGGTATATAATTTCATATTTAACGACGTTTTTATCGTACTTGATAATTTTAATGACTTTATTTAATACTTAACTTAATAATTACTACAAATGAAAAAAAATTAAATCGGCTTTTCCGATTTCCCGTTTTTTGTTAAGCATAATGAATTTTATACTATAAGTATATAGTTACGTCCTGACCGCAGACGAATAACGACTGATCACGATGGCTGTAGAAACTACAACGTAGATAAAATTGGTCGCGCAACGAGCACAGTAAAATACGAAAATAGGATGAGATACGATAATGCTATTTATATTGTTAAATGACATTGTATCAACAAAAACGCTACGATATGGCGATACGGGATTAAATATGAAGAATGTATAACTGTATTGTTTTTTTTTTTTTATTTTGCCATTGTAGAGAAACATTACAGCAATGCAATTACTATTTACAAAAAAAATTTACAAAATATTTATATTATTTATTTACAATTATTATTCAAATTAGGAAGCCAGCGGAAATGATGGAGTTGATGATGTGGGTAGAACGAGAATTAAGGAGAAGATTTGAATCGGGAGTGGGATAACCTAGGGTGGATAGGAATGAAAAAAGGAGTTGTCTGCTAGGAGAGAGAGAAGGGCAATGGAAAATAATGTGGTTGAAGTCGCAGACAGATTCATCGAGGTGACGGGTACATAGAGGAGAAGAGTTGAGAGAGAGTTTGAAGGAATGATGAGGGAGTAAATTGTGGCCGATTCGAAGGCGAGAGAATGAAACTATTAAATGTCTGGGAATCTTTAAATTTTTAAACCATGGAGATTTAGGGATGGTGGGGACGATATATCTGTGCCAAGCGGCATAATTTGACGGTAACTGTATTGTTAATTTTTTCTTTTTTTACGTAAATGTAAAATATTATAGTTCTTTCGCGGGCCAGATATTAAATGATGGCGGGCCGGAATTGGCCCGCGGGCCGTAGTTTGGCCACCACTGGGTTAGACGCTTCGGGAAAGGGCGGAAAAAAAAAGTTGTCAAAATGCAATTTTATACGTTTTCAAATTTAAGATAAATTTTTTTTTCGGAACACGCACTTCAATGCTAACTTATAAAGAAAAAAATTCAACTCCATCAAACACACACGCACACACATCCTGTGCATATGTTAAGGACCGAAGGATTAATATTCCGTGTGGGCTAGACTGTGCGTTCCGCAGCGGATTATCCATTACATTAATATCCGTAAAATAATTTGCAAAATAAATTTCCGTCCAAAGTGGATTTTTTTTTTTCGTAAAACAAAACTGAATAAACACACGTTTGAAAGACCTTTGCATGTATTATGTTGTTTACGAACATTTTCGAATGTACGCAAGTCCATGGCGTATCTAAAATTATAAGGATAATATTTTGGCACGTACGCGCGCACACACACTCACACGTATAGACGCGTATAAATCCTTCAAGTGCGTGTGTATGTGTGTGTATACCATGTCGACGATAGATATTACACGAATTGAATTGAACGCATTTTTTTTTTTTTTGTTATCCGTAACGGGATTATATTTATTGACTATTGTTACATCGAAACCGAATGAAAAAACCGCAAGACAGCTCATGACATGAAAAATATTTCTCAGAGAACTTTGCTTTTCGAAGATATTGTAATTTAAATTGTATTATGTTCATCTCGATTAGTTCGGATACGTATTTTTAATATTATTTGTGTACTCTCGTCCATAAGTAGTGAAGTAATAATAACGCTGTACTAAAAACGTAACGTTTGTGTATTGATTTTTCAGTTTTCGCGAAAAATCTCTGTACGGTATCGTCCCTAAGCCGGATATCGATAGAAATAGATGCGTTTCCGTCGTGAGCATTGCCGCACAAATCAAACACAATAACAATATGTATTATATGTGATACGTCGTAAGCACCTATATAGACATTAATCATATGGTTGTAAAATAAATGCATTTGTCTTTTGCTCGGAACCAATTCGATTTGCCAGTCCAATAAATACGAGCGCAATAAGCGTTGTGACCTAGAAACCGAGTGGGTACACAATAAGGACCGCAAGTCATCTCCGGGGGTGGCGTTTATTAGATTTCTGTATTCGCATTAGGTCTGTGACTTTTTAGAATCGATCGGAATTTCGAGACGCGCTAACAAAGAAAATATGTGAAGACACAAAACGAATCGCGCACTGTTGTACAGGGTGATCGGGATTTCACGTTACACAATGTGCGGGAAAACAAAGAAAATCAAAATTTTGGATCATGCCGTTTCGAAAAAATTACATATTATGATTTTTCTGCGCGGTTCGCTTGTTCTGCTGATCGTATCGTATCATAACGCGAAATGTTGATCACCCTGTACGCGTTTCAGATCTCCGTGCCGAGTTTGTAACGCTGGCGGAGTTCGGAAGTTCTTGTTGTCGGAATTGAGTTAACGCGAAAACAATGATTGCAGCTTTTCGATTGCTAAAGTTGTGCATTGCGACATGTGATTATGTTACAGATGGTCCAGCCGAGCAGAGTAGGTGCAGGAACGGAATGGAAGGAACAGGTATTATTTTGGTTTTATTCGCGACATTGCGTGCTCATATATTTACATTATGACGTATTGTTTCAAGTTCCGTACACATGCCTACACATTTATCATTATAATTTAAAAAGACATATATCGCGTTGGCTTTCAAAATCGAAATCTATAAACGACCGTATATAGTTACGGTTTTGAAGTTGCCGATGTACGTACGAAATTCAAGCGAAATGATCGATGACCGACTGAAAAACGGTATACGAGCACACGCGTGAGCTGCGGGTTAGAATGCGTGTGTATGCAAATATCATACGGAGTTATGGGCATACTGCGTACGGCCTATGCAAGGATACGGTGTCTGCCTACGTAGCACACGTATCGGTTGATTTTTACGGGTAAATTATATCACGTCAAAAACGCGAATAGTACGTAGTCATTAATGTGCATGTGGTCGGGGGTTTTTTTTTTTTTCTTATTATTCGTTTTGTACACTTTGAGCCGCGAACGTTGCAGTGTAACGAATACTTTTTGTCTCGTGGTAAAAAAATCCAAAAAATCAACGGTATTGGAACGACGCGAGCAGAAAAAAAAATAAATGATCGACACAAACGGATGTTTGGTTTTTAAATTTTTGATTTCGTGTGTGTGTAATAACTGTTTAATAATTTTTTGCTCTCGGTGTGGTTCGACGACTTTTTCTTTTTTTTCGATTTCCCCGCGAGAATGATGCAAGTGTAAAACCGATTATTAAATTTGTCCGCGGACGAAAAATGCGAATAATGCGTATGAACATCGCGTAACGTAGGTACACGCCGGTTAGATTTTTACACTCTGTGTATATTTTAAGCAAATCGCATGGACCACTTGAAATATTGAAATAAAAATTTCCCGTTGGTAACAGCGTAACAAAGTTTCATATTGCACAAAATAGCTAGCGGATGAAAACAGTAGAATTACGATTTACGTGATTTCTGTCCATTTAATTATTCTAGTTGCATCCTGATTATAATACTATACAATTTTAAGTTAATGAACGCATGAATCAAAGTTGGACATTTTGAATAAACAAAAATTATACAACATTTAATATTAATTTAACATCAGGGAAGAAAAATACAAATAATTACCATCCTGTATATGGGGTTATATTGCTAGGTACACCTGATACTTGAATTTATTATTAATTTTTGTTATTATTATTGAAACAGTTAGTTTAGGTGTAAATGTGTGATGGATAATCTTGATTTTTTATCAAGAACTCGAATGACTATATAGAGATTATATTTATTAGTTTTCAATTACAAGTATACAATTACATATTTATTTAGACACAGAAGATGTTTCAATTTATTATATTAATTCGTTATTCATAAATATCATATAAAACTACGATTTATAACGGTTTAGTTGGTTCAAAAGTAATCGAAAAAATGAAAAGCTAAAATCAAATGAATGAGAAAATTTAACAATTTTACATTTACTACGAAATGCATATTATATATTTTGAAAACGACTGTGTTTTAATTGATTTCGCTCATTAAAATGTAAGTTTGTGATTTTTCTTCTCCAGTTCATGTGTGATCTAGAGTGGAAATTTCGACGTGGCGGCGCAGAATATAGGGATGAATTATTTGAAATAATATTATGAAACATTTATTTTGTATTATTTAAAACGCGATATTAACAAAGAAAGTTTTTTTTTTTTGGTTGATCACCTTACATAAAATTTGACGAGAGTAGTGCTTGCGTTAACTCGTTTCTTTTTTCCAAAATTATACGTAATAAGGGACTTGGGGGCATGACGACCACTGCACGGTTTATTATGCACGAGTAAACTCTCTATTTTCACCGTCCTGTAGTGGTTTTTTTTTTTTCGAAAATACTCGGGTCAATCAACCTCACTGACGAGACTCCGCACTCGGTGTCTAGCGGAGTCCACATGCAGCCGAAGACAACATATCGCGAGAGAGAGAGAGATGAGCTATTATTATATTACCCCGTCGAACCATCCCCGAGCTACCGTGTTATCGTAATCTTATGTTATTCATTACGATTTATAATATGTACAAACGGCGAAATATCTGAAAACTATAATAGGAATATTGACGAACTTACGTGTATGCGACGTGCGCGCGTGCAATACCTCGTATAAGCTGACAATAATCGAATTTGTTTCGCACGCACCGCGGATGGCGTTATCAACCAAATATAATGTATATTACGTCTATCGTCCGAATTTTTAGATACTTTATATTTTATTGTTTTTCGTTCCGAACTTTTGGAATCCACGAGGCACCTTCACACCGGACACGGACGCTCGCAGAAACCAAGGCTGAGCAGCATTATCGGGTGATAAAGTTAATTTTATTTCAACTTAACCGGTTACTTTTGGATTTTCATCCATTTAGAACTACTAGCTTAGCTTAATTGTTTTTTTAATTGACGTGAAATCAATGCATTCGATTTACCGTTTTAAAAAGTCCAGTTAGTATACTTATTATTTTCAGTTTTATCTTATATTTCATTAGTCGATCGTGTTCTCATGTCAAAAAATATTTCGGTTAATGCACTTGCAGACTTGTTGAAGATGGTTATTGACAATTATTTTAGTGGCTTCAAATAAATCAGAAATATTCCATACAGAAATGCTGTATAAATGTCGAGTTGGTAAATAATAAAGTAGGTTAGTGCTATCAAAAAAAAAAAAAATTAATTAATTAAAAACATAATAAACTTTTTTTAGCTTACTAAAAATTTTAGGTAAAAACCGTGTGCGTATCAACTTTTAACTTAACCTAGTCGACCAAAAATTAAATCAACCGCAAACTTTTTCTTATTAATGCATACCGTATATTAACTTAACTGAGTTAGAGAGAAAAAAAAAATTCATTAACTTGCCCAGCCTTGATAGGAACAGACAGACAGACGGACGGGCGCACGCACATGCACATGCACACGTCACTGCGAAATGTTTACTATCGTTCGCGTGCAATAATCATTTCTGTTCTGCGTGTAACCGTATCGCGCGGGCCGTATCGTTCGTATATTACGTTATATCGCCCACAGGTCCTAAAAATAACCGCGAGTCCGGAGGTGGCTTTTGAACGGCGGCCAAGTGACGCGCGTGCGCGCGCGCGCCTTAAACCCTATCCCTCGCGCTTTCCCACTCGTCCAAAACGCATTCGACACACAAGACGCCTGCGTTGTTAACCTGTAGCCAGGAAGTGATTCTTTTTAGAAATAATGTTAACGATGATAGTAGTAATAATAATAATAATAATAATAATAATAACGTGTACCGTACGCGTTGTTTACACCAGCGCACGGCGGCGTCTCGTAAATTTACGGAAAATCACACGCATTAAAATGCGCTTACGATTACGGTGACACGCGAACTGAGTAGACCTACCAGATCGACTGGATCTTACGGACGTTGATCCGAGTTGTACATGCGCGTGCTCGCCATGAACGTATACAAAATGTGTATTACCTGCAATAGTCCACCGCATTTTCACCGCTCGTGACTATATCGTTGCTTCGGGCCGGCGGCAGGACGAAACCCCTTCCTCGACGGGTTCGGCGGCTGTAAAAAGGACAATCACATCATATCATGTTGGTATACGAAAAATGTGCACGAGAAGAGCCGCCATACTATAGGTACACGCCGTGCGGACATTTGCTCCCCGTGCCAAATCCCGTCCCACTCTCATCCTTTAATATTATATTATATAATCACGCCCGTGTGCACGTGGAGGTATTTTGTGTAATGTTCGCGAGTGCGTTACCGTTCGCAATCAGCGGTTAATCGCGAACGGTGTTTTTCATAACCGTGAGGTTAATCAAACAATGATTAAAAGTATACGATGAACATGAGTTCAAATGTTTCGTATAATAAATTAATGATAAAACTAACGTGCTGTAAAGGATAAAATGATAAACACAATATACGTACAGTTAAAAGTACGAAGTAGAATTCATTTATATTTAAAGTGTATAAAAATTTATAAAATAATAGAAAATATAATACAACAATTGAAGTGAGGATAATCGATGCTTCACTACTGGGATTCGACCAACATTATATGATGAAAATTAGAGTAAAATTTACTATGTATGTGGAATCATAATATTGTATACATATTATATAACTTGTTTTAAAAAGATACAAAGAAAAATCGGTGAATCCATAGTGCTTATTTAAATTTGAAATCCCGATAAAGTTATAAAAGTCAAGGTCAGCAACCGTCTTACTTTCTTGAGCGTCATGTCGTATGACATGAGTTCTTTTTTTTTTCATTTAAAAACTAATCACAAAAACAGTTTTTTTTTTTTACTCGCAAAGTCGATAAACCAAAAGTTTTAGGGTGTACATTTCGCGTTCACAAATGGCCGATGAAACGATTATAAACGGCGGTCGCTAACGCTGTGTACAGGCATTTATATGTTATTTAATTGATACCGTAAAGGCAGTCGATACGCGGTACGAGTCGTCGTGTAATACGCGCGGACTTGGTGGACATCGGCGTAGCGCGTATTTCAGTCGAACTCAATTAAACCGTGTAGGTATATAATACATTCGTGTCGCATTGTGTTCCCGTTGACGGTGTGACGCGTACTCGCTTGTGCGCGTGCGTACACACGTATGCTATACGCTACAGTACGTGCATTGAAATGTGCTGTGATGTAGAACGCGACGATTCGTCAAGAACGAGACCCGTCGGCCGGTTTTCGGCAGTGCCGACGACGACGCCGTGCAGCGTAATGGTGATTTATTACCGGCGCGATGATCGCGAGGGAAAAATGAGCCAATAAAAAAATGTGCCCGAAGAACGATCCACGCGCTTTGACGCTTTAAAACGCATTTTCCGTCGGAGTTTTTCAAAACGTTTTTCGAATTTACGGTACACATGGGGATATAAGTGTTTAACTGTCATCGCATCTCGATTGAATTACAGATGATTGACGAGACGAGTAAATTTCTCTGTCAACGCGCGAACTGAACTGTTTTTATTTATTTATTTATTGATTTTTTTTTCCATATCGTAAGTGTATATTCTAATATATATATATATATATATATATATATATATATGCTTCAACGATTAATTATTAATATACAAACGAACGAAAAGTGTATGTCAATATGTGGTTGGGTAAAGGCAACGTTGTTGGCGAAACAAATGTAGTGCAAAGAAGACGGCGGTCGTGAAGGAAATTTAATGTTATAATATGCTAAAGACTAAAGTTTTTTCACGTTTGTGAATGGATTAATCATGATAAAATAATAGTATTTAATTTCGCGCGAAAACTTGATTTAATCACAATAATATGTATAACTCATGGCATTTGTTTTAGAAACGTATTCCGTTAGAGTTACAATTGTTGAAGGAGATTTCGAAAAAAGCATTTTTGTGCTTTCTGATCAATGCTAATTGTCTATACACAGGCTATGGCGGGTATTCTTTTTTTATTTATTTGTAATGAAATTCGTATGCAAAGTCAATTATAATCTTGGATTTCTTGTAAACGCTCTGAACGACTTGGTCTAAAACTTCGTAGTTAAAAATTCTGAATTTTTTTTAATATTGTAGAAATCTAGTGCAATCATTTTTTTTTTGTTTTTAGCTGAATCTTCACTATGTTGACGTATTTCACCGTTGCCACCAAGAAATATGGACTCTTGAAAGAGAGATTAAATGTAAATAATATTACAAAAGTGATGAGTGTTGGGCTTTCACTAAAAGAAAACTTAATTGCTCTTTTTATTTAATTTGTTTTTGCTGTGCTGCACTATAGCTAGTTTTCTTTGTTTAATTTATTAGCATAATAAAAATAAATAATCTTTTCAAAATAAATGTTCTTAACGTTTTGTTGAAAAAAGTCACCACAAATTCAGAGCCATAATAATAAATAAATTAACTAACAATACATTGATATTGTAATTTTGTATGTTCTGTATTTCTAACTGCAGTGAATGTTTATTATAATATGATGTATAATATGATGCAATATAATAATATATATAAATATATTATAGTATAATATAGAGATCAATGAAATAAAAAATGCATTAAAATCCAATGATCATTAACTATGAAGATTACCTAATTATTTTAAGGGCAACTATAAACGCACTAAAAGTCTACAACATCGAAATTTTGCATTTTAAAAATTTTATGTTATTTTATGCGTGTTTCAATAGCAGTGTTCGTCAATCACTTTAAAAATGAATGGGCCACTACCATGTCACCCCGAGCGCTTCCTAGGAAAACGTTTAAGACCGTAAACAATCAACAGTAAGCTGCAAGCGACACCGTCGACTACCATTGTCCATTATAATATTAAACTTGTTGATAATGAGGTGTACATGTATGGTTACCGTACCACCACTGCTCCCACAACCATTCCATTGTCAACGGCCTATTTTCGTTTGTCTACGAAAGCACGAACAACCCAACACACACATGAACTTAATTTAAAAATAAAAAATATGAAAAGAGAGAAATATGCCATGAAAGGAGAAAAAATCCAAAATATTATGCATTTATATGCAAAATAAAATTACATAGCCAGCTTTGTCTTATTATAAAACTTATTTGTTTCCTACGCTGCTATTCGTGTGGTTGTTGAAGACAAATATGTAAATTCCACAATAGTCCTCAAAGGGAATGCGTGTTTGCATTATCCGATCCCTACAGTTACGCCGCTAAAAGCTATATACGAGTATACTCACACGCACGAGCAATTACGCGCGTTTGTGTGCAAAGCTTTAAGCTGAAATCTACAAAGTTTTCACGAGCCTCGTGTGTGTACCTGCTCGCGGTTTCGGCGTGTACCCAGAGGATACCGGCTAGGTGTCGGGGTTGGGTTCAGCGTGGTAACTAGGAGCAAAAACGAACAGCTCGAATATGGTGACGCGCGTGCACGGCGCACTACCATCGTTAAGTATTATTTTGAGGTTGACGTGTGTTTTCTACGTACAGTTTATTAGAAGGTCCTATAGAGGGGGAGGGGGGGGTAGGCGAAATTAGAAGGGAGGCACATTTTGGGCTGAACAGAATTTTTTTTGTTTTGTCCGCTGCACGGGTCGGAATTACGGTGACATATTAGTGATGGCGTATGGGGCGGCATTTGTGATAAAATCGGCTTTGCGTACGAGTAGTGATATTGCGCGTGTTACCTGTTGTGTTACAGTTATGTTACCGTGGGTGACACCGTGCGTGCGAGAGTCTTCTGAGGCGGTGATGTTGATAGCGGCGATGGCGGGAAGACTTGATCGAAAGCACTCTCGGAGTAGCCGACGGGTTCGAAGACTTAACGTGGTCCGAAGTCGGAACACCAGGCCCAGGTGAATCGTGCGCTGGTTCCCATAACCGTAGGTCAGTCCAGCACGGCGTCTTATCGGCGAATCGCGATCCCGTAGTGCGCAGTTGTCGCACGCGTAGAAAACTGAAACAGAAGCAAGAAAAGTATGAAGTCAAACCGTTTCGAAACACTAGGGAGGGAACGATTTAATTCCCGTGGTGATTAAAGGAATACTTAATGACCTCACGTATCCGTTCAATAGATAGTATTATAATAAGCTACACGAGTTTATTAGCGATAAGAACTAATGTTCTTCAAACTTATGCATTGTAACATAAAAGAAAATTATTAACTGTATAAAACGTGTGTTAAAAATTATTAAATATTTCCAATATTATCAATTTAAACGAAATGTAAAATGAAAAAATGATATTATTTCCTTGGAGTATGATTGTACTATGTTCAAATACTGTTTCAGATTTAAAATGTCATCATCGGACATTCAGTCATAAAAAATGTTCTCATATTTTACAATCTTATTTATATACTGATGTTATTAGAAATATTTTTTATATAATTAATAATATAATTTATACAATATGTATACCTATGTATTTAACGATAAACCTTGTTATTATATTTCAAGTGTATCTAGGAGTAGAAAAATGTTATTTTTATGTATTTTGTGTATATTATAGAATTTAACAATTGTTGAAACATCGGACTCTGTGTAGAGTATGTAAATAATAATTATAATAATACTATGACGTGCAAGTGCTCGATGTACGTGGTAGATGACGTATTACGGTTTTTACTTTCGAACGGACCGAACGAATAAATAATACTGCGCGCTCGAGTAGGGAAAAAAGACAGTGACGAGGAGGTGACAATGATGTTGTCGTAGACACGCGCTCCATCGGGGACATCATCAAACAAGAAAAAAGAGCGAAAAAAAAAAATCGAAATCGTAGTATCGGCTTGGCCCGGGTGGGTAAACATGCAATTGCGTATGTAATCGTTAACAAGACAGCGGATATGAGAGGTGGAAGGGCCTGTGTAAAATTGAGCGTACAACGACATTTGAAAGCGTGTCAATCATAATACTACTCGTATCATGTCGTCGATTTGTCGGGATCGCGAGAACACTTACTAAATAATAAATATGCTAATACCAATAGGTATTTTAAAGTTAAGAAAACATATTTATGCGCCTGCGGTCGCTGATAATATAGGCAGAGCCTATTACCGCCGCGATGCTGATCAGATATAGACCGCGCTTCTGCGTAAATACCATATTGTGAGCTATGAATGTAACGAAAACGAACAGAAACGGTACGGGATAGACGTTTAGGACGTGACGGTAACCTACAACGACTGGTGGACATAAAGTCTCATCCCCGGTGCTCTTACTCGCTTAAACAATTAATTTGCACGAGGTACGGATACAAAAAAAAAAAAAAAATCACACCAACGTTCCACGATACGTTCAAATCGATTTTCAGAAGGTACGAGCATACCGTCTGCGGAGTACGTGGACATTTATCTAAAACATAGCGCGTGCGTGTATTACGGAAAAATGCAAAATGTTCGACTCCGGAGGGATGGGTGTACAATGCGCGTTTACCTGTGCGGGATCAGACAGCGAGCCGGATGATGACTACGGCGAAACTGACTCCTCGGCGAGTGAACGATAAAAAAACATAGCGGTTTTTATAAACGTACCGTTCGTGCCAGTGCGTTCTGATATCCCGACGTACGATTTATGTTCCCATTGGCTCGCTAAACGGAAGGGACCCGCGTTACGGTGTCCTATTTTTATTATCATTTTTTTTTTTTTTTCACATCGTCCTTAATTCGTCCTCGTCGTGACGACGCGACGACCGCGGCATAGCGCACGAGCGGTACGTGATATTGTGTGTGCAGACGTTATAAATTGATATTGACGACGTTCAACTCGCGCACTGTGGGTCGGGCCGAGCGGGGAAATATGACTAGTCGAGCCCCGCAACGGGTACTTCCTGTGTACGGAATTATACAGTGTTCTCCGGATGTTCTTTCCCCCCCCCCCCCTCCCCCCTCTTGCTGGGGTCACCGCCGTCGGTCGGTAGCGTCTTTACACACATCAATTGTGTACGTTTGCGTCTTGTTATTTTTCTCCGGGTCGTAATAGAAGTACTCAGAAGTTAATAACAGAAGGGCGGGCAAACACACGGCTTTGTCGTATTAACATAATATTACAAATTAGCGTTTTTTTTTTTTTTAAATTTTCTTTCGTTCTCGCCTCCCGCAACATACTATATTATACCAAATGTGTATACGGTTAACATTAACGAATTATACGGACACATTAACACGGACTATACGCAGACACACTAGTCTAGAAAAATACGAATCAAGCAAGGGAGCAAGGGTGCCGGGTGGTATACGATACGATCGAGTTGACGATATTACTACAAAATGTTGTTATAATATTATACGTTTTGACTAAAAGATATACTAATCGTATATTATCAGACCGTAATAATGATCTGTAACCATTTTTTCATCCAGCCGAATGTAATTTTTAACAATCGTTTTCGTTTACACATATGTACTCTTTTATCGGTGTAATACGGATCGTGGTTATGTTTACCGAAACGAACGAAACAAAAAATAATTGTATTACAAGATAATTGTCCGATAAAAGTTAATGTTGTAATATCTTCTCTTTTGTTTTTAATCTCGTTGTCTTGAAATCCCGAGTATAAGCTTTTATGGTACCATTTCTTTTAAACCACCGTCAATGTTCTGCACTGTATATGTCAACGATAACTCCTATTCACTTAGTGCAACAATATATTTTAATGTATTTTATATTTCTAGTAGACCATATAATGTTAAATGGAAAAAAAAATAATTAAAAACTATTGCTTATAATAATATATTATCTTGATAAAGTTGTAAATTTATGGTTTTCCTCATTTAAGAATAGTATTACATACAATTATTCTAACGGTGCACCCCATACGTACGGCTAAGTGAACTACTTAATAATTTTGATGTTAAAAACACAACGAAATTATTTGAACTTTATACTATTCCTTAACCGCAAGTTATTCATATTATCGCGAACAACATATAAACCGATAAGCGATACGCGCATTCCCGCCCTAAACTTTAAATTAAATCAAATAATTTGTTCACTACTACGCTATATTTTAATCAATCGAGTCGATTCTGTCAGCGCTTGTCAAATTCTTCCAGTGTTGACAATAACTTTTGTCTGACAATACTGTCATATGCTCGCTTGAAAGAACAAAACAAAAGTTAACCTGCTATACTCGTTATTTTTTTTCCCAAAAGTTGTCAGATATTGAATACATTGTTTGTGGTAAGCGTTGACCTCTCACAGAAAGTCTTTTTGACAGTCACTGATTAAGCCGTTAGCATAAACTTCCAATCTCCTCAGCGCAGACCGTAATGAAAAACATTATAGGAAATGTTCAACAATGCAATCTCTCTGTAATTATCTGTTGAAATTTCGTTCATTATAACGGCTTAAATGGAATAACATTATTCTACGTTAACCGTTGTGAGATCGTTTGGCGTTAAATTCGATTTGGTTTTGAGATTTATCGTATACATAGAATACTAAGCATGATCTAGTAAGTGCAACTAGCCAATAACGTCGAACGCAAATAAATAAATTGTGATTATGAATCACCGTGGTAAGGAGTAGCCCATTTTTAGTGACTATATAAGTAAAATACACCCTTGTGCAAATCGTCACTCGTCCACAACGATATATGTATATGAAGTACGAATAAAATCAAGTATATTTGATTTAAGCAGGACGGTTTAAATTAACTGCCTTTTAGATCCGGAGTTTTTTTTTTCGTTTTGTTCAGTACTTTTAATACCAGTAAATAAAAATTGAACATTAAAAATAGTAACATCTACTACTTGCATAGAAACGATCTATGCGATTCGTTTATAAATCTGAACTATTTCGCATTCGCAAATTTGAATGTGGCATTAGAGTGCTATGAAAACTGTGAAAACTCGAAATAGTCAACGTACAATTCGAATTAAATCGATTTCTGCAGACCATCGTACAGGAACATACTTTTACACGAAATTATAACGCGGTTGAAGACGCATGTATTTTTCCGACCCAAATGCTCATTCGTTTTCACTAGCGCATTTACATTTATCGACCATATTACGTAGTTACGGGGAAAAAAAAAAAGTTTTTTCCATCATCATCTCGACGAAATTAGTTTGCATTCATATTTTGTATATTATATGGAACAAATATATTTGTGATATGAAACACTGCACTTAGACTAATGACTAAAATGTATATAAAATACGCTTGTTCTTAGAAATCATTCGAAAATGTTAAATATAATACTGTTTCAAATAGTATTTAACTCTTTGATGAGAAAAAACATCAAATTCTGTTATAAGATAGCTTTTTACTAGAGAACTCTAGGAAAATAAGTAAACGCAACAAATTTCCCATCATTAGTATTATTAAGGTGACTGGATGGATGGATGTAAAACTACGTTATTAAAACACGGAGATTAATTTCCAAATGCACATAAGCACATTTCATTTAGGTACCTCAACGTTCTCGAACATAATTGTATGCGATTATCCGTAATTCTGTCGGGCTTATAATATTATCAGAAAAGTAATAATAATCCCGAGGTACCGCTCACCGGGACGTTCACTATTCTACTACATAAATGTAAAGCTTAAAATAAACTTTTTGATGAAATATAAATATTGATGTATTGTCATAAATGATCATTGTTTTCGTAGCTTAATATAATATAATGATTTTAAACTCACAAATACAGAAATACACTGGTACTTATTAGTTAAAAATCGAATCGTTTCGCGATGCACGAATAACAACAATAAATTAACAGTCGGAATTCATTTGCTGGCGCGATGTTGATTTTTTTAATTTTAGCTATGTATATCATTCGCATAACATAATTGTCTTGCGCCGTCACTATAAGTGATATAGGTTCGAAATCATTTTTTATTAACGAGGAAAAAAATTACAGGACGTGTGGAAAATTCAAAAAAACTAAAAAATATACGACAAGGACAGTTTTATCCTGTAGTTGCTGCGTATATGTTAGAGAGACAGATATGAGTAAATTATCATCAACATGATTAAACGTAAAGTGTGAAATGTATACACTCGCACGCATACGAACGAGTCCGGCATGCTCGTGGCACAACATCGTTTCGTGCGTGACCAAATCGTACGTCAAAAGATGATCATTTTTCTCCCGGCTCACCAATCGACCTACAATATCGTGACAAGGATTTTCTGAAAATGTACTTTGATTCATCGTTAAACCGTCTGGCGAACGGGTTCGCCTCATATTTGACCCGATTAAGCCGCGCGAAAAGAACACTAGATAACGTTTATAGATTTACCCGTCCATTTTTTTTTTTTGGTTGCCAACGTTAAGTGAAAACATTCGAAAAGCCAATCTCGATTTCGTTTCAGCACACTTAACCAAAACATAACGTTACGATTAGCGCCTACGCCAGTTTGTCGCAAGACACGTCGCGTTGAAAGAAAAGTAAATGGATAATTTGAGTTAAAAAAAAAAAAAAAATGAAAAGAAAAGGTTCCTTTTCTTCGACTCCGTTTAACGATTCGATTATGGACGCGGTAGTAACATTTTGCCGAAAAATAATTTTCACCGTGTTTATTTTTACGTTTCGCTAAAAATTTATAAGCGCACCGGTGTTCGCGGGAACGTTCAATCTTTTTTTTTTTCCGCGAAGCGTATATTTAAATAAACATCATGGTGCACCGTGTACACCCGCGTTAACGCGAAATCGACTGTAAACGTAATCCTCGTACCGTACCAGACGCGTAGAAAATATGTTTATGCAAAGTCGAAATTCGCCATAAACAAGAACCGTAATGACAATTCCAGTCGATTACAAGAACCCGGTCTTTCATGCGAACACACGGATTTCGCGCTCCCGGCGCAGTCGGAATAAAAGCGACAGGGCTTTCGGGTGCGTTCACGGAATGCTGCTGCGCGTTTTTACATTTTCTTCTCAGGAACCCGACCCCCAGCTACACGATGCACTAGAATAAACTAAACGGAAATAACGATAATGATATTAACGCGACGATAACACCCTCGGACCCTTCGACCAGCTTCGACACCCTCGGAAGTTGTAGGAATCGCATGTTGTTGCGTATACGCTCTCGACTCGTACCGGCCGAGAAATCCGAGGTGTACAGTGCAGCTAGTTTGAAAATAAAAAAATGTAAAACGCATGTCTTGCATATTTTGTCGGCTAAAAAAAAAAAAAGAGGTGCATAACTCATTGTTACCATACGCGTATTATGCGCACTCCGTGTTTTTCCAAAAAAAATTGATTTTACTCGGTTCAAATGATTTTCAAATGAAAATCTTACGAAAACATTGGTGGCTCAATGTAACAGCTTAACAGGCAAACGTATGTTTATTTAGTGTTTAACTTTGCAATTGCTAAAAATACATTTCTTAAACCATTTTTCCGGGGCGATAACATCTTGTTAAATTGCCGATCGCTTTTCACCATAGTTTTCGTCATTTCGTTTTCGGCATATAATATGTTTAACAATTTTCTCCGTGCGTCTTATTTTCTCGTATATTTTGTCATTTTTAGCTCCTACAACTTCCTAGACCAGAGGTATTCAGACTGTGCGTCGCGGCTCCCAGGGGCGTCGCGGGAGTTGTCCAAGGGAGCCGCATCATATAATTGAAAACCAATAAATATCTACAATAATCATTAGCTAACACATAGCTTTAATTAATATTGATTTATTATTTTATTGATATAATATATATCTACTAAGACTGTTCCATTTCTAGAACTATTATATAATCAATTGTAATATCGTTATCATTGTCAGATAAACCTTTCCAAGTGCGATGGTTATAGACGTTATAGTATGACGTGAGTCGCTCGTCTCACGTCGGAGAATACACGTCGCATTTAATAAAACAAATGATCATTTATAATTTAAAGTTTAATGTTAATTATTATTTGTTTTTACGCTTCAAATTGTAATACAGTCCACATTTAAAAAGCGAGGCTGCAATGCGATCCAACAAAGACTAAACATAAAATATCGAATCACAATTTTTTCTACAACAACTACTTATTTATAATTTTTTCATATACTTAATATGGTAAATAAATAATTAGTATGAAATATAAATTACATTCATATAAACATTGATTTTTTTGTCATTTATAATTTGGGAGCCGTCGAAATTTTGTGAACACTTAAGGGAGCCTTGGGATGAAAAAGTTTGAATACCTCTGCCCAAGACTCATATGGCCTCCGATCGATAACAAGCGAACCGTTATTGTATTGTTTGGTCTTGCACGTGCGGTTAGGCGGTTAGGCGAGCAGTTCACCGGGTCATGGTTTTCGACCGGCAGCCCCCCCTCGGAGCCGGGGGAAAATGTGCATGGCAATTAATTAAACAGACATCCGATTGGATTTTTCGGGGGAAAAACCGAATTGAAAACATGAGCTTTAATACGATTTCGACCGGGTCAGGCGAACATCAAGCGCGTGCAGTTCGTACGGAACGTGCCGAATGTGTGGCCTAAGCGATGCCGTCTTCTGCGCGCATAACCTGGTCACATTTTCTCGGCGCGCACACACGTGACCACGTACCCGGTCGCGGGTTCCGCGGTCCTCCCTTCAAAAGGGCCCGGTCGGTGTTTTTTTTTGTCGCGTACCACGCGGACTCGGCACGTCAACGCTGAACGCCGCCGCGAACGGTATTCCAACACGGCGCTCCCCGTCGGACATCCCGTGCGTTGAACCGTGATTCGCCGAGGGGAACGGCGACTACAGAACGCGGGACGTGTGTCGGTAGGCCCTAGACTAGGGTGACCATATTAAGAAAATAAAAAAACGGGACATCTGAAACGTCTACACCCCCCCACCCCCAAAAAAGAAAAATTCTTCCATATACATTAATAGCACATATGCACACAACTGTAGAGAACATGGTGTCTGTTATTTATAAATTTGGTTTCTAATTTTAAACATATATACGAGTAAAACTGTTTTATATTAATTGTTTCATACATCGATATTTTTTTCACAAACATAATATAATAATATTGAAATAACGGGATTAAAACAGGACCATCTTCTAAAAACGGGATAAAAAGCGTCCCGTTCGAAGTTTGTCGGGACAACGGGACATGATGATCAAAAACAGGACAATCCCGTTTTAAACGGGACGTTTGGTCACCCTACCCTAGACGTAGGACAGACGTTTTCAACGCCGTGAACAGTGATAAATCGTCTCCGGTCGTGAATGACCGACCCCGAGGTGTATACCGTTGGATTAAACGATTGTGTGTACTCGGAATGTTCGAAAGAGAGAAAAAGAAAAAATCAAATAATTAAGATTTATGATGAAATTTATGACGTTGTCGACGAGACATATTTTGTGAGGGAATGAAAAGGATTTCGGTTGGTTTCGAATCGATATTCCCGGTGTTCATTTACTCGTTAATCAAATGTAAAACGTGATTGATGAAAATCCACGATAACGGTATAAAAATATTACAAGACGAGAGAAACGCGAAAAATTCGCACACGGATAATAAATATTTTCCGAACTATAAATCGAGGTGCGATTCGGTCGCATAGTGTGGGAAGAAAAACGTTCTCGCGGATTACGATGTAAAGTGTACAAAACGAGTCGCATCATACGTTATTGGGCAAGAATCTAGAAAAAAACAGTATTTGTCTCGTTTGCTCTATAATATCGTATCCTAACGAATGTACTACGGTTTAACCGTGCGTGCAATAATACGCAACGTAATTAAAAATGCATAGTTTTGCCAGCGTCGTCCAAAGTGTTGCTCAGAACTGTAGAAAGAAAAAAAAATTAAAAAAATACTCGCAACGGGGATTTCCTTGTCTCGTATGCAAACTTTCGACTAGTAGAAGCGAAGTGTACAAATATACGAGTAGCCTACTGTGACATCATTAGACCACATCGTGCGTTTGCACAATACTGGTTGTAAGCGTGAAAAAATTAAAAACATTTTAGGAATACAGTAGTCACTCGGTAATTCGAACCTCGATAATTCGAAAAACTCCATAAATCGAACTTAACGCTTAGTCCCCTGAGAAAACTTCTATAATTAGAAGAAAATACATGTATTTTCCGGTGCCCTCGATAATTCGAAATGTCTGTCAGTGGTACACACTCAATAATTGGAATTTTTTTTCCAGAACCTCTATAATTCGAATTCCCTTAAACGCGGTTATACGTATGTTCATATTATCATTGATTAAATATATATGTATATTTAATCAATGATATTATGTATAAAGATTATGTACAATCTGACGTATTCGCAATAAAACTAATAACGAGGGTGATTAAATATTATGGTAGTTAATAAAGAAGCAAAATCTTTTGTGTCAGGATTGCATCAACTTTTCGAGCAATCTGAAATGGACGAAAAAAGATGCGATACAATTTTCAATGCCATCAGTAAGTTAGATAACGCTATGGGACCAGATTGTGGCCAACAATGTAACACAACAAAAAATAACAGATTTATTTAAAATGTAAAATATAATAATATAATAAATAAATGTCACCTAATAAATGTAAAATATAGTACATAATATGTTTAATAAATAAATGCTAATTGATAAATGTAATACATACATATAATTTTTCACCTCTCTTTAATTCGAATTACAGTCGGGTCTCGATAATCCGAAGGCGATTGGGGAAAGGGGTCGTTCGGATTAGCGATTAGTTCGGATTACCTATGGCTTAAAAAAAACATCAATTGTATTGTAATTTAAATTATGAAATTTTATTTATTAATCGTGTAAAAACTCGTAATTTCAAAAGACAATGAAAATATAAAAATATTAATATAATTATGAGTATAATTATGAACCTTACTATTTAAAATATTGATTTATTTTTTTTTGTACACTGGTTTCTATTATGGATTGGAAGAAAAATACGCAAACAAATGTTACAATACGCAGTGTAAAACGATCTTTATGCAGTACGACACTCAACTGACGAACGTATGTTCAATCGACGTTCATAAATAAACGACATACACGTGCGATTACAAACATAATCGAAAAAATTTACTACCGGAAAATATTATTTATAAATACATATGTACATACATAAGTACAATGTACATATTACATATAGCGATAAGATAATTCTCAAGCCCGTTCGGATTAGCCTGTTTTCGGATTATCGAGACCCGACTGTAAATATTTTTCCCTCGATTTTTTAGAAAAAATTTTTTTTCAAATCGAATTTTGAGCTCGGTTCCCTGAATTTCGAATTATCAAGTGACTACTGTGTTTCTACGATACGCGTATTCTCAACTGTTTTCTCGAGAACAGAATGTAATAGGGTCGTCTGAATCTTTAATGTTATATTAAACGGAGCTTTCGAGCTTAGATTCACATACCTAATCACACACATATACATAGCTGCATAATAATATGTATCCGAACCCTTAAGTCGATATATGCAGACGGTAGATTTCAACGCGGAATGATATTGAACATTTCCGCGGTCTGATAACATAATATATTTGTGCCGATCACTGAGTTTTAATACATACCTAGCATTTTTTTTTATTTTTTTTTTATTCGAATTTAATAATATGCTAACAATGTTATTCTAAATAATTCACACGAAACAGTTTAACCGTACGCGTTCTGCTTCTTATGTGCGATATTTCAACGTCGATTATTCATACAACAGTAACACAATATATTTAGATAAATATTTTTTTCATCCCAACACGATCACTTTCCGTAGTTAAACATAGTTAATAAATATACTTGCCACGTCTTTCTAGGAATTGCATGTACGAAATTGGTTCATATATTATTCATGTTTAAATATGTTGTTTTTTTTTTTTTTTATCGCAAAACGTCAAAAGCGGTATTACGGTTCGGCTGGAAAAGATAGTTAATATTTATGACTACAGTACACTATATTATAATGCAGTTATTTATTACATCCGTCGCTGTCCTATAAAACCGACAAAAGCGGTCGACGTTTTGAAAACGGCCCATTGAATTGTAGATCAATCGTTATCAATAATTAAAAGATTAAAAGATTCATATTTGAACCGCGATAAGGTTGTTTGGCCGAAAAAACTGTTTCGAAACAAGCTGGCGTGTCAAATATAGATTCTCCGCAGCACTAGTAATATTTCGCGTTCACATCGAATTCACAAATGTGTACAATAAAATATAATAATGTGAAAGCGTCTGGCGTATTATTGTACGAAATGAGACCTTTTTGCTTTGTTATTTTTTTTTTTTTCCAGAAAATGCCATCTCGTAAAACCCTCGAGCACGCGCACGCACATCACGATCTACTCGAAATTGTATGCTTACAATGTTTCAGTCGACTTTTGGCCACGGCTCACCCCTCTCCCCGTACGATTCGACGACCCGTCCCTTCTGCAGACGAAATACTGTTGATTGTATACTACTGAGTGTATAGTACTATAGTGCATACGCTACGTTAAATTGGGCGATTGTAAACTCGGCTCGAAGAAAAAAAATGTTCAAAAGGTCTATTGTAAACTCGGACCGTGTTTTTTTCAGGTAAAAATGATTTAGGTGTAAACTCGGCCAAGGGTTTATTTTCAGGTAAAAATGATTATCGTGTAAGCTCGGCCCAAATAAAAATATTCTTATGATATTTGAGAACCATTTAGCATTACCCAAAGGACAAGAGGCCACGAGGAGGCGATACTCATTATCCTCCAAAAATTATTTTCAGTATGTAGAATGAAATTCGTTATATTAATGTAAAAGTGTGTTAAAATGTAAATAAAATGTTTAAGTATTGGATTTTATTTGAGTATTCAGAACAAAAATTATAAATAAAATGCATTTATGAAAAATCGTATGTATAAAAAAGGATACAAATATAAAATTGTTCTGTAATTATGTAAGATTATAATATAAATTTAATTTTTTAAGTAAATAGCCATATTTTTTATGTATTCACTCACCGATATTTCCTTATTTTTATATTTTTAAAGTGTTTTTTCTAAGATTTCTTGTTTTTTTCAGTTTTTGTAATTTGAAATTTAAATTGTGCGTTCAGGCTAATCATTTTTTAATTTTTAACTATAAATTGTTCATCACAAGATACAAAAATGTCCGGGCCGAGATTACAATCTACCTATTTTATTACCTAAAATTTCCGGGCTGAGTTTACAACAAAAAAGGTAACCGCGGGCCTAGTTTACATTTGCCCGTTAAATTACACGGTCGTATTTCACTAGTTTGCAAAATTCCAATTAATCCCGCAGGGATGGCGAAACGTTCAAGGGTTTGGTATTGCTGCACAACATTATCCGAGATGTATTATTATCATTATCATTGTTCCGTACATGAAACACGTCGAAACATTATTCAGACCTATGCGATTTGCGTACAATCGTTTTCCCTCTAATTCGTAAAAAACATTTCTGCTTTATAGGGCGTAATTATATATCCCCCACCCTCAGGTCATATTATTATCGTTTTTTAATAACACGTCATGTTGCATTTTTAGTAGATTAACTCACTCGGAATAAGGCATTTGCTATTCCTACCCCCCCCCCCCGCCATTCACCTTTACAATTATTGTTGTAATACTGTCGTACACGTCTGCAATGTGTAATATTAAATAATTATTTTTTATGATGATTACCGGCGATATATGCCGGTCGGTGCTCGCTCTAACGCTTAGGCGGTTACGTGGTTACCGGTTTGGGCCCCCGGCAAACCACCGTCGGATGATTCGTGGTGAGTAAAAACAATACGGTGAAAACTCACGTGCTTATTGTATACTACTCTAATTGGTTGGGTGGTAGTAATTTTTTATTTTTCTTAGAGCTTACAACGTCAAGAGCTAGGAACATTTTTCAAGCTTACGAAAAACAGGTTACCGACAGTGTGGATCAGCCTGCAAGTCTAAGTATGGCTTACATTACTGTATTAGTATGATATGACCTTATAATACATACGAGTATAGCTTTTGAACCACGATTTTGCTGTTTACGAATTCTCAAACGCAAAAATGTTGCGGATATTCGTGATTTTTGTCGAGTTCTGTCAAAATTTGAACATTCGCAATACCCGATGTTTGTCGATAAAAAAAAGTTGTTCGTATGTGCTTCCGACGTTTTTCGCATTGGAGTGCGAGACCAGATTTTCGGAATTCCCGTACAAAATCCAAAACCACTGTAAACACTACCAAACCGTATAATCGAAACGCGCACGACAATAATCTCCGTCGTCGCCATTGTTTTTTTGTCTCGCAGATTCGGTCTCGTATCAAATAGATGTTTCTCTTGACTACGCGCTATCCATTCCATCATCTCGTGTACCATTTCGCGTTACCACGTTCGTGTATAACCATCGCGATTCCAGCGAAAGGTCCCGTTCGCCACTTTCGTCGTCCGAAGACCGCACGAGTCCGCCACCAACTCGCCGTTCCCTTTCCGTAAGTGGTCGTCAGCTGTGACCCGATTGTCTTGGATTTTTAGGCTGTCCGATTACCGCGAACCCCGTGCGACCATTGAGCTCGGACGACGAGCGCTTCCCATCTGCCGTTTTTTTTTTTTTTACTTCTCCACCCCGCATTGATATACACGAGTATGTTACACTAAGCGTTTTCGGTTCGTCGTTCGTGTTCCGTCCCTGTACGTCGTCCCTTGTCCGTATCGTTCTCGTAGTGTTCATCGTGTATTATAGCAGGTTGTTAACGTGGCGGACGACTACGTTAGATTGCCTACCCGCCCGAAACTCGGGCGCACACCAACAAAGATAAAATAACCTATGGTGAAAGACATTGGTGAAGTATTTTATAATATTATGATCTTCATTATTCATATTGAAGTTGCCTTAAAATGTCAGTTTTAACACTCAATATCTGCAGGGCTAAAATGTTCGGTCTTTCGTCCAGCATAGACATCTGGGACAGATTTTTTAATAATTTCAACTTTGAAAATGTAATTAATGATAACTAGGGTTCTGATTTGAAGGCAATATATTTAGTAAAAAAAGCATTTAAAATGTAAAAAAAGGCAAAAAAAGGCATTTAATTTATATAAAAAAGCAATTCATAAATATAATACAAAATAAACTAGTAGGTATTAAAAAAGAAATTGACTACCATGTACTTTGATAAGCAGTTTTCAGAAAAATGTTGACGGTTTGGGCTTAAAATATTTTTATACATCGAAAAGGATCGTTCTGCGTCCACCGAAGTTATCGGGGCGTATTTCATACATAAATAATTATCTAAATTAAGATAACTACTTGATAAATCGTCATCGATAATACGATAATACGTAAGCTGTGTATAAAATCATAATATTAACTGAGAATCAAACACAAAAAAGGCATTTATAAGTAAAAAGGCAAAAAAAGGCAAAATAAAAATGCATACATCGTCTGAGAAATTAAATGACACTCATTTTTGTAAAAAAATTATTATTCTATTATGATTAATAAAAGAAAGGCATTTGCCTTCAAATCCGAACCCTAATGATAACATTAATTAATTTTCAAAGCAAACTAAATATTGGGAAAACCATCTCTGTCATTTTTTCCTAAACGGAATACATCCACTTCTCTTCGCAAGTCAATTAATTTTTTTCTTATTTTGGAAACGCACTATAAAATGTTTTACGCTGAATCGGTTCGTTGTGCTTTACTCACATAAAGTTCGCAACAATATTTCTAAAGAGTTTTTTTATTATATAACACACAATTATTTGAATGTATACTAAAATGTTTTTATTTTTTGGCGCAGCCTATGAAGCTTGTGCTTGATTACGGTCCTGTGCGTTCCCAAGTCGAAAAGAAATCTGCGACAGAGTAGAAGTTTTGAAAATAACAACTACACTTCCGAATTATCTCGTTGTTATCATCATGTTATCAAAATAAACGAATGAATAGAATTGAATTAAGTTCGTGGATAAGCTCACTGGGGTACCGTTAAACACCTCAAAACGCAATAACGTGCTTTTCATTTCGGAGTGTGGGACGGCGATATGGTTGCTTATCGAGGAAAACCGTATAACACACAATCAACGTAAAAACTTATCGTATACGGCAGAGGTATTCAAAATGTGCGTCGCGGCTCCCTGAAGGGGCGTCGTGGGAGTTGGCGAAGAGAGCCGCGTCTTGTAATCTATAACCAAATACCAATATTAACTTATTATATAATGTATTTTTAGTATATTAAATTGTATATTTGCAAATTACTAGTGAAAACTTATCAATTGTGTGTTTATGAAGGTTTAGAAAGTACATGTTATTAATATTTAAATTTTTTAAAAAATGTTACCGTCACCATATCAATAAAACAACCATAAAACGTTTATTACTAATAATCATGATGAAATTAATCCCGATGCATATTCATACTATACAGCAATACACATATATCTAATCAATAACTTATACCGTTACATTGAAATAATTTGTTTTCTTTTTAGATTTTATTTTGAGTTCGTCATAATAAGTAATTACTTATAAAATGTAGTGCCGCTCATGTTATCGTTTTTAAATAACAATAATTTTGGTAGCTCGTAAATGTATGCAATATAGGTGATTTAGTGTAATTCAGTATAATCCCGTGGGACTTTGAAATTCCTACCTAGAGTTTTCACTTGAATCCGCCTCCCCCGGATTTACCTCCTTGAGTCAGTCAGTCGAACACAAATCGGACCGTCATTATGTTTTTGATTCGAGTGAATTGTTATTCAGAACGCTGTTGTCGCGAAATAACTAGAAGCCGCGCCGTCGATCTTAACTTTGTTTTTTTTAAAAGGTAACACCATAATTTTACGCCAAATTTTGATCATTTAATTTTTCTGGAAATGTTGATGTAACGTAATCAAAATTTGGACAGTTAATACTTTCGGAGTTATTCAAATTAAAAATTAGCAATTAGCGATTACATGTAATTACAAATTGTATCATAAATCATAATATTAGGTATTATAATACTATTTTTGTTAATACTTAAATTAGAATTTCTCGAAAACTACTCGTTCGAATTTTGATTGCAATACATCAAAATTCATAGACAAATGCCCTCAATAAAATAAACAATATACCACAATGAAAAAAGTATGTTTCCGTTTGAAAAATATAAATTTGTATCACCACAGAACACCCATGAAAAAAAAGGTATGGAAATATATATATATTATGAACTAAAAATAAATGATTATATTATTATTTTAATGTTAATATTATGCAGTACAAAATATAATATTATAATGGATACAGACTATATAGTATAAATACGAGTAGTTAATGAAAAATGATAAAACAAAGTAAACCTTGCGTGGCATTCAAATAATTTCGATAACATAATAGGTACGTAGTTTGTCATTTTTAGATAATTTTAAAATTAAAGATAACGAGACAATGACGAGGGAAATGTATAAATACAAATTGTACATAGAGTTTGTAGTTAGTCTTAGTTATATTATAAATACATGCCTACTTTAAAAATTTCGGGTGGGGGGGGTGAACCCCTAAAACCCCCCCTGGATACGGGCTTGATTAGTGTACTAATATCTAATACTATTCACGTTTTCCGTTATGGGAGGTCGTCGTTTCGGTAGTGCACGTCCGCCGTCCACCACCACTCATTTCGGTGCTAATCTCTCATATTGTAACGTACTTTATATAATATTTTCCTGCGCGATTTGCGTTATTCAAATAGGATTTTTCGTTAAAACTTTTAAATTTTCGCTTGGACAATGCGATGAAATGCGATCACATTGTACGTACGATGCGCGCATATGCCATTGTAAGCCGTTGATCTGCAGCGTCGGCGTCGTCCGTGTTCCGGTTGTCACTTATATTATCCCGTTGCGACAGTGAGATCCGTCTACAAGTCTCCATTGTGAACAGGGGTCGTACAACTTGTACAAACAACATGTGCTGAGCACACAATAGTAATAAACAAATTGTATTTTTTTTTAAATTATTTTCCTTCGCATAATAGTATTTTAGTGATCATAATGCTTACCGACTATAACGGCGGTTCTCGAAAGACCGGAGTGCCATTCTTCGTGTCATCACTTTTTTTTGTCACGCGAAACCTCTCGAAATAGCTCAAAAGTGCGAGACTGTTTCGTATACCGGTGTAGGTACACGTAGACCAGCTTTGACGTAAATTATCCGCTCATAACATGTTTTATGGCTAGCTTGGATGCAGTCGAAGTGATTCCAACGTTTCTGACATCGATTTTAGACCGGGTAAGATGCACAATTAGGTTTATGCGGTTTAAGGAGGATACCGAGTTCATCGTGGATCTTTCGTTGATCTTCGTTGTCAAACGATTCGTGGTGTTCAGTTTGTACTCGACGGGACATCATTAATTGTCGTCTTACGTTTTTTCAAAAGGCTTTGAATTCTTTCAAGTACACGTGTTGGCTGGATCATATTTAAGATTTTCGCTGACTTTGCTTATGATTAACTTTATGACTACTTAGTAAGTAGGTAATCATAATTATAGAGATTTGTGTTATCCAATTTAGTATTAAGATAAAAACAAATAATTTAAAAAAAAAAAACAGGCAAATGCAGTGAAAGGTAAATAATATTATAATATCAAATAACAGTATATGTACTAATAAATAAATAGATATACTCCGTGGTTGTAGATCGGGAACCAATATTATACAGTTTATTTATATAATATATATTTATGAATTATTCATGTAATTTATAATTTTCCCGAAAACTTTTTTGCAGTCGCCGTCAAAATTACATCGCTCCCTTAGATATGTCGTTACTTATGCCCTCCCCCTCCCCCGAACCGCCCCTTAAATATGGCCCTGCGCGTTGGTTTTTCAGCGTGCACAGAGATCGGGACAACCAAAATCAAAGCACATTACGAGTATTATATAAAGCGATACCGTAGTGGCAGTGCGGCGTTCGTACGTAGGATGTATTAAAATATTGTTTAAACGTACGGTTTAATCACGAAGCAGCTGAACACAAAATTGGTGTTTAATGTACCGAAAATAAATTACGAATCATGCAACTGTCCTATCGGTGCATGTACACGTGTTTAGGGGGTGTTTTTTTAGCTGCAAGTGAAAATGAACACGACGCGCGTGTTTTATTCATTTACTTTTCAACGGAAAAAAAAAAACCATTAGGTAGACCGGTCGAATCGGCTAATAGTGCACTATACCGCATATTTCTGTACGCGATAGCGTAATTGAATTATTTAAATATTTTACAATGGCAGTCACATTCCGGTACGTTGCAATGATGTAGTCTGCGAACACAGTACACGCGTAAAAATATTTGAATCGCCATACACAGTCGCGCGTTATACATGATATTATATTATTCACGTGTGTTTGCGTGCATAATACGCAGGGTGTCCCGCCGTGGATAACGAAGATATTCAAAATCTGTTTTTTTTTTTTTTTTGTTACAAGACCCGCGGGGACAAGCATAACACGTTTTTCATATTTTCACTGAACTCAATGTTCTGGTAAAAAGTTAACATTTTTTTTTTATTTTAAATTTTAAGATGACCATTTTAAAGAGTTTGTGTTTCCGAAAATGTTTTTCAACGAATTTTTCAACGTTTTATCGTCCACATAGTTTTAAGTCATTTTTTTAGTTTCCAGAAAAATTGTTAATAATTTAATGATGATTGATATCATCTCGCCTCGTTTTCTGATAAGTTTTGTTCAATATTTCTTAAAACTAAAAACATTATTCATTGAGGTTAATGAAATGTTAAAACGTCAAAATGTTCAGATAAATTAACCATAAAAATCTGCAATTTTATTGAAAATAATAAAAGGAAAAATGATTTTTTTAACTTTTTTACCAAAACATCGAATTCTAATATGAAATATTATCCGTCGTCCTACATAGTACCCGTGGGTCTTATGAACAAAAAAAAAACAGAATTCGATCAGCCGCTTATTACCTCGGGAGCTAACGCAGTGGCAAGGGTATGGTGAACTATGCCTACGCCAGGGGCGCAAATTATGAAGGGGCGCAAATTTGCGCTTTAAAATTGGCACTTATTTTTATCGATGAATTCTGTAGCCTTAAAGCAAGAAAAGAAAATTTTTAAAGTTTGAAATTTACATTGTAATAAAAACTGATGGTTAAATAATTTTGTATTACCTAATTATATACATAAAAAATATCATTCCGTATTTTCGTCAATTTTTTACTCGGTAAAAAGGCGCATTTTCCTAGGTTTGCCAGGGGCGCTAACGAGTCTTCCTACGCCACTGGAGCTAAGGATAAATCCTCGGTGGTGCACCTATTGGCACTTATTTTTATCGATGAATTCTGTAGCCTTAAAGCAAGAAAAGAAAATTTTTAAAGTTTGAAATTTACATTGTAATAAAAACTGATGGTTAAATAATTTTGTATTACCTAATTATATACATAAAAAATATCATTCCGTATTTTCGTCAATTTTTTACTCGGTAAAAAGGCGCATTTTCCTAGGTTTGCCAGGGGCGCTAACGAGTCTTCCTACGCCACTGGAGCTAAGGATAAATCCTCGGTGGTGCACCCTGTATATCGTTATACTGTTTAGTGCGTGTACAGTAGTACAATAATAATATGTACACCGTAAACCTGTCCGGCTGTCGCTAATGGGGCATTACCGTTCCGTCGGTCCGCGGTCCTCCGCGTTGTACCTGGTCGTTTCGTTTGTCCGAAACTCGTGCCCGGGAAACGCGCACGAACTTTACCCACTCGCTGTGGGCTGTATTCCGTGCGCAATATCGTAATGGCGCATTATATAATATGTAACCCGCAATGTGTACGGTCTTACTCGTTTCGCGTGTACGAGGAGACTACCTATATTGTTATTGCACACGCGCGTACTGCAACTCGAACGTAATGCGACGTGCACTGCAGTGCCGATGCTGAACAATGCGCGCGAAACATAATGCGCGTTGCAACCACTTACGAGCTCGTATAATAATGCACAATCAGTGTTCACTCGCACATCGCGTATTATTATAATATGGGGTTCTCTCGTGATTTCGATCCGTGCGGTGTACAACGTTATTGGTAAAAACATAAACTTTTTTTTTTCTTTTTTCGAACAACAACACGGGAACTTTCGCGATTTCCGAGGTTTGAAATGATATTAATTGTACAGCTCTTCAACCGCCGGGCGAGATGAATGCCGCTTGAAAAAACACTGTTGATCCCTACGGATCTCGATAATCTTCATTTACGTGTACTGGCTAAAACGTGTAGCGCGATTCCGTTCGACGCAATATGAGTATGAAACACATTTGATTTTCGCCAACTTTTTCGATGTCCAGGTTATTTAAACGAATGTGCAGTCCCTAATCACTGTTTGGTCATGTCGATAGGAAACGTCAAACTATGTAATTTACGAACAATTCTTAAACCCATCTCAGATCCGCGGTGATGACGTCAAGACAAGTTTATATGTTAAAGATAATATGGAATACCGGGAAAATCGAACCTCGAATAGAAATTAATAGTTTTTATATACCTATGTAATTGTAAGAACAATTGTACAACATTTTTTTAATAAATTATTATAAGTTTTTACATATTTTTTATATTCTGTACATTTTAAAACTAAGTATGTATTAGCAATCAGTTATTGAACTCTTTCACTAGCGATATTATGCTTTATAATTATAACCTATACACTTGAACAAGATTAGAAATTAAAATTATAAATTCCGCTTGCTTTCTTACACTAACATTTATTTATTTCGATATTTATCGCGTCGATCATACCCCTGTCCTCCTAACTTAGGAAAAGTACGAGCTGCTCCTCGAAATGAAATTCAATTATTCGATATACTATTGATCTAAACAAACTTTCCTTAAAAATCATAAATTGGTTTCTGCTGTGTAGTATTAATACGGTATTCCTTGAGTATTCGATTTTACAGAACTTCACTTTTACTGAAGTATATTTTTAAATGTTGATTGTTTATATAATATTCGTTTATAGATAAATTATGAATTATTACTTAAGATGTTGAGATGTTTGTACCAATAATACATCAGAGATCACTTCATGCTCTGTCTATATCTGGAATTTTAACTTAAACTTTAAACTTAAAATGTTGACTTCCCAATATTTTCTTGGAAAAATCGTACTTCGGACATTTTTCCGTAATTTTAGTTGCTTGGATTTTTATATAACTTATCGACTCTTGTCTTGTTTTTGTTTGTATTTTCAATTATTTGATCTTCATCATCTTTTTCTACTTCATGAAATACTACTGATTTTATTCACATTGCTATTACTATTATCAATCTGATATGGACATATTATTGGAAAACAATAAATAATTATAAGATATAAGAATATAAATAGTAAGTAAGAGACCATTATATTTATAATTAATACTTAGTTTTTAAATATCTATAATATACTAATAGTAAAATGTTGTTTAGTTATTATTATATGTGGGTATAAAAATGGTTTATTTCTATTACAGGTTCATATTACCCAAGCAGCACCAAATTGCATGATGTTGATACGGATACATTACACATATTATTTTATACTATTATTTTTAATTTGAATACAGATTATAATACTTGTTTTCTAAACATAAAATATTAGTTCCGAGTGAAAAAAAACTACAAAATCAATGGTTTTAACATTATTATTGTGCCTTTTACACTTCCTTGCTACTAGTTATTTTAATAACTTTGGCATTGTTCAAAGGAATGTGATTTTTATTTTTTTATTATAATATATTCTTCGTCAAACAATGTTTTGTAAGTAGAGAACATATTTGTTTTTTTTAAAACGTCCTAAAACTGTTTTAAGAGTAAAAGTTCCGTTTTAAAGGTCATATAGATAAAACCATAATGTAAATTAGGTACGCATGTTTGAAGACTTTCGATTATTTAGAAATGAAGTCGAATCGGTTCGAACTCTGGAAGAAAAACGCTGTTAAATACATATTATTGGTGTTGAATTAATAATATTTTATCCGTCATAACGATCGGTGTTGATATCGTATACGATATGCGTGTTGCTTTCTCGCAAATGTTTTAGTGTTTAAATAAAAATACGTTTCACTCGGAGTCTAAAAAAAAAAAAAATAATAATAATAACAATTCCATTGTACGTATACATATTTTCGTCGCTGTTTGTCTACTACCTTGGCTGCGCGCCGCACGTAAACACGCCCCTTCGCGGTCTGCGGTACGGAGTGGCTATACGATCATCCGAGATATGGCGTGAGACTTTTCGCTCGAAATATAATGAAATGGTAAAAATAATAAAAAAAAATAAAAAATAAACTAATATTTCGCTCGGAACTCCATGACGACAACAAGTAGCACGCCGTGAACCCATCGTTGCACCTCGTCGACGGTGACACACGTTTCTTGCGGTGGAACGTCGCAGTCGGAAATCCGTTTCACGTGTAGGCGCGCACATATTATTATGCAGGCAGGCACCTACACCCCGTAGTACCAGACCGTTGGCGGCCAAAAAAAGGAGAAGAAAGAAAAAACCTACTCGACGACTGCAAACTCCGCGGGAGCTAGAGGGAGATCGACGGAGATCGACGTGTATTGCGTCACGATGCGTGGAACAGGTGCGCGCGTAGAAAATCGCATTACGTACACCGAACCGCGTAAAATTCGGCCCAACGAGACCAGTTGAATTTGCCCACTCGGGCGACGTCGCGTGTGTTATCAGTACGTGATATCACGACCATCATCATCATCATCATCATCGTCATTGGATCATTACCGCTCGTAAGCCGTGATGTGTGTACGGTACAACACGAACAATGCCGTTCTCGCCGCTCAGCCGTCTATACGGACTTTGGTGCGGTTCTACGACGCATTCCGGTGCTTCCGTGCGATCATACGCGATACGTAGTATTTTACATAAGTATACGGTTTATGCACCGTCGAGTGGCAGCGCTTTTTTTTTTTGCGATTTGCCCGCTCTGGGGTGACAAAAATTAAATAGATTGTTATTTAAAACAACTGTCGCATCAAAACGATTGATATAACCACGAAAATGCTAACGAATTAACTTTAACATTAAACGTAGGTAAAATACGTGATCAATTACACGATGGAATAAAAAAAATCAACCACTCAAAAAAATATTCTGTCGCCACCCCCTGTTGCTCTCCCCGAATACGGCCCAAGTCTCTGTCTACTCGAGAACGCCGTTGTAGCGGGCACGTCTGCTGCAGCATGACAAACACGGCTGTTCTTAGGGGTAGAGGGACTGGTCTGCAGTTTCGTTGGACAAATTCGATCTGTCAATCGTAATACGTGTTCTTCGAGGAATTGGGACAACACTGTGTATACTATTATAAATTAAATAACTACGACAAGGAAAGTATAAATTCTGTAAATCGCTTTAAACCGAGACGTGTACTACGTGAGTATTCAGAATTTTTCGACCGTTTGTTAAGTTCTTGTTAAAAACGTTGGTCTATGTGTTTTCTATATCTATAGCTATATACTTCAAACTTTTAACAAAACATTTTTTTTTTTTTTTACAATCTTGCGGACTATTATCGGTGACGTGCAAAGTTCAATAAAAAAATCTGGTGTAAATTAAACTACAGGAAAAATACTGTGCTCACTGATAGATTGACATTTTGCACTCGGATGTCCGGAAATCCAGGTTTAACAATATATTCTTATGTGATGAAAGAAAAAATATCCAAAACCATCACTCGACGAAAACTGAAAATGTTCCTACTGAGTAATAGTACACGCCCAACGGGCCCACCCGTTCCTACAGTGACTCGTATCACCTACACTAGTTATCGCAGCACAGAGTTCTGATCTGTAGACTAACAGTATGTAATATATTATAGTCATTCGGGTGAGTTATACATTTCTCACTCGTTTTTCCGACACCGATTTTTTTTTTTCGGCACTTCTTACATAAACTATTTTTACGCATTTTACGTCACCACCCTGAATGCCTATACTGTCTACGCCCCACCGTCGATTGATTACACTATCATCTTTGACCTTTGTACCTGTCACAATCGATATAAGAACCTATAGTGCCGGATTTATTGATTTCACCGCGTGAAGCTATACATATATATAAATATCTACAGTAAAAATAAAAATAGTAATATGTACCGCGGGTCGTGTACTTGTACATTGAACTCTGTCAACCATTATATTATATAATATATTATTATTATCGTCGTCGATACCACGCGATTATTGCCGGCCGTGTACAGGTACATTATAAACGAGTTGGGAAAAACAAAAAAAAAAATAGAAACGAAGAAAACAATGAACCCATTCACATTATTTCACGATTCCGGATTTTTTTTAAAAATTTGCACACAATAATATGTGTAAAAAAACGAAAACGAAATAAAAAAACCAACCGTAGAATATCGTCGCATTCGTAATATAATAAGCAATTATTTCCCCAGGTCGTGATTATTGATTTCTGACGTTAAATCATTCGTACACGTGTCGAAATAGCACAGCTGAGGTGCCGTGGGTCTTAAGGAGATCAGCAGTAGAGAATGTATATAATATAGAGCGCAGTAAAATCTCAAAGAATTAAATGGGGAAAAAAAATCCTCGAATTCTCAATCAAATTCAAATCGATTCACCTCTTCTTGAACTTCTACGATCCTACCGTCATCGATAAGTATCGTGGATGTTCTTCTTATACCAAACCTCTTGTGACTGTCCGTAAATCATGTCACTGTAAATCATTACGGATCGTCATTTTTCTAATAATTAATAACTTTTTTTTTTTTAAATGTTCTTGCTGTTAGGCACGTCACCCGAAACAATGACAACGACACTGAACTGCAATAACGAATTATTTAACAACACGCAGAGTACAATACCATTATGCATAACACCTGGGAAATGTTTTTATTAAATTCTTCAATTTTTTTCAAATTATATTTTACTGATCGTTTTCGAAGCAAACGTAGGTACGTGTCAGTTTCTCTAAGGTGTGTCTAGTTCACGTAGTACATACCTAGTTGTAATAACATACTCAATCGTTTTAATCGGGTTAATGGTATAATATTATGTCGAATTATACGCACACACACACACACACACACACATACGCGTGTGCACAATACGACTTACGGTACAAACGGAACGGTTTATGGAAATCAGGAACTAATGCAATGCCTCGATTCGAGGTGTTATTGTGTCGATGAAATGTTCACCCGGAATCGATCTGGACAGATTATCGAATCATGAAACCACACACGAACTGTACACGAGCAATGTTGCGTCGTAAACCGCCGACGGTCGTAAATACAGGAAAATTACAACAGTCGTTGCACAGCTGTGCAGGAGTGCACGTACAGGTACGTATGTTTAGCGTCAAAATGAAGTCGTCGAATGTAGTACGACGAAGACCACCACCGTCATTCGTCGGTAACCGCACCGCAGCAGAGGGTCTACGTTGGTAATTAATACGTGCGTCGGGTGCGGGGAGTGGAATATGAAGCGAAAACCGAAATAATACTCGGTCACGTTTGTACATAGAAATGTGTTCGGCGTTTTTCTTCCCCCCCCGATCCCCCCTTCTCTTTCTCGCAGCTCCCCGCGAACCGACTTGGCCCGTTGCAGTGGATAAAAAATTATTAGTGGTTTGACATGGAATAAAACCGTATTGCCGCTTAGGAAAGTGTATTTCCACTCTGATGCATTTATAGCGATGAACCATTATATTAAGTACCTGACCTGATTCGACGTGTGGCCGGGTAACATCAATACGAGTAATGCCGCGCGGTTAATTTCGCTACCTAATCGTAACGGTCGATTTCGAACGGGCACAATTAATACGTCCATATCATATCATATTATACGGGAGATGTACGATTTAAATATTCATTCGTATTAGCTATACCCGCTCGGTTAAGCAGCCGTGTTGAATGTGTACAAGTGTACGACGCGAATATAGGTATAAATACCGAAGCCGCCGTGCCGTGTGCATTCAACACGCTTTCGCGGCCACACATTACGGCATTATAATACGTGTGTGTGAACGCGTTTCAATATTTGTAGATAAACGCGTTTGTTATTGTTTTTTTTTTTTTTTTTACTTTTTTAAGTATGTTTTTTTCCCCTACAAACAATCAATGCGTTAACGGACCCGGACGGTGCCGAAGTTATTAGCATAATGATGCGTTATGCCCGGCAAAAAAATATTAACGTTATTTCTTATAATTATAAATCAATTTTAATAGTTATTAATTTTTTTCTTTTTTTCCACGCGAAACCCGGATGGAAATTAGACTATATAATAACGCGTTTACGGACGTGTTGATAATGTCGAATTGTTTTTATAATTTTTCGTACAGTCAACAATTTAACGAACGCCGTCCAAGTTAGTTCCACGGTACCGGGAATCGTATAGAGATTCAATAAATAAAAAAATGCCTAATTTGTCCATCGTTCCGACGGAATTGCGGTGATACGTCAATTACAGTTTGGACTAGCACATGTGCTATGGGGCAAATCGTTATCGAACCGCAATGTTATATGCTCAAAATAGTACCTATAACAGGCAGTGGCGGATCTAGGATTTTGTATTTTTCGAGGAGGGAGGTGATTTTTTCAAAACAAGTACATGTTTACGAAAAAAAAACTTTTATTTTTATAAAGGTATGTACTATTATTATTTGTACGTATTAGTAGAGGCATAAAAATAGTATGGATGTATGGTATATCTGATTAATTTATGTATATAAGTATGCAATTCAAAATATTTGTATAATATGAAAAAAACAGTATCATTTGGTAAGTTTTAATTACAAACCTAATCGTAAACGCCTAAAATGTTGCTTAGCAAAAAAATATATTTCATAATTTCAATTCATCTGTTTGTAAAATTGATGTTTTATGAGAATATCTTTCCGAATGATTTTTAAAACCATGTAAAGCATCAATCAAAGTTGATTAAAGGAGTTTCATAAAAAAAACCCGATTTAATGTCTTCCGATACCACCCGTTGTAGGACCGAAGTTACACGTCGCAACTAAAAATGGTTTAGTTTATTAACCTGAGGCTTAAGTCCGCCACCGATAACATGATAGGCATAGGTTTGTAAGCTGATAACGCATTTGTCTCGAATTACTCTTATTAACAGTAGTTATGTCCAACAGTTTGTGAAGCAGTTTTCCCACACGTCTGTACATTTTTATTGGTTCGCAACAATGGCCGCTGCACGTTTTTACGAGATATTACGTTCAAGTGTACACCGGACAAATAGATAGACGTGTACACGGCCATACGCACAGTCTCGTAAAATGTAATATCATTTATTCTCAAGCACGAGAATTATACAAACGATCTTATAAACAGACAATATAATATGAAAAATAATGTACAAAGCGCACCGGTGACTACCTATTAAATATTAATTACTATTGTATAGTACCTAATACATTATAACATGTTAATACATCCATTGTGAGATTTTTGCCGTTCGCGTGTCCAGGATCAGACTTGAGATTTAAATGTTTTTTCTTTTTCTTTTTCTCTAAATCGAATTTCCATTTCACCGAGTTTTTTTTACACGAAAACACTTCATTATAGTTCTGTACGATTATAAGTTAAGTATGCAATTAACCTAGTGCGTAAACTTTGCACAATAACTGTAATTACTATCAGTTTTCGTACCTACACCACTCGAGGAGGGTGTATAATATACTTAAAACAATCAATGAAAAAACATCATACGAATATGAGCTTGGGAAATGTAAAGTGTACAAAACAACTATACCTATCGTACACCACACAATCCTATATTTGCGACCTAAAGAAGTCAGATTTTTAGAAAAGATAAAAAGGAAAGAATCACGCGAAGGATGTATACTATATTATTATTATTATATTATTATGCTATGTTCAGCCGATCGCGTTTATCTGTTTTTCCGTTTGGAAATTATCCGAGTATCGTAATATTAAAACGAACAAAAACGTCGTACTTGTTAAGGAAAAAAAATCATCAACGTACTATTATTATTGCTATCAAAAAATGGCCATCTGTTGATACATAATTTCCTTCGTCCTGTACGCACCCAACAAGACGTTTAAAAAATATGCACTATAATGTCTTACGGTCAATCAATCGTGGTTGTGTTTTGAAATCAGATATCATTATTTTTTCTGTTCAACTTCAACATCAAAACGCCTGATTTATTAATACATTCATAACGTAATATTTTTTATAGATTTTCATGTTTTCATACGTAATATAATAAAACGAACTCTAATAGTAGTACACAATCGGCACTGCACGACCCACGACGACGTTCCACATCGAAAACGTCCCACAATTGACTCGGAAATGTTTAGACGGTACAACAATGATCGTTCATTCAATGAAATGTTTAAAAATATATTATTTTACAGTCGGTTAAAAAATTAACACAACTTGCCACCGTTCTGGCGTAATTGGCGTAGAGCTAAATCCGACACACTTCATACCTCAGCTGCGTGTTCGTTTATTCATTAGTATAATTCTATTAGTCGAGAATCTGATGCTTATAGACTACATATCGGAGTCGGTGTATTATTTTCAAGCTCGAAGCCAACGAGAACGTTTTAAAAAAAAACATCACACGTTGTACCTACAATGCGTTCGTGCATTATTGTTACTGATATCATAACCCGGACACGTTTGATAATCAAATGGTCAATGCGCAGTTTTAATTTACGATTTCAGTCGAGAACCATTGATGAACTATTAATGTAATATTCTTATTGTGATAAAAACGAGGCGAAGAAAACTCTAATTCATGTCCGAAGTAAGAAAACAACGCATAAGTTACCCAATAACAGTAATAATAATAATAAATAATATTAATAGCTATCAAACACCGTAGCATAACCTTGGTGGTCCGCCGGACTGATTGCGAGATCAACGCTAATAATATAATAATAATTGTATGCGCAGCATTCTCGTTTTATATTAATTCTCTGTAATTTCTATTAAAATTTCTTTGTTCTTCTTTTCTCGGACGAAACGGATTTATTTTTAATTTATTCGTGTTGTTCGTGTACTTTTTGTTGTTGATAATAACGTTGAAAAGTTTTTTTTTTTTTATAAACGCTCATAAAATACTGTGAAAGATTTCGTATTACATAAAGTTTTTCATTTCGTATATGATTCACAGAAATTCTAGAACTATAGAACTATACGACTATTAATTAGTTGTGTACCTACATTATATAGGTGTTCGTGAAATATCGTGCAAAGTTTTATATTTGTTTTCAAATTGTTTATTTCAATTTAAAACTATTATTCGAATAGTTTCTCCGAATACATTTATGTAGATATAATTGGAAATCGTTGAAGTGTAACATGCATAATTAATTCTAATGCTACTCGCTATGGATTACTCTTATTTATACCCGTTACAAGATCAATGGCGAGTACAACAATTCTCTGTCCTTCTTAAATCAACATTTTTTTTTATTTTTAAATACAATTACTGGAAACAAAATATTATATACTCGTGGTTCCACGCAGTCTCTCAAATAACAACGTTGTGAATTTTTCATATGCGTCAACGTGCTTTGTTACTTAAATGCGCTGTGGGTGATATAATACTACACACAAATGTCTAGTGGCCTACAGACATTTTTATTACATACGAATAATCACTTGGTCCGATTTTAATTGGCACAGAATTGTATAAACGGTGAACGTACCTTACATAAAAAATGAAGTGCCATAATGAATTGAAATTATAAAAAAATGATTTTCTTCGGTAACATTTAAAAAAATTAAATGTCATCGTATATAGATGCCAACTCCATTTCATAATTAAAGTTTTTTCCACGTTCCAGAAATATTGAATTTTGCTTCCCGGTAAAATTTATGGAAAAGGCGACACGCGAAGTCCGTGACTGATACCATGAATTGGAAAAACGTTATACAAATAGTCAAAGATTTAAGTATAATATAATTAATAATTTAGTTTGCCCTTCTCAGTCGAATCTTTTCCTCTCGGAATTGTATTCATTCTAATTGTATTTCATCTCGAGTTCCTAGAGCTTTTTGGTCTTTTGACTTCTCCATTTAATTAAATCTGCAGTAGTAATTATTTTTCTTTCTTACGGCTTTTCATTACAACGGCAATTTAATAATATTAATTTTTATTTTTAAAAGTTATTTAAATGTCAAATGGTTCTAGACTTGGACAAATAGACATTACATCACGCATATAGTCACCAAGACATAATTTCCAATTGGATGACCCTTGACATAAAGTCGTAAAAAAAAATTCCAATTTACATTTTAGCATATTACACAACCATCATTTCTTAAACGAATTACACATCTCCTTGTAATTTAGAACTAGAATCTATCATCGAACTCATTTGCAGTATGTACCACGGGCGTCACGTTGTCAATATAGGTAAATGAAAAAAGAATATATGTCAGTAATAATCTGCGGTCGGTGGGTGTCATGACGATTTGATTATTCTAACCACAGGTCACAGCGCATAGCGATAAATAAAAAATAAAAAAACATATTTTTTTTTTGTTTCAAGTTAGCGGTTGTTGTACATCAAACTCGATTCACGGCGGCTTGCTTTGGTCGCCAATCGCGCTGTTTAAAAAAAATCAAAAAAAATCAAACATAATAATACACTGTTAAACTCATGTAGTTACATTATCCGAACGAACGCGTAAACATTAAAATAGAATATTTGTATAATATGGTTAACCAACGATAATGCGCATCGGGTTAATATTGTTACGTAATCGCACGTAATGGTGATTGGAATACTTAAAGCTATTAAACATTTTTATCGAACAAACAATTTTGGTAAACCGATAAACGCTTTCGTACATTTCAGTCAGATTTCGAGTAAGTATACTGCAGGGCGTCATTGGGAGGACTGTACATGACCATGCGTATATCCGACCCGTATGTAAGTGTACTACACGTTCAATTAAAACGCGCACGGGGGCCAATAAATGATATTTCCTTTTTAACACAACTTTTCGTTACGACTTTGCTGTGTTATTAAACAATAATCGGGCTATGGTGTGACGCAGTGGTTAGCCTCGGTCGGTGATCAGTAGGGTTCGGATTTGAAGGCAATATAATCAGTAAAAAAAGCATTTAAAATGTAAAAAAGGGCAAAAAAAGGCATTTAATTTATATAAAAAAGCAATTCATAAATATAATACAAAATAAACTAGTAGGTATTAAGAAAAAAATTGACTACCATGTACTTTGATAAGCAGTTTTCAGAAAAATGTTGACGGTTTGGGCTTAAAATATTTTTATACATCGAAAAGGATCGTTCTACGTCCACCGAAGTTATCGGGGCGTATTTCATACATAAATAATTATCTAAATTAAGATTACTACTTGATAAATCTTCATCGATAATACGATAGTACGTAAGCTGTGTATAAAATTATAATATTAACTGAGAATCAAACACAAAAAAGACATATATAAATACAAAATGTAAAAAAAAAGCAAAAAGGCATTTATAAGCAAAAAGGCAAAAAAAGGCAAAATAAAAATGCATCCATCGTCTAAGAAATTAAATGAAACTCATTTTTGTATAAAAATTATTATTCTATAATGATTAATAAAAGAAAGGCATTTGCCTTCAATTCCGAACCCTAGTGATCAGTTAAGCACTGTCTGGCGTCGCTAGCTTTCGGATGGGTGACCGCCGGGGGTTTTTATCGACGGAACCGCCGTGCACCATGGACACAAACAATAATTTCACACGTCATTCGATTTACTCTTCTATTGTAAACCGTGGCTCGCCGGTATCACGAACGATATACATAATTGGTAATATTCTATTGCCGCGCGTTGCATGCATTCCGTTACAGGCATCGCCGAATAACTATCGGCCAACGGTTCGTGTAATACTTACCTACTTGCCGGCAATCCATTGAGAATCATGTATACTTATATGTATATATAAAAAAAAAAAAAATACTATTTCGTTCGAAACTCTGGAAATCGATGATCATATTGTTGGGCTGCTAAAAAGTTAGGTATGCAATTACAGATATTTTGTGATCGTACACAATTAACCGCAACACGCAAAATATCAGACGCATGGTGCATTTACCTAAATCCCAGGGAAAAACCGACGGCTTGCGGATAATAGCGTAGGTGTTAGACCTTTCAGTCTCGCTCAGCTGTATGTACGTCGTATGCTGCGTACCGTGGTGAATCGCGGAGAACAGCGATAAACCGCCGTCGGACAAAGTCAAAGATCTCAAGTACACGATCCGGTCGGATAATAACGCGTTGGTTGAGATTTCATCAAAATTCAGTCTTAGGGGCGAGACGATAATAATATTTCCGAAGCCGCTAAAGTGTGCCGAAAAGTTGAACAACGGTAATTACATGCGCACACTACACGTGCACGAGCGTTCTCGGGACATTAAACGTTTTTTTTTTTTTTTTACGTATCGTTTGTACCGTTGCCAACTAATGTTTTAACACATTTTTACGTATCTCTGTTGCACGTGTAAACTGTAAAACGTGCACTTGCACTATTGCTGGTTGCGATCGAAGTATGGAACTTTGGAATAGTAATTATTGTCGAAAAAATAATCCTAAACGGTACCGGGACAATATAGCGAATGTTATGAAAAAATTGCTTCCGAAGTTGTGTAATCGCATGATTCGGATGCGCCGTCGAATTCGATAACCGTTTAGATAGGTAAAAATAGCAATTTTTTTTTCTTTTTTCTTTCTATAAATACGAACTCACTAATATGACTTCTGCGGAAAAAGTTTTTTCGACTTTTACGATTGATTAAATATGTTAGCTGAAACGTGACTTCACGGGGAGCCAATTGTTACTTTGTGGTTTATGGTCTCTTATTAACGGGTCCTGCGATTGTGTGTGCAGTATATAGACTTTCTTATGTTTCACTTGTATCTTATAGTATTATCGATTTATGTGAGCGTGACAGTATTGTATTTGGTGTTTTATACACGTACCTGTTCTTCTTAATGCTACAATAATGACGACAGATTTTTTTACCAATTATTAAAAAATAAATATTTATATTTATATTTTATATGAATCGTTTATATAATCATTGAATTACTAAATTAAAATATATTATTACCCGTTGAATTTTCACAAATTTATCACCGGCATATATTATAATAAGACACATTTGGTGAGTAATTGATCAGAGAGCATTATGTAAAAACGCATATTCTATCAATGAATTTCATTTAGATGTACCACATTGAAAAAAAATTAGATAAATGTGGCTTATAATATTATTATTATTTATTCATTTTTCAGGCAATAATTACCATATGGAAAAATTAAATTAAACTTACATTTATAAATAATAAATTATTTTTCATAAATTGCGTTCAATTATTCTTAGTATGGCATTTATTCTTGTTAGCCTTTTTTTTTCTATTTGTTTTTCTCAACGTTCCCAGGAATATACAAGTATGACATTTACATTTTATTAATTTTGTAAATATTTTTCAGAATACTTAATCTAAGAGCAGCAAAAGTTTCACGAATAGCTATTCGTCGAATTGGAACTTAACGAAACGGATAAAGCGAAATTTAAGTAGGTCATTTCTAGATTTTCTTATGAAATATTCTCCAGAATGAGAAAAAAAAAAGAAAATTTTTTAAGTTAATCAGGTTTAAAAAGTATTATCTGCGAGTCTTGCAGTGAGTCGTTATTAGAACAAGATTGGATATAATTATGATCGCGAAAAATATAATCAACTCTTTACACCAGTTACACTCGCTTTTGTATTTTACAACACCATGCTTCTTGGAAATGTTAATATAATTTTGAAGAGCTGTATTTTAACGCAATACCGTATTTGTATTGTACGTTGTGTAATCTTAAAGTATCAAACATCGTAGAGATCAATTGGATTCTTACAGTCCGAACTGCGAACAAAATATTTTGCTTTCGTGTGAAAATGGTAAATCCATGATTTGAAAGATTTCGATGCCTATTTGTATTCAATATTTTTTACGGTCAAAATATTATTTATAAGAATTGGTTTTTTTCAACTACGTACGAGAACAGTTCGAGTTGCAGTAGAATAATTTTCGACCGATACTTTTGTCATGCGATTCCTACGGACAATTAAGACACTGACGGTAGGTCGTCGCGCCCGCGTATTTGAACTCGCCTAGTTTATTTTTCAAAAGTCATGTTTGCCATTTTCTCCGATTCATTTTACGAGCAATCGCGCGATTTGAAAACATAGTTTGATAATATTCACGCACGGTTCGTTTTGAAAGTTTCAACTGTATTATCTATATATCGTTCTGTTACAGCATTACGCCTCGACTGTAACGCCTCTACACTCCAGGTGACCCACTCGGCGTGTACGTAATACGCGTGAGACGACGCCACCGCGCACCTGCAGTATCAGTGACGATTGACGAGGAGCGAACGCGATATGATTATTATAATCAATAATGGTTATTCGATGATTTCTGCGCGGACTGTTCCTGCCAGCTGGGGACCGCTGGGACTCGGTCGATTTCAATTATACACCGATTACATCGCGCATGTAATGCGTCTTATTGTATTCTAATGCGTAATTTGGTTGTTAGTATTCCGAAAAATGATGTACACGCGCAAGAATCTCTTTTGTTTCGTTTTTTTTTTTTATCACTTCTCTTTGTAAAACGAAAACTCTTCGCCCTTGGGAATAAGGCCGTGACGGGGTTACGTAATTACTAATTGAATAGCGTTGTCCGTCGGTGACCGGTAATGAAAAGTAACGTTAAACAACTTATTGTTCGTATCAAATGTGCGTTTTATCTGATCGCATTTAAATGTCCCGGGCGACCGCCGCGGCCGTCACCATGCGATCCTGCGAAATCGGTTCGACAACATAATATCGCGTCGGGCTGCTCGACGTGCTCGTCGACCGTGTTGGCCGTGTTCTACACAGACGACGACGACGACGACAATGCAAAACAATAATCGTATTACACTGGTTATAAGGATCAGCCGCTTTTGGTGATCAAAAATGTCAGGAACGGAACAAACAGCCGTTTTCAGTGCATTTTTCGACGAGTACTGCGATCAGGTTTTCGGTTATAGTGATCACTGATCAGAAACATGCTCACCGTTCTAAACTTATCTAATGTGACCCACTTAATGAGTGTACTTCATATCGTATATGAAGGGTCCAGTGCAAGAACCAGGTATCTCCACTTTTTGAAATTGTTCAGGAAAAACAAATAACCAAATTATTTCATTTCTAATGGCGCCATGGCGGTATAAATATTGTGAAAACATATTTGAATTCTCCAAATAAAGAGCTACCCATACATGTATACATATTTACATTTTAGATTATTTTAAGTACATTATTTAACAAGTAAAAATAAAGAAACACGGAGATACCTGGTTATTGCACCGAAATGGAATTTCCCACCCCCATTTATTTTAACTTAACAACAATTTCAGATGATAATATAATCACAAATAATACTCAATTGTGCAACGTTAAGACTATGTATTATAAGCTCTTTTCGTGTGGTTTAAAGGACCATATTTATACAACACAAAAATCATATTTTTTTTTATTGTCTATTATTATTATTACGAATTTGCATAAACAAAAAATGAAAATAAAAATTGTCAACGGTGATTCGTTCTAAAGGTACAGCGTTTTAAAAATTACGCGTGACGTCATAAGATCCAACCGTACGGCGCACCGCGTCGGCGGCCAAAAGAAAAAAAAACAAATTATATCTTCTATAATGACAAGTACACCAAAAAAGTTAAAGCCCTAATTTGGGTATTTTGATAATAGTTAATGTGAATCCAGTGATGTTGATGAAGTAGAAGACGGTAATTTAGTGGCGATTACAAAACAGAAAAAAAAATTTGTGTAAAAGTGAACCCCAAAATAAAGTCTGGCGATACTTGGCTTACAAAGAATTTATTTCGTGGATACATGCATGGACAACGAAGGATTTCGGCTAAACGATAAACTTCCTACCTAATTACTGTATGTACAAATATACTGTTTTTTTCAAATTCTTACATATGTTACAGAAATGATATTGATATTTTTTAAATACAATACTTACAATAATACTAAATAAATTTAAACTGTTAACAACGTTTGTAATTTTGTAAACATACTTGTATTAATGGAAATAATAGTAATACGTTAATAAATAATAATGATTGATACGTAATAAAAATAATAAAATACATTGTTTTGTCACTCATATGAACCAGATGTTGTTTGTCATAAATAAATAAAATCAAAGCATGGCATCATATCATAAAGATAACACTTACGAATACATGTTAAGAAAATGGTGTGAAATATTTAAATGTTTAAAAACACAATAAAGGAATCAATTTACTATGAACAGTGAGAACGTACCCGATTACTGATTAGTAACAGGCACGTTTATATACGTCGCCGCCGCGAGTAGGATCTTACGACGTCACGCGTTATCTTAAAGACGTCGTAACTCGAAAACTATTCAACGCAGAAAAATATTATTGGTATCATTTTTTTAGTCAGATTGTTGGTGATTTTTTAGGTACAAGTCAATTTTGAGTGTTGTATGGTCCTTTAAGCAAGCTAGAATGCTATGAATGCTCCTATAAATCGCAGCATATTAATGGCGAATTTTCGTTATTTTTTCGATATTTTTTGAGTCTCCGCTTATATAGTTTAGTATTTAGTATTTAGTAGTTTTAGCCGGTTATAGTGATCAAAATACTCTCGGACGGATGTGATAATTAATTAGTGTTACACCTACACTGGCGGTCGCCAATCGAACGGTGGTGTACCCGAAACGGGCGAATTCGCGACCGCGAGCACACGGCACTGTCGTCCCCGCCCGGACAGTGGTCGTCGGACACTTGTACTTTCGCGCGCACGTCTTGTTTCTCTCATCGTCGTCATTGATTACGTGCCCGTTACTCATCACACCCCGCCCGCGAGAAACGCATTAATTGTACCGAATTGCCGGGTGTAAAATCGTCCGTGACCTATATCTCGCAATGTAGGTCAATTTCCCCGTCCTGAACTGAGACGGTCCGCGTTGCGCCCAGAATATTTATCTACACCGGTGTGATCTGATGTTTTCGTGCGTTTTGCGTTAAACGTTATTGTTTAAGTTTCACCGGAATCGATTACCTGTTACGTCTCAGGTCCGAGCGCTATTATAACCACCGCACTGCTACAGCATCGGTAAATTATTCCGTGAACCAGCTACGGCATAGCGTAAAATCCATCTTCTGCATTTTCGTCTCATGATAATTGCCTAAATATCGCATTCCATTTTTAATAAAACACATAAATACAGTTACGCGGTAAGGTAAAATATGCTTTATTCGTATCACCACGATTTCTGTTATTTTTTAACTAAGCCCTACTTACTTTTGTAACAATAACATTGTTTAATGTGAAATTCAATCAATATCGGTTGCCATTTACCGCTGCTAATTAAACTATTTTTAATAATTACTTTTTTTTTTGTTATTCTCCTTTCATATGCATTCTAGACTTCGAATTTTGAATACTCCGAAGAAAAAAAAAAAGACAAAACAAAAAACCCATGATTTCCCGAGTACATGTTCAACAACGCGATTTCTCAGTATAATGCATAGTTTGACCGGTAAGATCGTTGTTGATTATGCATTAGTTCTTTGATTTAGGTTTTTGCCCGTAACACATAATATTACAATACTACGTCGGAATGGTGTGTGTAGTGCGAAAGCGAGTTTTTATCTTACACTTTTGTATGAAACAACTTGAACTGTACACGAATATAGTTTTTCTAAACATATAAGTTTAATTCACCTCACGTTACCGTCGTGTCCGTCCGCTCGTCGTCGGTGGACTACCAGCAGCTGCAGTACAACACGGTTATACGATTTCTGATATTAAGATATTAGCCTGTGGTCAGGGCCGGCGCAAGGGGGTAGCAAACTGAGGATTATGATGACAATTCCTATTACTTCAGCTGGTGCAGAAAGAAGTTTTTCGAAACTTAAAATAATAAAAAATTATTTAAGGAGCTCTATGTCACATGAACGCTTAAATGGTCTTGCTATCTTAGCGATAGAAAGAGAAGAATCAGAAAATATTAACTATGAAAATATAATTGAAGAATTTTCAACCAAAAAAAGTAGAAAAATAAGATTTTAAAACTGTTCTCAAAATGTTCATAAAAAGTAATTACAAATTTCAAAAAACAAATACAAGTTGATGAGTAGTGAATGGTGAAATTAGCATAGATTTTTTTGTATTCATATTAAATATTTACTAAAATAATTATATAAACTTAAAATAATTCATTAATAAATTTATAAAATATCTATACATTATTTATTATAACTTATGTAATATTTATTTTAAAATAAATTCTACTCATTATTTAAGTGGTATCTTAATTCATAAATAATTATCTTATATTCCACCTTAAAAATACTTAAAATATGACGAGAGAAATTATTAACGTGCCATTATTTTGTTTGATTATTATGTTCTTTGTCAACTCTAAACCTTTGCCCAGGGCCTCGCAAAATCAAGCGCCGGCCCTGCCTGTGGTTAAAGATAGGTACCAAGATATAAACACTTGACTTATTAATTATAACACATTTCGTTTGTTAACCAATAGGTTTCTTACAATCGTATCATGTACAAGTTTGAAATCATAGTTTTTCGCGTACAATATGTTTAGAAAATACGCTCGCCGAATGGCCTTTGCTGACTTATTTCGATTTTACTCTCTCGATTTTCCCCATTCACCACTACATCACACTATACCAGAGCCGGTGCCCACTATTTATCACCGAAAGAATTTAAACGTAGGCAGGTACACTCTGAATTAGAAAAAAATAATCCAATTCGACAATCGCCCGGATAACGTGTAACACATAATATGTACCTATGTAACGGCCGCATTGAAATACAACAATATCGACGTGAAGTATGTACGGTTAACCGTTGTACAACAATTCGTACAGCGCACAGGTTATAGCTGTTTGCGGATAGTTGTTTGAGAATGGCACTCGGCATTGATACGTATATAATGTAATATTATACATTGTTGTGCGGCGGGAAACTATATTATATACGTACACGTGCAGTTGTCATCTCTTGCCCAAGTGTACCTTACAATAATATAATATCGCATTGTGTGTCCAGCGGATTCCGCATCATTATTATATTATTATTATTATTATTTTTACTATTATCACCATCGTTATTGCGTGTACGTAAGCATCTCAATGCACCGTGTATTATACAGTGTTTAGTGACTGATTCATGTCAGTGTGCCAAAACGGTGTACAGTAATACGTACTCTTCTGTGTATTACTTATGTATGGATGTACAGGGTGATTTTTTCTCGCCGATAACTGTTCCCCGGTCAATGATCGTTTTTTGGAAAACCTTTTTTCCACATAAGTTTCAGTCATACGTGTTGTACTGCACGTCTTACCGTTTTTGATCGCCGTGTTGGTCTTTTTGGTTTCAATGTAGAAAGTTCTGGGTTGTCCTTTATACGTTTCATAACTTTTTCGGAAGTTTTCGATCCATCAGAATTTAACGAACCGGTTTATACAGATGTTTGAAGTATACACGAGCGCAGAATGGATTCGGAGGGACACCCTGACAGTCGTCATTGAACTATAATACGTCGGTAGTAAAATCTGCCCTGTGCATCACTACCGTTGATATTATCTTGTTGCGATGATCTAAAGTTCAAAATGTATTGTTTCACTTTTCCAAAGTATAACGTTGACCTTTCGGTATTTCGAGTACAACCTTTATTTATTATACTGTATTTTGCAACTTCGCAAGTAACAATGTGTAGCGTATGTTAATAACACTAAACGTGCTAGCTGTGCGCGCGTTTCAAGGGTCACCGTGGCGGGTGTTACTTTAAACACCAAAATAACGATCGAACGAATTCATCGAAAATCGATTCCGAGCGACAATTTGTCTATCATGATGTGTAATATAATGTAATAAACAATTTCAAGTGCCGGTGAAAAAGATTACTCGACGTATTTCAAATATAGCTATATTAACCTCAGGGTCATGTGCGTACAGCGCTGTGACAGGAGTATGGATTTGGAAAACATTTAAACTTAAATGGTTTATAATCGTCCTTCCTGATGATCGGAAATCCAATTTAGTTTCGCCGCGGACACACAAGGAACTTGATCTTGTACTGTAAATGAAAAACACGGTATCAGAAGCTCTATATCGACCCCCACTAATTTATCGACGCCCACGGAGGATTTATTCAATGCTCTTTCGGCTGGTTACCGAGTATGGATGTAATATATTTTTCGACTGTGCACTGCAATACGTTGCTTGTCGCGCTTCTCGAACCCGGTACAATGTGCAAAATAGCAAGTACAAGAACGTCTTTCCGGTGCGCTCATTCCGCACACGTCGTATATACTGTAACGTTTAATAGTTATGAACGCGTTAATCCCGTTTTAATCGGACGTCAAATTATATAGTGCACGCGTGTATTGTGTACGTACCGCCGCTGCGACCACTGTAGTGTTGTATAGGATAGGTGCCTACCGCTAAATGTCTGCGGAAAATTTGAAACGTTTTCACGTCGCGCGTACGAGGGAAAGAAAAAAAAAATCAAACAACACACAATAGTAGCGCAGCAGTAAACATTATGCTAATATGATAATAGGAGTGGCGAAAAAATAAACAAATAAAAACTCTATAATACAATAATGATAATGATAATGATAGATAAATCCGTTGCGGTTGTCGTCGTGCCCGCACGTGTGATGATCGTGATGGTCCGAACGAGGCCCCGGCGCGGGACGTAAGAGCAGTTGCTGCTCCCATACGAGCGATATTATAATTGCGAGACAGACATTCACCCAATTTTTCGGACGTCATTCGTTTGGGCGAATCACCCGAAATTTACTTGAGTTAACCTGTTTGAGCGAGAAATAAACCGAACCTTTGGCTTTTTTAAAAAAAAAAAAAAATGCTTTTTTTAACATGGTAATAATTTATTAAATGTATTTAATTAATATAATACTAATCCACTCAGGAAGAAAATATAACACTATCAGTTATCCTTGATTAAAATAGGGAATATGCAGTTGATGATAAATAAACATAAATTAAGGAACAAAAAAATAGACGGACAATATTATAGAGCTGTTTTAGAAAAAAATTAACAACATACTACTACATACATATTGCATGTACCAACTAGTTCAATAAATTAACACTGATCAATTTAACCAGGAGTTCTAACTCTTATGTCTCTAAATATTTACATTATTAGTTTCACTAAGAACCTAAAATGGGTAGGAAACTACTTCTTTTACGTATTGAAAAGAATTTAATTAAATTGCATATGTTATTTAATTATATATTTCGCCCAATTAATGTGTATCATAAGTAATAGGTGATCATATAAATTCGCCCGAATGATATGTAATTTTGGGAAATTCGCCCATTTCTTCACTTTTTGACATTAATGCTCAATGTGGACAACCCCACACAACGTTAATCTTACCGATTGCCATAACAGGACTCGAGGTACCTAGTAAAGTTCACATTATCGATGTATATAATTGATACCATGAAAAATACTTGTCGACAGCTTATCCACTTCAATCGCTTTCGTACAGGTCGACCGATAACGTAGATTTAAATCTTTAAAAGACCGAAAATCAACCTAACGCTGAATCTATGCATAGTCGTTTGCCGCGAAAAAGAGTTCACGAAAAACGTTTTATTTATCGTCTTTAGGACTATTTAACTCGGGCGGTATAAATAATGTAAATACAGTCGAGTCGCGATTACTCGAAGTTAAAGGTGGATAAATACACTTCGAGATATGTACAATTCGAGATACCTAACTCGAATTTATCAAAATTAAATAAAAACTTCGAGTTATGTAATGAAATATAATAAAATACGTATGAAAATGTATGATAAATAAATGTACATAAATGTTATACAAAAATTAAAATACACATAGATACAATGGTATTATGAGTATGTATATATGTATTATTTATTAGATATAGTAGAAAAATAATTTGTAATTCATTTTTGAGTTTTCGGCTGTTTATTGCCAAAATCTTCTAACTTTCCTATGGCTTCAAATATAGAAGTATCCATGCCCGTGACAGATTCAACAAACTGCCTAAACTTTGTCAGCTATAGTTTAATGATTTAATTTTCGTTTTTGAGACATGTTTAAAAACACAAAAACACGGACGATAAACACGACAGGTAAACCACATACTAACCAATACATTTTTACTGTTATTGTGCATACGCTAATAATCAGGTTCTATCTGCTCGTTTAATCTTTATTATACAGTACTCAAGTAGATACAACATAATATGTTTACAAAAATACCCAGGTATAACAGATATAATACTTCGACTAAGCTATTTATCATAGTTTTATATTCAAGTTTATTTTTTATAAATACATCGAGTGTTATAAGAATTTATAGGGGAATAAAAAAAAATCGAGTTGTCAAGTTTTTCGAGTTGTCAAGTTTTTCGAGTTATCGCGATTCGACTGTACATAATTTTTTTGTTTTCGGCGACCCACAGGTTGAGAAACGCTGCCGCGATAAAGGGAGCTGCTAGGTGGAGATTACATTGAACACGCAGCGGACGCAGCGGTGGGAACGAGCCGTGTTCTGCCGATGATGATAATAATATTGTAATATTACGATTTTCGGTGGGCGGCCGGTCCGTTTCAAAAATCACTAAACCGTACGAAATTAATGGCTCTCCCCGGGATGTGTACGCGCTGCAGCAGCTGCGTATACGCACGCGAAAACACACACACTCGTAATACTGTATTATACGCATTACACTGTCGTGCGTTTAAATTTAACCTAACGGCACTCGCAATTAAACTGTTCGCGGCGTCGGCGGAGATTTAAACTGTCACGAAATGACAGGAAAAACAAACAAAACGCATACGTCGGAATGAACGTAAAAAAAAAAAATAAAAATAAAACAACCGTTTCTTTTTGACGTATAATATATTATTATTATTGTTAATAGCGTATAATATAGTGGTACGCGTGTAGCAGGATTCCCGAAAATATTATTATATTTTATTCAAAGCGGGAGACCGAAAGACAGCAGCCGGCAACGACCTCCGTTCAAACACCGAGAAGAAAAAAAAAACACATAATACAGTCGTAATAAAGATAATAATATAAAACATGACGTGCTCGAGTACATAATACGCGCGCGCCACTCACTCGGCATTCATACCGCGGTGCCTACACGTACGAGCCCGTCGTGCGCGATCCCCGTAACGCAAAATGTTACCGTTCCGTTACGTACGTGGCCGTTTGAAACCATCGTGGGTCCGACGAGACCGCGGTACGAATAAAAGATTTTCGCCGAACTCGACGTTAGGGGTTCCTAGTGGGGTAGCAAGGGTATGGCGGCAGGCCCGTAGCCACGGGGGGGGTCAAAATGGGGCATTGCCCCCCCCTAGGCCCAATCGTTGCATTTTTTTATCTGAAAATCCACAAAGGCAGTCAATGAAACATAACCGGCATTTCAAACTTGGCTTTATTGGCGTTTGAGTCCAAACGGACTGAAAAAATATAGAAGACTTGCTAATTGATTTCAACAACCAAAATAATAGAAAACTACAGCTATATTAATTTATAAATTATAAGACTCCAATAAAAATGAATAAAAAAACATTTTGTAAAAGCTAATTCTAAAACTATTCTTATATTAATACTATTTATATTATTTTTTAATCATAAATTTCGAACATTGTAATTAATTTGTAAAAATAAAATAAAATTAGTTATAATATAGGTTTTTTTATATTGCCCCCACTACAACTCGATTTGCCCCTCCTGAATAATTGATCTGGCTACCGGCCTGTATGGTGGACTGTGCCTACGCCAGGGGCGCAAATTATCAAGAGGCGCAAATTTACGCATTAAAATTGTTACTTATTTTTATCGATAAATTCTCTAGCCTTGAAGCAAGAAAAGAAAATTTTTAAAGCTTGAAATTTACATTGTTATAATAAACGATAATTATACAATGTTTTTATTATCTAATTATATACATAAAAAATAAATGTTAAAAATATCATTCCGTATTTTCATCAATTTTTTAATCGCTAAAAAGGCACATTTTTCTAGGTTTACCAGGGGCGCTAACGAGTCTTCCTACGCCACTGAGGGTTCCGGTAAATCTGGAAAATCTGAAAGAACTCGAGACCGACGAGACTTGGGTGGCGCAAGTCCGTACGACGTTAGGCCGTAATATTTCCCTACGTGTATCAGCACATATACATTTGCTCGCACGTTTTGGTGGGTATAATTCCGAACCTATTAGCGTTCCCCCGGAAGGACGCCGCGAGGAGGTGGTTGGCTCAGTAGTCTTCCAAAAACGTGTTTGTATTTTTCCTATCAATGTCTGCTACTTTGTTTTTTACGAAACCGACTTTGGTATAAGTGCAAACTGCGACCGATTTTTCGACGATCGGTGAAAACGTTTTAGGTCGATGTATGAGCTGATTTTTCAAAATCCTGCTGGCGGAGAACAGTCGCACTGGTCGGAGCCGTACGTAATTTAACAAATACGCCTAAACGTGTTACCATAAATGCGTCCAAACGGATCTAAAATGTTCAGGTACATTATCATAATGCTGCCGGACGTATAACGTCCGTCAAAATGTCCTTCAAAATTGAAGTTATCAAAAAATAAAAATAAAAATGGGAAAAATAAGCCATGATTATTACTGAACATTGTTTTCCTTATCTTATATGAGGAATAAATCAGTACACGCGTTTTAAAATATAAATAAAATTACTTAAATAAGAGCCGACAATATGTTATTTACGTTGAAAACACTGTGTAGTTGTTCGGTAAGTTGTCTACATAGTGCAAATGAAAGTGTAAATAGTGAATTGAGAACTCATAGCTATTATTTGGGTACTATGAAAATGTGAAGTACACATTCGTTTCATTAAAAAAATAATTGTTTGAAATTATATCGTGTACGAATATGATATATACGTATATCATTAAATGTAATTACAGATTGACATTTTTAAGATATTGTACGCTATTGTTACTCAAATTTCTTCGATATTCTGAGATTTTTGGAAAAAAACTAATTTTGTGTTTTCGGAAATGCCAATCTCTACCCTGCAATATGAAAAAAAAACTCGGTAAATGGAACATGAAAACGATATTCTACTGCGTATATTATTATTTGGGCTAGAGATTTCGAAAAACCTTAAAATATGCATGCATTTATGCCTTAAATAATCACTAAAAATGCATTAAAAAAAAATTAAAACTTATAGTATTTGATAAAACCTTTTTATTTTAACATCTAGATTATATTTACGATATTGCATTAATTGTAATTTATAGTAGAAAAAACTGTGTAAAAAAATTGCTTTTTTCTTAGATTTTTTTTTCTCCTTATTTCGAGGTTAATTATTATAATTTAGTAACAATGCGAGTGATCGACGAGGAAAACACAATTTTCATATAAATATAATCATCAAATCAAAATCTCAGGCCCAGGAAATGTGATTAAAATTATGTTTTTTTTTTTATAAAATATTTATGAGTCTTACATCATTGTATCAAAAATGGTCAAATATGCACTTAAAAATGAAAAATGGTCCAGTATACAAATATGCAACAACATAATATGTTAAATGTAAACTCGTATGGTTATAAAACACATTTTCATACGACTTATAGCTACGCTTTGAATGATTATTGAAAAATTATCAAACTCCTAGAAGTCCCTAGTCCTAATTATTATTAAACATGTCGTTCTATATGCGATATAACCGTGTTGTTCGATAAGATGTACTTCCGTCAAGTGTATTCGTTTCGAGTGAAAGTTTCCCGAACGGAGGAAAACGATTTTTATATCAATCAAAGTGTTACAACAACAATCCGGAAAAACAACAATAAAAACCGTGGCGCAATCGAAGTCAACTGCGTTTTAGATGCACGCCGAATGATAACATTTAAAATTCAATGTACTTGTACTATTTACTTTATTATGTTTGCTCCTTCGCAATTATTATTCATAAGCGAATACTTTTCTAAACAGAACAAGTATTATTGTGATGTTTGAAAAACGGAACGATTGTGTTCCTTGAATTGTACTTTTAGTGAAAAAATAACATAAAGTGCTCTGAAATATTTACTATTTAGGTACAACGAGTGGCTCAACGTTCTAAATAAAATCCATGTCTTATTTTAGTTTGTCCTGGACAAAAGTCGTTTTTTCTAGGTTCTATGTACTGGAGTGGTATTGCAATTGAATATAATTTATTGCGTAATGATGGTTCCTGACAAGATTTCGACGCGAAAGCATTAAAAATGTTACTGATATATATATATATATATATATGTATACATCATAGTTATAAAGCGGTGTATTGTGATGTGTCGTTTAAATCTTTACTGGTGCGGATAAAAAAAAGATTTATAGGAATTATTATCCATGACCTCCCAAGTTCCGGAAAATCTTGTTACGACCATCAAGAAAAATATCACCTGTCGAAAAATTGATAAAATATCATATCGAAAACTCGTTTTACGTGTTCGTCATACTAGGTATTATAAAATTACACTGTTGAAATATTTTTATTTATAGAAAAGTTTTTGTTTTTTTTGGCCTTAGAAACTATTATCGAATACATATAACGTGTATAATAATAAAAGTAACATATTTATACTGTTTTAGTGAAATCGCACCTTTTAACAGTCACCGCGAAATAATTAACACATTCTGTATACAGAGCCAAACCAACAAAATGTTAGTCTTCACAGTTCATATGCCTCCTAAATAGAACTTTGTTAAACGGTTGTACGTTAAAAGTTTTAATATTTTCTTCGAACCACCGAGCAAAATAAAAATTGTTTACATTTATGAATTAAATACAAAACACCAATGTATTGGATGCTGTATTTGGATTAATCATTTTAATATTATGTACCTAACTAAATGACTAATTTTGCACGTGTACTTTTTTCTTTTAAAATCATTTATATAAAAATAAAAAATATTTAATATCCAAGGCACGGAATTTTATGTACTAAAAAATAATTAAATATGCTCATATGTATGCGTTAAAAACAGAAATATATGCGCTAAAATAACCTTGGCTATCATTTAATGCACTGAGAGACCTTAAAAAATGTACTTAAAATCTCAAAAGATGCATGAAAAGAAGCAAAATTGTACCTATTTCATATTTGTTGTTACACAACTCAAAAGTCTTAATAGAAAGCTACGTTTTATAATCAGTTAAGAATATGCGCTTTCTTACAAATGTATACAGGCTAATTTATAAAATATTAACATGACGTACTTATAAACAGCCTCTGTGTGAATGTGTAAATAATATGTGTGAAAAGGTTTTGATTGATGGACATTTTTGAAAATTAGAAAATTACTGTAAAATAAACTAGAGAGGGAAAAATTACCAAAAAAGAGTGGAAAAAAAGCGAAATCAGCTAAATGCACAGCTTTATTAATAAATGTGTTCATCATTTTTTAGGGCGGCGATAATGAAAAAGATTAACACTTGATAACAGTGCGCATGTATATTTTATGTATATAATAATAATAGTTAAAATGTTACAAGTAATCGAACCACGTGAGAGTGACATAAGGACTTTGAGTGATTAAAAAGAGCGCAATAAGATTCGCAAGCACGTTCGTTCCAGAGACGCACGCATTTCGAGAGTCGACATGAATCACATGATTGGACACTAATTTGGCTAATCGTGACGAAAAAAGTCAATATATATATAGGCAATATAGCTTGTACGTTATGAACCTGGATCTATGTTGATTTTTTTTTTTGTATTTGATCTATGAATGTCACAATAACAATTCTAATAGAAAATCAAAGTATTTCATATGTCGTTGATTCTCGTCGCATAGTTCTGGATAAAATTACATTTTGTTTTATACAAATAAAATATTTTTCGAAAATATATTTGTTATATTTAAAATTATGTCTTTATCTTGTATACGGGTTTTTACTGGTCTATTAAGCTTTTGGCGTATAACTATTACCTCCCTCAAAAACTTAATTTTAAACCAATTTCTACATCGCTTAAAACACAGATAAATTAGTGTTTATTCGGAAACCAATAGTTAGAGTGATGGTCTTGCGTCTCATATAATCCCAAGGTTCTACCCATTATACATACCTACCACTACAATATTTATATATTTCATATGCTTTTCGAACGATTGTCAAAAAAAATATATAAAAATTGTTTCATTGTTCTTTGTGAAAAAAAAGAGAAAAAAAACATTTAAACCATCGTTGTCGCCTACTTGTGCAGTAACGTGCAGAATTTTTTTCTTTTTAATACCGCACGTATATTTATATTGTTTTTAATAATAATAATAGTAATAATAATGGTAATAGTACAATCGACGTTTATTGTCCTACCGCGCGCTATATCCCTTTTTTTGCTAACCAGATAATGTCGTATTTTCCTCGTGCGTTTCGCATCTGACGCGGTGGGGCCGACGACGAATTCGCGGTCCGTTTAGACCGGCATAAGTCAATGATCTAAGGTTGAACACGAAACGCGCACGTCGTGTCAAATGTGCGTCATCTGATGCGCGCTACCGCCGAACAAGTCACCGGGAGAGAGAGAGAAAAAAAAAACAAAAAAACGACAAGAATAATAGTAAAAAAATGGAAAAATAAATCATACGCCGATCCTTGGATGCGTATTCGCGCAGGGGATACGCGTCATTTTCAGTAATTACCACAGAATTCCATAACGAATGATGTCTTATGAAACGGAATGTCGAGCGTTATGCTTACACGCGTATACAATTTATTATTATCGCCGTCGAGGGTAGAGGTACAATAATTGCATCAGCCGTTTCCAAAAGTGCTCGAAGATTTGTTTTTTCGAAAAGATTTGTTTTTCCGACGAATTCACGGTCGCTGTGAAAAGTCAATTGGCCACGAACCGAGTCCCTTCTCGAAGTCGTCAAAGTGCAAAACATTCGTGTGCTTCGATTACACAAACGGTTAAAACGAAAATGTAATTTTAAACGCGCATATATATTTTATTACATAACAGAGGTGGCCAGCATAAATATGTTCGCGTGCCACATGTATAAATACAACGACATCAACAGCCAAAATTTTTATCGAAATATACGTTTTATACCATTTATATTATAAATTTTTAGTCAAAGCCATTGAAAACGCATGTCCCATACATCCGATGTAACAAATAAGGTGGATATTGAAATCGAACTCTTCCAGTCATTAGAAAATGAAAATCTACAGTAACGATTGTCCCTTTATTTAGAAATCTTGGAATCATGTTACTATTTTAAAATACCCAAGTACTAAAAAATGTGCGGCAAGATTAATATTAATTTTTTGAACGACGTTTTCTTGTGAATCGATAACGTAAATAATCATGTTAAAATATCTTTCAAATTTAACTAACGAAAATGTTAACATAATTACTCAGAACTTCTCCTACATCAATACAACCAAATCATAGGAAGCTCATGAAAATAATACCATGCAAACAAATTAAACTAGTTTTACAAAGTTTTACACCAGTTTTTGTTATACAATACATTATATGATGAAAACATTTTTTTTTTTTGTTATTACTTATTAGTATATACCAAAATAATTAAAATTCCTAATAATAATATGTACATTTTGGTTTTCGTGAATAAACCGTGAGCCGCATCTGCAAGTCGGTCCCTCCTGTGATATAATAATGGAGAGTGTGCGAAAATATTAACAAATAATGATTGTTATCGTCCGATTTGGTTTCAAACGTTTTCGAGACCATTTTGTGGACAACTCACTCGCAGTACTCGATGAGCTTATTGAACTAATGTTGGACTCGTCTGTTACGTAAAAAGATTGTCCGGACGTCCGCGAGAGATTTCCGCGCCAACAGAACCCTCCCTCTGATCATCACGTTTTCTGATCACCCCTTGGACACCCTTTGTACACGATGCACTTTTTCTCGATCAAATCATACTGTATCAAAACCTTACTCTCGCACCCGGATTCTCGTATGCACTCGACGGGAGGGTATAGTTACGCAGTGTCCTCTGTTAGCCGCGTGCACCTGTAACATTAGAACCCCTCACGTGCCTATTTCGATTGTAATTCGCGCACGACGGACGACTGTTACAGGCTGCGAATTACAATAATTACGACGTCGGACGTCGGTCGTTCCACGGACGTCGTGATACGCCAAGTATCCGTTGCGGCCACGAAGCCGTGTCATTATGTACGGTATGTATTACGGTCGACCGTCCTCGGCGCGTACACGAATTTCAGAAGTCCGTCGCGCGTCGAAAACTGGACCTGACCTTTTGCCCCCGGAGCTTTAATGCATGCGTACACATTGTATTTTCTTGTAGGAGCACCGCCTGTGCATAATATATTGTTATTATAACCGAACGTTATACGACATGGCCGATTTCAATGACAAAAATATTAACTCGGGCGTATGTATTGATAATAATTAGTCGACGGATTCCGTTCTTGAAGATTTTACGTACGACCGGAACCCGAAAAATAGCTAAATAAAATAATTTATCAATTAATTATTCGTCGGACGTACAAATTATTCGTAATTGCACGGCGTACGTTTTCGAACGACCGAGGACTACCGCGGACGCTCGTGCGAGGGATACGGTTGTCATTTTAACGTGACATTGCCGCGTATTATACACATTACATTACCATGTACGTATAAACTGGTCGGCGTACACAACCGCCAAGGCAATCAGTGTCCGAGTACTTAAATATAATATTATCCGGCTATAATGCACCGCTCAAGACCTTCCGTGCGATACACACGAAAAAAAAAAAACCCTCGGCATGTTACAACATCATTATAATTATACATAATTACGTGAACAACTGTCTTGCTATGTGTATAATATTATGGTCGGAGTGGTACGGAATACTTTGCACCAGGATTGTTCGGTTCCCTCCGGTCATAGTGAATGAAATAGTTAAATGAATAGGGTTTAAGACCATACACAGATGAATTATAAAAATGCGTAGTAGAGGCTGCAGAGCGTTTAGTCAAAGGCGAAAAAAAAACGGTACAACAATGATAATATTATAATATAACATTATTTAACAAATTAACCATGTATAACTCCGTACCGTACTTGTGTTACGATTCTTTTCAAACCCTATGAAGTACTTTTACTGTGTCGGTTGAGTACCAAATCATAACTAAATAGATACATCACTATATTCACTGTACACGACGCTTGTGCTATAGCTCTGTAAGCATTAGTTTTTTATTAATACATTTTAGGTAAGGGGTAGGAGAGGATCGAGGATATTGTAAGTGTGTGTGTGTGTGTTGCATTCAATAGGTACTTTAATATCTTTGCGGCAGTTGTTATACGTACATTAAAACTCAATTGGATAGTCACGTATATAAACCACAATAACGATTTCATTCCCATACACATTTCAAATGAGCAAGGACTAAGGAGTAGGTACGTAGTGCGTTCTTTGGGAAAATGTGTACTATGTACCAAATTAAAACAAGCAATACCAAGCACGAGCAATATACAACATAAAATATACACGCACACGCATCGACTCGTGTAAATTGTTCTCAAAATTCCGACCGAATTTAATTAAAATTGTTGTTCGACAATATTGCTTTTATTCGCGAAATCTTGCAGCATAATGTTTACATGAATACATGTATGTTGTATACATGCGGTGTACTCGGATTAATATAACCGGCGGTTGATAACGAAAATATTTGTTTACTATATCAAAGTATAATTTTAAAACAAAGTGCGTCTAAGTGTATATGTAACTTATGATACGAACACAAAAAGTATTATTATTTCTGGCGAACTTCTTACATTCCGCAAACTTGTTGGGCACACAAATAAGCCTGTTCTGTAATGTTTATTAACCACGCAAAAAACCGAATAGTGCCGAAAAATTGTGCAATGTTAATTTTTCTTTGTCCGCATTTCGAACGTACGGGAAGACGCTTTTTTCCGGCTGCGTGTTATGGCCATTGGGAACCATTCATAATACTATGTGGTCGCGATGCAGATGCACTTGTTATTCAAAAAATGAGGGGGGGGGGGGGGAGAGATTAAGAAAAAGTGTGATTATAATATGATCATAATTTGCTTTCAGATCGATGATAATCTTGATTGTTGCTGAAATCGATTCGGTGTGAATATTTAGGGGACGAGTAAAGATACACGCGACATTCAGCTAGAGTACGTTTGACACTTCTTTGGCCAGTAGAGCTATACGGGCATTCCAATCACGCAATACATGTTTATGAATGAATCAAGATGTTTTTTCGGCATTCCCAGAGAATACCTCCGGTTCGGAGACAGCAACGACATCGTCGATGGTTCGTTTTCTTTTCCTATCAATTTCTGTCCAAACGGATAGCGCTTTGTGTAAACGTCGATAAACTTTGACCACGTTTTCCGTTACACACGTTACACTGGCGCTGCTCTCGGTTTGTGCGCACGTTCGTTCGACGTAGCATATTGTTGTTACGAAAACGCGATCGTATATACGTGTAAACACACTACACCTGCCTATACAAATAATAATAATAATAATAATAATAATTATAGTGGACCGAAAAACGTTCGTATACGGTTCTGGTGCGGTGCGCACGTGGGAATAATGTCGGGAAAAGAGAAATAATAAACACTTCACAATAATGGTTGTCCGTAGTCGGTGACACGTCGCCGTGATGCCAAATTGTATGCACGCCCGTGTAGACCCGATGTGCAAACGTTTTGTGTCTATATTGTAATATTATTTTTAGCTATCGAATTTATTTCTATGCGTACACATTATATTCTAAAAAACCGTGTATTGACATCGAGTGCGCGTAGACGCGTCGGTTCTAGGGAAAAAAAAAAAAAAATCAACTACGCGAGCTATTGAATATTCCGTACGACATTATTGAATAGTGAGAGACGGCCAGTTGATACGGATGATTTGAAAGGAAAATTAATTCAACGGACACACACCTAAATATAGCCTAAAGGTATACGCCCGTCATCCGACAAGTCTAAAACACCGTTTGAGATGTGTGATGTGCGTAAACTTAGACGAACGCAATAGACGCATTGGACCGGGTAGGACCCGGGGTGTTATGTCAAGAGACGGAAACAAAGTAAATTGAACGTCCTATGCGTATGCTCGCAGCTGTTTTCAGAATACAACTCTAGCCTTACTGTTGTCAGTAGTTTTTTGCTCTAAGCGCAGGGCCATATTTATGCAAGGACAAATGGGACATTTGCACCGGGCCCACTCGAAAGAGGGTCCCACTGACTTCAGCCTTATAAAATTAATTATATGCCATTTTTATCATATTTTTGGAAAACACAATTTTACTTGGATATTTTTGTGGGTATAAAGTATAATGGGGATTTCTCGAAAACGATGGCTCTAATCAACATTGACGATAACTTAAATTCATTAAAGATATGCAAATATCACATGCATTTCAAAACGTGGAAACGTGTCTACAAATTTTTCTTACAATGCCTGTTACAAATTGTTCCAGTAAACGATCATTTTCTTCATTAAAAAGAATTAAAAATAGATTACGATCTACATTGAGTCAAGAAAATATAGATGCTCTGGGAATATTATCTATTGAACGTTATATCACAGCAAACCTAAATTTTGATGATGTTATTGACCACTTTTCTAAGCAAAAGGCAAGGAAATGTTTGTGAAAACTGAAATAAAATTATATTTATAACATTAAACGTAAAAACATTTGATACCTATATAATATACCTAATATTTATTCCATGATCCAACTACACATATACTCGTACTAATTATATACAACATTAATTTAAAAATATATTATGCGTACATTTTTATTTTAGCATTAAAGAAAATAAAGATGGACAATTTGGGGCCCAAAATTGTAAAATGTACTAGGCCCACAAATTGGTAAATCAGGCCCTGTCTAAACGCATGCATATTTTATCAAATCTTTGTTATCCGTTCAACAGTACTCTTATGTTTAGTCGAGTTACACAAGTGTGCGGAGTAATACGGTATATACGAGCAGACGTATTTAACGTGGATACGTACGTTCAAACGGAATATAAGGTGAAATAATGTATTTTCGTTCAATTACAATATGAGAAATAAAATAAAACCTCTGCCGTGTTCCGTTCGATCAGAGTAACGGAAAAAAAAAAACTCTTAGTATCCAGGCATAAGCAGTGTCTAAAAAATAATAATAATACGCAATACGAACAAATATTTATGTTCGAACCGCAGAGTCGTTTTCGATATCCTTCAACGAGTGTTGACGCGAGTGTAGATTCTGTAATAATCAGTTGGCCGGGTTACTCGGAGTCCGCGTGAGATAAAAATTTATTTTCGGACGGTCGCTCTTAATATGACAACAATATTCTATTATGATGAAACTTTGCTACCGAAAACCGGTTCGGAGAGCATTTCGGGGTGATTTCGAGAGCTAATGATTTTGTGCAAAATGTTAAGTCTTTTCGGGAGCAAGACAATAATAGAATACTCATTTAAATATTCGAATAATGGCCTGAAAATTATGGAGATCGAGGCTGTTTAATGCCGAACGAAACGTAATTCGTTTAAATCGGATCAATTCGTGTAATATTTTGAAACCAAAACCGCTATAACAGAAATTTTTTTTTCAATAAAACCGCCTGACCTAACTGTAAAATACAAATAAGGATAAAAACACGTTAAAAAACTATGAATGGAATATTGAAAATATGTACGTTGGGTGTGTTTCTATGAAATTTCCAACTGAACAAATTCTTGAAAATATTAAATATTGCATATTTGTAAAAAGTAAGTATCGCTTGTTATATTATTATGTATCCAAGTATTGCTTTAAAAGAATTATTTTTTTTATTAAATTGTTATTTTCATTAATAATTTTAAAATAAATTAAATAAAACTAAAACGTTTATGAAATCTTATATGCTTTTAACAGTGGCGTATTTTGGGGGGGGGGGGTGTCTGGACACCCCCCAAACCAAAAAAAAAAAAAAATTCAATCTTTAATTTTGATAAATTTTAAAGGGAATTTGACAAATAAATATATGTGATTCGTTATGAACTATTTTAATATTATATAAAGTCCTAAACTAATTCGGAAAAAAATTAATTTAGTTTTAAATAATGTACTTATTATCCTATTATAGTTTTAATTATTTATAAAACTGTTATTCTTATAGCACCACTGATATCGAATGTAACAAACAAAATATATAGTAATAATTATTAAATTATTGTGACCGATGATAATTACTATATAGGTACTAATTTATATCTATACATGCAATTTATATTTTTATCTTGCGGCTCCGTGGCCCGTGCCTTCATGCGTCTGTGTTACTTGTTTTTTCCAGTGGGAATTTGTGTATATTTAGATATAAATATATTACAATGATGTTTTTTTTTAATATATATTAATACGTTGGATTTTAAATGTCTATGTACGTTTATTTTAAAACATATTATTATTTATCAATTTAATTTGAATCATTTTTCATTTAATCGTCGTCGAAGAAACAAGGCAGATAAAATATACAGTGAAATAGTAATATTATCATATTATTGTCATTGGTGAGTATCTACTCGTATATTATTTATAATATTTTTTTTTCACAAGTGCACATAATTCGTAAATTAATATTCATTAAAATTTAAAATTAAAACATTATAATTAGGTATTTTTTAATCTAATAATAGGCATATTATATAATGTTCTTTATCTAAATTATATAGAATCGTAATATTTTTAAGTCATTTTTTCTCGTTGCTTTATTATTATTATATTTAAGTATTAATACTAGGATCACATATTCACATGAGCGTTAGACTTAGAATAATCATCCATTATGCATTTTTAATTATAAAACTATTATGACCTAGAAAATACAATTTTTGTATTATAATTATTTCAGATATAAAGTAAAGAGAATAGAGATTGAATTAAAAGATTCATCGACCACAAAAATACAATTTTAGATTTTAAATCGCTAATATCTGTTGAACAAAATAAAACGACATTTTTGAAGTTGGCAAAAACTTACACGACTGATTTTAGTGAATGTCAAGATTCTATTTTATTATCAGAATATAATCTATGGCAAAGACGTTTAAAAAATGTTGAGACTTGTAATTTACCAAAAAACGCAATGGAAGCTATAATACTATGCAATCAAGAAATATATCCAAATGTTTTTAAATTGCTACAAATCTTTGCAACATTACCAGTTTCTTCATCATCGAATGAGAGAACCTATTCAAATTTAAAAAGAATAAAGACTTACTTACGAAACACGATATCTTAAGTAAATATAATTTATTAATAGTTTATTTTATTTATTTAAAACTAATATATTTTAAATTGTATTATAGAAGAGATTAAATGGTTTGGCCATGTAATCGATTCACAGAAATTAACAAATTACTACGGATGATGTTATGAAGGAATTGAGCTTAAAAAAAAGGCGTCTTGAATTTATTATTTAAATATTAATTTATATAATACTCTTAAGTGTATTTATTATTTTCTATTTTAAAAATTATTATTATTTGCTTTTATTTTTATTAACTTACTATTTACTACTTTTAATTAAATAAATAAAAAATGTTTCATTACAATATTTGATGAGTATATTATGAAGTTAGTGGTAGTAGACGTAAAACAGAGAAATATTGCAACCAATTAACAAATAAGTATATACCTATTACCTATATTAACTGGACACCCCCCTAAAAAGCATACAAAATACGCCACTGCCTTTTAATATTGTGGTCATACAAATGTACGCAAGTGTACGCATTATACAAGTATACACGAAGAAAGTTGAGATCCATCGACAACTCTTTGAGTTATTTACGTACTTTTCATAACCAATCAAATTGTGTTTATTTATTTGCACACCGGTGTACGCAAATGCTAAGTCGATGCAACACGAGTCTGTTATTATTATTGCGCACGAATAAAAAACTAAATTTATGATCATCGTAATTAAAAGCAGGTATTCACGATAACTCAAACGTGAAGGTTTATAAATATTATGTTATTCAATCCGTACGGTCGTACGCTGGGCTTAGACGGGACCTTGGGGAACGGTTATTAATTACTGATCACGGTAAAAATTGACGTGCATATACTTATCATTCGTGTGGTTGCCGTAAAAACGCAAATTGTTCGACAGAAAACGATTAATAACGTCGGTACGGTTATGCACAGCTATTATAATGTTGCCCGAAACGTGGAATTCATTATTGCTCGTGCGATAATAACGTAATATTATAACGTACAATTCTCTGCAGTTCGGCTCGTGCGTGTGTGTCCGCCCGAATGTTCAAGACCTGCGCGACCAAATTGACGAGCGCAGTACACGCGGTCGTTTCGGATATGGAAATATTATTTAATTACTTTTGGCAATGAAAAAAAAACGTGTGTAGTTTTCCGATGACGGCAAATCATTTCGGTCGCAAGTCTGTTATTATGTCTGACCTAATTGAGGCGGCGGAAAAAACACACAAAAAAAAAAAGAAGAAGTCGTAAAACAAACAAATTACGTACAACCTATACTTATTAATGACTGCTGTTGACAACGCAAACCATTATATTCAATCGGGCCGTTTGCGCGTGGTCAAGACACGAGTGGTGTACCTATTATAATAATATGTTGTGAAAGGTTTCCGCGTATAGCATTTAATCGACTCGGGATAGTAAGAGAGACAGAGAGAGTCAGTGAGAGAGAGGCAGTGAGAGAAAAGGAGTAAATCGTGAACCTTCTTGTACTACTGGAAATACCGTTGCCGTTTAAAACGTGCTCGCGGTCGTCGAGCGCAAAATCTAGGTCCGCGACATTTTTGCTTCAAAACAATAGTAGGTATGTATGCACAATTATTATTGTTTTCTCGACTTGTGTTCTGGTTTTTTCGCGGAAAACCGTCGCCTAGAATCGTGTTACTCGGTGTCCGGCCCTGCGAGTTAGGTATTCATTCATAGCTTCACAGGTAAAGGGGTTTAGCGTCCAGACGTATTGCGCGGTTTTCGGCAATCGACGCTGGCCGAAGAATTACGTGGCGAAAAATATTCAGTCACTCTTGGACTGACTCGCTAAGATGTTGAAATTTTAAAGTTTTAAAAGAATCCACGTAGTAACACCGCAACGACTTGTAAAATATACGTCGATTATAAGTTAGTGTTTTGCTAAGAACGTCGTTTTTCAAAACATAACTACTTAACGAAGAAAAGGTTTTATGAAATTATTATCAGTTCTTCAGTAAAAAAAAAAAAAAAAACATCACCATAGTTCATGAAATAATTCAGGTATACGGTAAAAAAGATAAATCACATGAGGAACATGAGAGATAACATTATTTATGAATGACAAATGCTGAACGCAATACAGTCAGTGGCGTATTTTGGGTGATTTTTCGGGGATCTCCAAAATGTATAGAACCTCACAATCACGTTTTTAGATTAAAAATCAACCGCGAAAAATGTCGTCGGATCTAATATAATTAGTTTAACTTTTGCAGTTTGAATATAATTATTTCGACTAATTACTTAATACTTATACATTGGGTCATTTCAAGTCAGAGGGTGTCCAGACATGGAAGACAAAACCTCTCCCCCCAAATACGCCACTAAATACAGTGTAGTCGCTAACTTATAATTATTTACTTACACGTCATCAGCGCTAAAGGAAAACAAGAAAGCAACACAATAATATTGTTACAACTAAACAATGCGTCACACGCATCTGATAATAATAATATTTGGCCTACGTATTATCATAGTTACTTGAAATGCGATAAAATTACATAATTTATCCAGGTGATTAATGTCAATATTTCGACGTACTGGAATTAAAAATAATGTATTTTATAATTTCAAAATTAATTGATACAATATTATAATAGGATGGTAAGATCAACTGTTACAGTACGTTTTACATTTTTATAAATAACAAAATATGCTACTGAAATAATTTTAACATTACATTGAGTTATCTCAACAGTTTTTAATTCTAATATATTTATTTATTTTACAATGAAATGTTCGATCCGTAAAAACGGGGGAAAAGTTTAATTTACTTTTCTTCAGACAGGGAATTGAAGAAAGTGAATTCATCAAAGACGAAGGTCTTTTTTATTTTTCGGGAATTTCTCAAAACTAATGAAAAGCTGCAAAACATTGCAAAAATGTTTAAGTTTTAACTTAAAAATTGTTTACGTTTAAGTTTGTATACATGTACATTTATTTCGTTGAAATAAACCATTTTTATCTTTCATTCCTTGAAAGTGAATTCAAGGTTGACTTTATATTAAATATTTTTGAATAAACTATATACAATAAATACTATAGTACTAACAAATTTTAAATCTGTTAGCCCGTTACAATAGTATTGACACAAGAACAATTGTTTTTCAGTGTAAACCTACAAAATCCCCAATTCTTTCATCTAAGAACAAAAAACTGATAAAAATATCATATATTGTTATTTGCGTTCCGCTGTATTTGATAAAATGAAATAAATCATAATTTATTCTCGTTTCTACGACCAAGTGTAATTATTGTTTGAACTATTTTTGAAAAAATAATAAGTTTTAATTTGTAAGTATAGCGTTTTAAGTTTTGAACATTTTGAATGACTACTATTTGGACTGGTTTTGACGGTTAGGTTTTTCATCTAATCGCTTGTAAATCTTATGTGTGATGACATTAACGAAGCGAAGCGATCGCCCGATTTGAACGGCCCACCAGGCTTTGGTTTCTCTAAAAGAAGTGCTCCGAAACAGTAGCGAAGATACGTGTACATAGTACGAGATTATGATGATGTCGTAGTAGTGATAATTTTCGTTTCGTGTCCAACGGGGGGAAAGAACCAAACAGAAAACTCGTTGGAGCTCCAACAACATCGTGTGATATGTATAAGAGCCAGGGCCGTCCTTAGGGGGGAGGGGGGTGAGCAGGGCCCAGGCCCTGGGCCTCGCGTTTGAAAAAAGTAGTAAAATTGGTTTTATTTTCTGATGTGTTGAGTTCTGATAGTGTCTGAGGTACCTACCAAATTGTTTGTGTGATAAGAATTATAAATGTCATTATAATATGTTTATAGGTAGACGATTTAATATCTAAAAGGTGTTTAGAGTATTTTCGCCCTGGGCCTCGGAAATCCTAAGGACGCTACTACTATGAGTGCGCGCAGTCTCGGTGTGTAGTCGCGGGCCATAGCACGTCGTACGCACTACACACGCGCGTAGATATAGACGTATAATATTTTGATTGCGCGATGAAAGAAAATGTAACGTTACAGTTCACCTCGATTTAATTGAATTGCGTGGAATCTTCGCGAAACGGAATTTCGCACTAGTCCCGAATTGTATGTACAAGAGGTATGTAGGTTTGCCGATCACGCGAGTGTGTGCATTGTCGTACGCGGAGACTTTTGTGTGCGCGCGTATTATTCTTCAAAACGCACTGTGTATACCTGCACATATTTGTATACACACGTTATGTGTACGTATTATGTGATTTTTTTTTCTTTTACTTATTTTCTTATTCTTCTTATGAGTCGAAGAAAAAATAACACGCACACACACACGCGCGCGCGCGCACGCACACTATGGCGGACGGACGTGTGTGCAACGTGTATATACGCGTGCGTTTTCTCACACGCAACCGATCTATACACGCTTTCGACTCGGAACATATTAATAATAATATCTCTGCGGTACACCGCGTAGGTACGAGGCGAATACGTTCGGCGGAGCTATTCACCGCACTGTCACCGAATCGGGTAAACAAAAGATCACGCGAACGACGTAGGATAAAACGACACATCGTTAGTAACAACTATGTACATCGGACGATTTGCATAGTTATCGTTTCAGTGATATTTACAATGTATTCGATAATGATTTGTCATTGTTCATGATTATTTGACCGTGTTAGACAAACGTGTTTTTTTTTTAATCTTACTTTGTTATTAATGCTCATATAATACGTATAGGTCCATGCGGCGTGCGAACGATGAGCATTCGTCGTATTATGTCATTATAACATTGTGTTGTATAATATGGCAATATAGACGTATCACGTATTACACTATAATAACCGCTCTCGGACGACGTGTAAGAAAATTAGGAATACGCGGTCAACGATACGAATGGGTCGAATGTCCTGCACGACCGAGGATTCAGCAATAATATTTTACCTGATTACGTTTTAATTTATATTTATCGAAAAACTACATCGCGTGTCTTCGTCCCCGTACGCGAGGATTTAAAGAGTATACGTTACCAGAGTGTAGACGTTCGCCGTCCGGTCGGGCGAAAAAAAAAATATATATAATGTACGCGCGTGTTCTATTCGATTTTTTTTTAGATTTTTTCATACCCCGTGTAAAATTCGATCCCAGACGACTACGGCGTGATAATTAATAGCCATTGTCCTGGTGCAGTGACACGGGTTTGCGGTCGAGTTGTTGATAATCATCACTTCAAGTCATACGTAATATTTTACAATAATAGGACTCGGGTTCACGAATGCAGGACGCTAGCATGCGTTTGTCTTGTACATTTAAATAAATCTATATTAGTTTTGAGATTTCGGAAGCGATTCGGAGAGCGAGAAACGTTTCTCGAGTATATTGTACCGACCTCACGATTCTATCTTTTTTATTGAAATCAAATGTTTTATTTTTTCGATGGTATACACTATATTGCATATAGAAGGATTTAACTTTGACAGTTTCACGTGCGAGTTCATTGCTCGATTGAAAATAGGTTTTTAACGGATAATGGTATAACTTGGAGGTATACGTAGGTAATAGATTTCCGACAATTGCGGAATGCTTGGAATACTACGAGAAAAACAATAAAATGTACACATGACTCATTATAGTTATGCATATTAGCATCAAGCTCAATATCGAATCCAATAAATAATATACCCGAAATATCCGAAACTGACAACGATTCGTCGTTAGCGTAGAGTATAATAGTATTATGTTTTTCTATTTTGAACTAAATCTTAAAGCTTTAAAAATACAGGCTTTTAGATTATATTCGTTATACAATTTATGATTTTTGTATCCAAAACAATAATATTATTAATATTATTATACTATAACAGTACGTATTAACGTTTATCCCAATTATGGTTGGAAAATTTAAACATCGGTTGCTCAAAACTAGAGCTGGAATTTTAATGCTCTATTAAAATGCATTTAAATTTATTTATGATAGCTTGAAATTTAGAAATTATATTACAACAGTGCATCTTTATAACAGTATTGTACGTTGTTTCATTGTTTGGTTAAATGGTTTTCTGATTTTTTAATCATTAATTCTAAAATAATGATTGCAAAAATACATTTTAACATATTAACTTGTTATTTGAGCGGTAAGACCTATTTATGATAAACATTTTATCGACGATAACTTATCATGGTACATAATTTATTATTCGTACCGTCAGCATTCCGTCGAAAGACTCTTGATAGTCGCAACAAATGTTGTCAATTTTGTGAACAAATTGTGAAAAATGACATAAAATCATAAAAAAGCCCTGAAAATGTCCTTAAAGATCAAAAAATGTCAAAAAAAAAAAACGAAACATAAATAACATTAAAATAATCAGTATCACTTAAAACACGTTTTCCATTTGAAGACCAACGTTTAGGAATACCAGAAAAAAAGATGGCATTGCATCGAAATCCCAGCCCCGTAGTCATATCATTCCGGTTGGTGCACCGTCTGTAACTGTAATGAAATATCGATATTGTGCCCGGAGTATATCAATATATTATCTTAACAGCTATCCGAGGGGTACGGCTTGAAAATCTCGAAGAGACATTTACGCAATGTTATCGTAACGTCGTCAACATCGAAAAGAGCTTCGGTGGTCGTACGTGGCATTATAACATAAATGAATGAGCGTGGTGGCACTATATGCAGCTATGGCCCGTCGGAGGACTCGACTGCTCGAGTCTCGGGCTGCGAGCGGTCGGTCGGGCGGGAAAGGACGGACGTGGATGTGCGATACCGGGGTTTGAGGGGAGGGGAGGGGCACGTTTTCGTGACTCGTAAATACGCGCACCCGTATCATTACACGGGTGGTGTGCCCGGATCCGTCTTTACCCTATATGGCGCACGTGCCCAGGGCCCCTAGCCAGATGGGGGCCCCGAATAATAGAAATTACAACTCTAAATTGTAAGCTGTAATGTTATAATACGATCGTCAGTACTAAAATAATCTAAATTCTAGATAAAAAAAAACTTATGTAAATGGCAATGTTAATACGTTATTTAAATAATGCTAAGTGAGGAATGATATTACACTAAGTAGGTAAACGATAAGTTTTATCAATGTAAGTTGTAACAGTAATATACCATTTATAATTCTGTAAAATATACATAATTTTTAACAACTAATAAAGTCACATCATATTAAATAAGCTTTTTATATTTTTATTCAACTTTTTTTTAAGGACCTACTAAAAGGGCCCCTTAAGCTCCTGGTGCCCATGGGCCCCTGCACAGCCAAAGACGGCTCTGGGTGTGGCTACACGTAATGTCGTTCAACGTGCGAGCGCACCTTGATGCGGCTCGACTTGACCGGAATAGTGAAAACAAGAACTATGGTGCGTCCGCGCACGGAGGACGATTCACTGGTAGGTATACGTCGGAGAGGAGGGGGGAAGGTCTTTTTCGTTGTTGTTGTGGTCTTTCCGGCGAGCACAGAACATCGGGTTCATTCGGACGTCAATTTCGGCTCGGCGCGGTCATCCTTGTGGAAAGACAAAATCCCGTATGCCCACTACATCGGCCGGAATAATTACCAACGGTTTCAACACACAAGTTACTAACGATACCGTGCGCCTAGACAATAGTATAGTTATAAAACGATCCAAGCAGATAACGAATAAGAACCGTGTACATATTTTGAACGGTCAAGGTAAACGAAAAATAAGACCATAGTATTAGAACGTACCTCCTACATTATCGGGTTGTATTTTTCGTACATTTTATGTATACTTTCGACGGTAAATTATAATAAAATATATTGTGCCATACATTTATGGTAGGTAACTTAGAACTATGTCACCGGTTTTAAGCGTCCACTATTCACAAGTTATTATTTTTTCCGGGGAATGTAAAAGTTTACTACTTTTGAGATGTGTCTAATTTAGAGTTCAATGTAAACAATTGGTGGAAATGTATTTGGTCAAATGTGTATTTTTCTAAGCAAGTTTAAGAACACTCAATTCATCGATATATGACGTATTACGGGTATAGTGCTATCGAGGACTGAGGTGACCCATTTATTAAAGAAAAACGGGCATGGGTCCAAGACAGAAAATATAGGAGAAGGAATGGTATTAACTAAGATGACGAGTATAACATGTAACTCGTAGAAAATTGTCAAAATAAACTAACTGTAAGACCAATTTAAAAATAATATTTTTGTTTTTATACTAAATTAAAAAACTGGAAAAAATGTTTAATAATTGTATTCCGAAACTGTAAGAATTTCAAAAAAATCTAACGAGCTGATAAAAAAACAACGAGTGTTATTTTAGTAGGTATATATTGTAGAGTTCGAGATTAAATAATTTGTGCACTTCTGCGATTCGAAAAGTGGAAGATTCCTGTTACGATGTTGTTCAACGAAGGCAATTAACTTTCGTTGTTTCCCAAAACCGTTTTTCTCTAAAATGAGATTTACCGTAAATACGATTATTCCGAAATAAGAGTCGCCAATCACTGTTGTTCCAGTGATTGATGTGGTTCCGATTACAAGATATACAAGAGTAAAATTTGTGACCAAACCAACAAATTACTAAGTATCACAACAAACTAGTTAACGTCGAAATGTTCGGAAACGATACAATGGTATTTTAGATAATACGTCGAAATACATTTTAAGATGTAATGAGTTAGAAACGAAATCGCTGCTCTCTCAACATTTCGCGAAAACATAAATAATTCCGTTTACTGCACGACAAACCGAAAATAATATTTAAGGTGAATAGGTTATCTATATCCATCTCATCGCAGTTAACAGTGGTTTGACAGCTGTAGTAACAAGAGAGTTCGAAAAACTAATTAACTTTTCCACGTATCACATAACTGAACAGGCATATAGTACCTAATTTATCTAAATTAATTTATCTAATTTAAAAAAAAAAAACAATCGTTACAAATTAGCAAATCAATACGTGTCAATGAATTCTGGTTTAGAACCTAAAACGCAAAGAAATACAATAATTAAATAATATTACGTCTAACTTTGATGACTTTGAAGAAGCATTAAACTACGATATTACGGTTGTATAACATTCAATTTTAAATAGTTATAAACTAGACACAAATTATGATATGTTCGGTGCAGTGACCAAATGGTTAAATTCAAAAAACAAAATAAAAACTCGTATGGGGTTTATACGTCTTTGTATTCCGATGTATCGTTAAATCTGCAGCTTACGTCTTCTTTCTCGGGTATTTGTTAAAAAATAATAAACATAAAAAAAAATGAACTTATACCTCTCGAATAACTTAGAACCTTTAGAAGCAGCAGTGGTAAATTGGGTTCCAAATGACCTTCTTTCGGTTAATTGGGTCCGAAAAATAAAAAGTAGTAGGTAAGTTGAATCCCGGAAAAAATTAAGTCCCGGCAAAAAAACAAATGGTGATTTTTTTAATATCAAATAATCCTTGTAAGAATTCAATTTTTGTAATCATGGTATTTTTATTATTAAAATTATATTAAAAATATGTTTTTTTTTATAATATTATATTATTTGTAATAACTTAAATGATACGAATTTAACAAACTCAAATCGGGTAATCGCATTGATAGAGTATTTTGTCATTTTTTCTCTTAAATAATGTTCTTTATCAAGCTTATTTTTCATTTTTTGTTTCGTGCTTCGTAATTTTACATGCGTTTCTGACCGTATTTCTAATAATTCGTCGACAAAGTTCAAAATATTAGGATGTGGGCTAAGCTGTTATAAGACGTGAATGGAATCGGTAACCGATAGACGCATTGTGTGATCCAAGTCTTACTCTCCCCTTCTCATACAATATCTTAATATTTGGAGAAAAATTGGCATAATTTCAGGCAAAAAACATATTTCTTATTTTCGGAGAAAATGGTATCGCATTTTTGGAGGAAAGTGCGACTATACGGCCAGGTAGGTAAGAGTTAGTAGCCGGGACTCAACTTATTACCTAACACCTTCCCCCGGAACTCAATTTTTCGCTTTCGAAATGCACACAAAATATTGCGGGCGGACCCAATTTACCTCGTCCCCGTAGTAGCTATGCAATATTTCTTCGGTTCAGTTACCGCTGGTGGCGATTTATTCGTAAAAATATCTTTTTCTTTTTACGATACTCGAAAGTATATAATATGTATTATTTTGTGTACGTCGCACCGATAATAGTTAACTCGACTGGTCCTCAATTCGCGCACCCCGATAGGTTCATCGAAAACATTATTGGAACAACCTTAACTCGCTACGACGACGTACACGACCGGTTCCTCTTTTATTCGTGTTTTTTCATCACAAATGTGACGTGCAACAATACTACGCTACACCGCGGGAAAGTGGAAGTAGTGTAAAATACAAACGCGCGGAATACAGTTACATAGATACGTTATCGGATGAGGTCGGAAACGTCATCGCCAATCATATTTTATTTTTCCGTCAAACGTTATCGGCGTGTTCACATCGCGATTCACGAGGCGACCGACAGCGATTTCAATTCCGACCGGAGCACGACGAAAAAATCTGTACAATACACTACCGCTACGACGACGCGCTGTAACTGCAACAATGATAATATCGTTATAGTTCCTCAACACGATTATTAAAGGTGTGTACAGGAGCCGGTGTGGCCACAACAGGGGAACGGGGATTCCTGCCTGGGCCCTAGCCGTATCGCCGTGTTAAAATATGCACGACTGCAAAGAGGTTACGGTTTAAATTTTTCGAATAGATCAACTCCCTGGAAACAATCTGGACCGTTCAATAATATTCTGTTAGTTGTTATTAAACATGTCTCGTGATTAGGTATTGCACCGTCAACCCGAGTGAGCCCGGGAAAGAGATTTTTTTTTTCTAAATCGAAAATTATTAAAAATATATTCCGGTCAAATATCTCTCGAAACATCCACACACCGTCCACGTTAATTTCAATAGAAAAATATTGAGCCGAGTGCGAACAAAGGAAGTAGCATAATCGATTTTAAATTCATCTAACGAGTTCTAGTGTTGCAGTACTTCGGTAATATTTGTAAACATTGTGAGTAGTTAACATTACTTAATGTTTTATTACGAATAACACACAGTTGTTAATTTCTACACACATTCACGTATATATTTATATACATTTCAAGAGATAACATTACGCTCTCCTTGTTTCACTTGTTTTTCTCAAAGGAACAAAATCCTGGCCGCGTATATTTAATATATATATAGCGTTGTGATGTTGTTCCGATCGGTTTGCAATAACCTTTCCCGCACGCACTATACGACATGCGATTTTTCCTTCCCCCCCGGACCCGAGAACCGTTCCGTCCTGGATACGCTGAAGACACCCTGCAAGGCCAGCCGCAAATACGATGATCGCACAGCCGTTCGTGCGGATTGTTAATTATCAATTCTCGACCGGCGGCGACGTGCGCGACGGTAATGACCAGGGTTCGGATTTTATAGCATTTACTACTTATTATAGGATGGAGATAAAAATAGCAGAGTGCGCTATAAATTTGTTTTATGCACCAGGGTCTCTAAATATGAAATTTTATTTTGCTATTTTTTGCATACTTGAAGAATTTTAGAATTTTTGTGCAATTTTAAAGTTTTGGTGATATGTTCTGCTAATATTCTTAATTCAACGCTTTATTTTATATTTTTCATAAATCTCGTTTATATTGAATGACAAATAGTATTCATTAATGTGAATCAATAAGAAAAATTCCCACATTTTCGTTTCATATTATATAACATGTAATAAATCTTGATGTTGAACGTGCCTTTTCGACCTACAAGTCATTGTTGACTGATAACCGCCGGAACTTCAAATTTGAAAATTTGGCAAAACACTTAATCATACTGTGTAACTCAGGTAAAATAAATAAAATATTATTTAATTAATAAATAATAATTACTTGAATTTTATTCTTATTTATTCAGATAGTTTTGAATAGTTGCGTACAAACGATGTCATAATTCAAGGTATCAAGTTAATCAGTACATAAAAATTTTTTTAAACTGTAAACGGAGATTTTAGTTTTTTTTATAAATAAATGATTTAATAAAGTTCTATGATAAATTTAATAAAATTTTGATTTGTATTTATTTTTATTTGTTGCTATTTTTGATGTTTTTAGGGCATATTTATAGAGCATATTTTAAGGTTTTTTCGGTCATATTATAGCGCCATATTTTAGGATTTTTGGTGCTATAAAATCCGAACCCTGGACTAATGACTAACCGGCAAACGATGGGTGACGCGCGTTACAAGAGCAAAACGCGAGACGGGAGCACTGCAGTATATTGCAATATTACAAGCGATAACAACGAGCGTAACGTACGGGGCGGCGGCGGCGGCGCGAGATGCGTTGTAGCACGAGGTCGCACATCACGGAATCACCGCACCGTACAGCGTTGGTCAAGGGTGAAAAGAACGTACACAGTGGGTGCGCGCGCAAAGGCGACCTCGTGGATCACGCATAGAGACGCTCTGCACAAAAGCTCGGGTGTCGCGAGAAGGTCCGTCGTCGGCGAAGCCCACCCGATACGCACCCCTGCGTTGACCGGTCGACCGTAGCCGTTGAGGGGGCCGTGAGCGCATTAGCGCGACAAAAGGCCGTAACCGACGTGAAGTGTTGAAGAGGTCGTCGGGCTGCAAGACCTTTGATGTGCATCCGAACAAGTGCACTGTGCACATTATATCAGGGCACTTACGTGACCGTCGAAAACGGGCGACTGTAGAACGGTATCGAAATCCACGAGTACAAGGCGATGAGCGCGGACGAAAAAAAGCTCGGCGAGTCGCGGTCGTTCTTAGGACGGTACGAGTAGTGTTCTTACGGGTTTTCCTCTGCGCATTTAACGGCCTCTACGGAAAAATAACGCAAAACGTACGACCGCTCGAGCCGTATTATCGTGTCGAGCGAAGAAATACACGATCAACGGTGTACGCCGAGCAACAGAAATGCGGTTGACGTTAGTATCCAGCCAAGAAGAATGCTTTGAATGTAATTTATTTGCACTACGACCACACTCTTTCCATTTTTTTTTTCGAAGGCTTGATAAAAACGTAAAAATAACAGAAGAAATATTTGTTTGAATATTGCGTAAATGTAGCTTATTTTCTATATATTCAATAATGATTTTTCGAGATCGGGCGTTCAGTGGTCTTATATTTCCATTTTTTCTTAAAAATTCGAATAATTCTCTACGCATAACACCTAACACAAATAATAATCATTTTGACAGAAGCAACGAAGAGCAAACAAAATCTATGTACAATTAAATCTTATGAAATTTAGAATGATTAAGCATAGTATTTGTAGAGGTCAGTTTTGACCATTTTTTTCAAACTACTATCAAACTTTAAATATTTATAATTAAACGTAAAATTTTGTATTGGTAATTTATAATACTATCAAATGGGTGGTTAAATTTATTGGCATAACAAATTAACTCAAACATACCTTTTTTAATATCCTCCATAGTAAATAAAATATACAATACAGCAATCTAAAGAAACCACTTGAAAAGTCAAACGCAAATAACGTAAAATATTAACTTATAACAACTATTAACTTATCGCAGATGATGGTTTACCATTTGAAGCTCGTTATTTCTTAAGTATATACAGAGATACGTGCAATATTATCTTGACTATAGTGATCTTATAAACAAATTGTAAAATTTAAAAGCAACTATACGATAAGTGAAAATTATATTTTTGTCCAGCTATTTTCGAAATTCCACCCACTGTGCATGACGGTGCGACATGAAAATTTGACGGTACGCGAACGAAATCGTTCGCGACGAATACCGTTCGCGCGTTACTTTTAAATAAAAACGGGGCGCTATGTTGGAGCCCGACTTGTGAATTTTGTCTACGAGGGACGAACGATGCATTTCGTGGAACGAAACCAGACGCAGATTTGCAACTAGCGTGCACGAGACGGGGCCGGTGCGGGTTGGCACAACGCAAAACGTAGACGACAATGACACGCACGCGAGCGTTGATCTTTCGGACAATATAGCTGTACAACGCAATTATCATGAAAATTATAATTCGCAAACAGTAAAGGCGCGAGTGAGAGGGTGGCGGGTCTCGTCGGTTTAGTCTCGCTGGACGTTTATGTCGCGAACAATTTTTATATTTTATATTTATATTAGTTATTACACCGTATTTGTTGTGGGCTTTGTAATATAAATATGATTTTTTTTCTTTCTTTTTATATATTTGCATTAAATAGTTCATCTGTATCACGTACGTTTTGTCAAGGGTTTGGTCATCAGCAATATCATCATTGCAGAACGGTCACTCGCTAAAATCTACCGGTAGGTCAGTCAGGGCGCGGCCGATAGATGTCCGTCCCGCCCGGTAAAAAGATTTAACTATACCGACCGATTATAGGTATTCTAAGATTCAAAATTTGATTCGAAAAACGTTAATGGCGATGGTGCTATGCAACTGCAGTCCGATATCAACATTAGGTATACCTATGGTGACCAGACGTACTTATTTTATAAGGACAGTACTGATTTTTAAATACTTGTCCTATTGTCCTACGTAAATTTATAAAGTACACTAAAATGTACTTCTTTGTAATGATGTAATAACTGTAAATGAAATAATGTTAAAGTTACCCAAATTCGTCAAAATGGTCGAAAAAAAAAGTAAAATTAATATTATGTTGTAAAAGAATTTTACAGAATTTTGATGAAACGTGTCATGAAATGTTTAATATGCTGAAAACAGATCAAAAAATACTCAAAAAAATTCATGGATCTCAAAAATATTTAAAATAGTGATATTTGTTATTTTTTAAGTTAATTGCTTATTAATATATTAAACTTAGTTTAATATTAAGTAAATTTAATGTTTGAGTTAAAATATGTCAAAAATATTGAAGTAATAACCAGTTGTTTTTTTTGTTGTTGTTAAGAGTTTGTCATTAAGTTTTGTTTTTTATGCTAGTCACATGGTTTAAGTTTTATAATAGATATATTTTATTTTTAACTGTTAGATTAAAAATCTATGATACTTTATGTAAGTATTAAAATAAAGTAATAAAGAAGTTTAAATTTATGTTCTATTATAATTTTTATCCATTTATATATTATATTATACATATTATACCGATGTACTTCTTTTTTTTTTAATATCTGGTCACCATAGGTATACCGTATACATAACATCGTAAGAATCGGATGTAGTCGGCAGACTGCAAAAAGAGGCGAAAAATATTACAGAAAAAAATAATGACAAGAGTGTTATCGTTTCAAAGTCTCAATGTTATGCTGTTGGTGATTAGAACTTGTTGTCTTATATTTTTTTACGATCAATATTATCATTACCTACTTCTAAATTCATAGACTTATACACTTTACTATTTAAAATTATGTTTCAACAGCGTACAAATGTATTCTACTTATTCATATTATTCTAAGCATTCATTATAGCCTATAGGTACACCATTTTAAAAGATTTTTTCACAACACAATGCAATTTTGTTTAATTTTTTTTACAAATTGACTTCCACGGATTTACTCACGATGCTAACCGTGAAGAATTACATTTATCTATAAAAATCAGTCATCGAATATGAAATTCAGATTTTCTTCAAATTGATTTAAATGTATTAATTAAATTTTTAGTTACGTAATAAAATTCACATAAAAATTCAAATTTTTTTTTATATTTCGTACAGAATTTTTCAACATTTTTCTTAAAGTTATAATCCAGATTTTATTCTCTTTTCGTAAGTCTCCAAACGGGCAAGCTGAACAATTCCATCACGTCTCATACACAATCTGAACCATTACTCATTTATGATTGTTAGAAAGAACTCATAAATATGTCTTTTTCTTGGTCGAAAAAAATAAACGAAACAGCAATTTGCTTTAACTCTATATAGTGTGTAATTGGTTAAAAATTCTTTTAAAAAATTTGGGATTTCGGGAAGACAAAAAAAAATTAAATATTAAAACAGAGCAGAGTTATACAATGAAACCATATTTTAATATTTTTTTCACTCGGAGGACTTGAACACATTATTAATAGAAACCGGAAATTCGCATTTGACTAACTAGACGTAAGTATGGGACGATTAAAATTATAAACGATGCTGAGCCCACGTGTCAACATACCCGGACTCTGAGAGTAATAAGCATGTGCGTGCGTGTACGTGTGCGTGTGTGTGTGTGTGTGTGTGCAGGCAGTGAGTGTGCGAAATATCGTCATCGTCTCAAGACACCAATATACGTATAAAAGAATAATCTGTACCGTCGTTGTCGCGCGCGTTTCGCAGATGAGTGAAAAAAAAAATGTAGAAGAATAATAATAAAAATAATAATAAAAAAAAAAAAAACTTATCAGATGAATGGTCCGGGGCCGACGGTGGCGAAAAACGTTTTATGACGAATGCGACGACATTGTTGTAAGTCCCGGTCGATGACCGCCGCCGCCGTCGTCGTCCCCTTCGCGTTACGTACCTGAGGAAGGTACGCTATTATCATTTGTTCGATCCTCGTGCCTGCTCTCCTCTATATTTTTATTTTTTCTTACATTTATCATCATTACTATTGCTGTTTTTTCCATTCTGCTCTTCCGTTTTCTCGTGATATTATTATAACTTTTTCGGTTCAATCTCAATCCCTCTGTCTGTCTCTCTCGCGGCAACGCGTACAAGATATACGATTACAGCTCGACTTAACGCCCGCGTGTAAATTATAGGTGCGCGCCGAAAGACAAGAAGACAAATAGCGTTTTGCGAACGCGTGCTCGCGTGTGGGCAGTGTAATTATTGTACGTATTACACGAGTCTCGCGTCGCACGCGCGTTAATGTCTCCTCGTCCGCTGCGCGCACTACACTTTGTCGCCTAAAACCGCTTTATCGTACCACGCACATCGAACGCGCTAATAGTTTTAATTACCACCGCGTCGTCGCCCTGATGGCTGCGCACGTAATTCCGGTGCAGTTATATTCGCGTGATACAGACCTACGCCACCGCAGCATTTAATCGTTCCAAAGCTTCGCGGTAACCGCCGTTCTGGCGGCAGTTCAGAGTAATGACCGGTTAAGTTCGGACGATTATGGAGTCGCTGTTTGATAAACAGTCGTATTATTGTTAAATCGACGTAGAAGACGCGTACGATCGTATTACACCGCGGCGGATGCGGCCTGTAATGTGGTGCGGTACACGGGTTTCATTTTTTTCTATTTCTTCCGGTTCTTACACGAAACCGAAGGCGAGATTCAAAAACGGGACTCCTAATCACGTGTTTTTTTCTCCGGTCGAAAATAAATTACAATCCACGATGGTGAGATTACGTCGTACAGCGTTCACGTCACGACGACACGAGAAAGACGCAACTCGTCGAAATGGAATTCTGACGCGGTTTTCCGCGTGAGCTTGCGCGAATTTCGGCAATCATATGGTCGGCCGGGCCACGGAAAAAGTGAACCGTGAAAGTTGCGATCAATGGTAACGACCCGGTAACCGAACTGTACCGTGCCACAAGAAAACACGTACAATATTATATTACATATACATATATAATATATATTTCCACGGAGATAACTTAAGAAGTCATCAGTCATCACACAGCTACTGTAAGCTCATATATACTCGTGTGTGTGTGCAGTCGCAACACCTGTGAGGTCCAATGCATTAGTATTGCAATCAAACGTACTTGGACAGTATATTACAGCAGAATTTCCACATAAAGCATGTTCACCGGCGTGTCTTTTCGTATATTTCATGTTCAAGCATAATACATGAAGTGCAGAAGATAATTTTTTCTAAGAAATCGTCTTCAAAGCCTTGTAATAAACTATTAGATATTCGATGATATGCGTATACATGATATTCGTATAAATATATTAAAAGACCTGTATAGAAAAAAAAAAAATAGAAACAGAACACGGTCTGTGGAGTCGGAGAAAAAATAAAGTATTTTTAAAATAAGAATAATTTTACGTTTTTCTGAATCCACATTTCATCAATTATATAATTTTATTATAATATACCCGCCTAAAAAAATACAAATACAAAAAAAAATTCTATTATATCGAAATGTGTATTATTTTAAATCTCTAATCGTATACGCAGTGTGTCGACGTGCTGTGAGCCATAATGTGAACCGCTACAAACTATAAGTATCAAAACGTTTTCACAATATTTGTACGGCAAATATATCCGTTTACAATAATATGTGAAATGGGTATTATACCCATATGTTTTTTCAACCACGTTTCATATTTTAGTTTATGATACTTTGTCGATTGGGGAGAAGTAAAAACGCTTAAAATCACGAGGAAAAGGAAAATGTATCTCGATAAGGACAATCAGCAATGTTGTGTTCTATTTGCAACCAATACTATAACGCTGCTCTTTGAGCCTTTTTTAATCGTGGCGCACAACTCGAGGACGGAGTGCAGAAACAGAACTCACTGATTTCCCTGTCAAGTCATCCACTCGACTCCCGGTTCAACGAGCCCGCCGATCTCATCAGCGGAGAGCGTACCCGGGCTTTGTATTTATATACGACCAAAGGCGTAATTACGGAGGGTATATGAGGGATTGATACCCTCCCATGAGCCGTATTTATATATTGTTGTCTTATACAAATTAACAAATAATCAAATTCATAAAAAAAAGTTTTCAACGTTTCATTGTATCAGTCTATAGAGATTTGATTTATACTCTGTAAGCATTATATAAAAATGAAACAGTGGATTTTATTTTTGAGTGTCTTCGTAATCTTCAATCGAGTGCACCACGTTCTGTGCTATTACAAAAGTCAATTTACAATACTCATCTATAGTAACCAATTGGTAATAAGTAATAACTAATAACTAATAACTAATATCTACATTGATAATGAGGGTATAATCGAAAAAACCAAAATATAATAAACGATATAATAAGTTAAGGATAAAAACTTATCTTCGAAACAGTATGTCAGAGGAATCTATAATAATTAATAACATATTGTAATAAAATTAATTTCCGTAAAACCTAAAAACTAATAATTTTTAATTTTGTTTATAGAAACGATTTAATGGTTTGGCAAATTTAGCGGTTCATAACGAAGTTACATTTTCAAATGAAGAGGTCATAGAGGAATTTGCCAAGAAGCCTGGAAATTCAACTATTTTATTCTAAAAAAGAAAACAATTTGTTCTAACTGTCTTCGGTAAATTAAATTGAAATTAAGAACCGTGTCGATATTAATTGATGATCTTTAAAATGTTCAGAAGGAAGGTCCGGGGGAAGGGGGCGAAGCCCCTCAACTAGTGCTATGATTTCTTTTGAATAACCCCATCGTAAAACATTCTCAACTACGCTCATGCATACGACTTACGGACCGTATATTTTGAAGTCTGGGAGCGGCAAAAGAGTTCAAGAGCGCCACGCGGCTAGACCGGTCGACCGGTCTTGGGTCAATTTCGTCATAACATGCGGTGACCGTGTTCCTGTAGTACGACGTTCGCATTTCGATGCACACGGTGAGGAACGCGCCCCGAGAACGCACTGAAATGGTTTTGTGACAATATAATAACGCGTGCAAACGGGGGGGGGGGCACTGAACGCGGTACCTGTTACTGAAACAAATTGGCCTCGTCAGGTCCGCGGTGGCGAAGAGTAGCAAACAACAGCAGCGGCATCGAGAATACACGACGGTATTTCGGACGAACGCCGCAATCGTTAATACCATAATAGTGTGGCAATGTAACACTATCCGAAACGATTAGCATTTCGAAAACTTGAAACGTAATAACTCCAGCATTGTGCACCGTCGATTTTATTGACAGCGTAATGATTGTTTTTCACAGAACAGGCCCGCGCGAGACGACGCGACGTCCGTACGGATAATAATAATATTATTCATAGCGCTTTATCGGCACGTTCTTACGTTATTTTTTATCGCGAAATTGTAAAGTTACGTGTTTGAAAAGAAAAAAGAGAAAAAAAAGATGATTTTTTCGAATCCTCCTAGCAGAATGTCGGCTCTATAATAAGTACTATATTAATCTTTCAAATTACCGTGTACGTATTTTTAGTACAATAATGTCGCGGAGTGTTTATTATCGATGAGAATTTCAGATTATCCGTACCATTGTTGTTAAATTGGCGGTAGTATGAACATAACGTTGCTATGACCATCGGGTCTCATGGAAGATTTGTAACATATCACAGTAAGATTGTTACTTATACGTTATACGATCTCTTTTGAATACAACGGTTATTTGTGAATTCGTTGGTCAGTCAAATTTAACCTATAAGTATACTTATCCCCCGAACACTTTTGAAAAGGGCATTGAACATCCGCGGTTTTGATACGAACATGTGATGATCATTTTATTATTTTCATTATTACACAGTGAAATATAATATGTTGTGTCTTTGATTTCGTTTTCTTATTTGACGTATGGTAGTCATATATAAGTCATACAACTCATAGTAATATGTAATTTGTATACTGTATCAATATCATATGGTTTAATACTTTACACCAAATATAAGAGAAAATATTGAATCATACTGTAGTTACTAAATATATCAACTAAAGTCTGCCATCTGCACTTAATTAGTTAAAATCTTAGGTATACCTAAAAGATGACTTGTTACTATTTGTTTCATATACAACTAGACTTTAGAATAATTATTAAGACATTATGGTGGATCTATTTCTCAAGTATAATAATATTCATTCGATTTTATCAACAGAAGTGTACAACAGAAATGTGTTGAACTACTAGCTGTGACAGTGTCATCTTGCGTTTATCATTTAGCATATAAAATATTATGTTATTCGTTCGTAATCTGAAGAACAAAATTGTTTTTTGGTTAATTAAAACGAACATGGATATTATTTATAAATTATAAATTTTCAGATATAATAATGCATGCGGTCATCGGTTATAAGCTAATATTAATTGTATGATTATTATTATTGTCATTTTAAGATTTAACTGGAATTACTTTACAAAAGTGTCTTATATTTAATAGGCACTAAATTTATCGTCTGGTCTCTGCAATTTTTCAATTGATGACGAAAATACCAGGTGTTCCGTACTTACACACATAGTTAAAATAACTTATCGTTGAATCGAAATAATTTAAATTGATTTTTTTTTTTATGTTTTAAAATTGAAGCAAAATAATTTTTAACTAGCTAACAATAGGGCAACTATTTATGTTAACAAACAATTATAATTCTCGTACTCCGTTTTAGTTTCGAACAAAATTAAAACTTGAAGACGTTTTGTTCATTTATTATGTTTCGTCGACTGTTTCAGTTTTGAAACAAACTTAATATTTCTCTGCTACTAACCTCCGTATTATAGTTCTTGATTATGCTTAATTCGTCAGTTTTGTTGTATAAATAAATAATTAATAAGAAGGCGTATTATCAAATACTAAGAAAATATTCCATTTTTATTTTTTATTATCTAGAATTAGTAACAATTAGCGAAAACATGAGATTACAAATTATATCATAACACTATTATATTATAATACTATTTTCCTTAATACTCAAATTAGAATAATATAAAAATTAATAGTTCAAATTTTGATTTCGGTGCATCAACATTTACAGGAAAATGACCCCAATAAAATACCGCAGTGAAAATGGGGTGTTCCCATCAGAAAAACAAAACGTTATAAACCCACAGGTGACATGAAAAAAAAATTCTGGGAACATAGTGTTTATGGTAACTTGAACACTGAAAAATAATTTAAAATAAAAACATTTTTACGACCCAAAAAAGGGGGTGAGCACGTCTATAAAATCACTCTGTACACATAAATATAGATTACATTTTATATGAGTCGTAGGCGTGTGGTAAAATCAGGAAGTTTACTAAACTCCTAGGAATAGTCATTATTTCCTAAAATGTCAACGTTTCCGGTTATATACCTGTATAAATGGATGTTGGCATATTTGAGATGAAAATAGACTCAATATCTTCGTTACCTACTTTTACGCGGTTATTTACGCAAAATGTTTTGCAATGTCCGGATAAGCTTTTAGAAACATTCAAATCCTTCGATAGCCTCAGTATACCACCACAAAAAATGGGTTTCTTAAAACATATTATGAGAGTGCGGTAACTATGCAGCGCAAGTAAAAAAAAAAACAAAAATGTTAACCTCATGGTCGTAATATCCACTCGCATCACGTTAAATGTTAGCTTCGGTTTCAAATATTATTTTGAGTCGGTTCTATTATATAGTACAGCGATGTAGGGGAAAAATAAAAAATATTGTTCATTCAAGAGTGTATAATGTACGTAGTTGATCATCGGATTGTACCAGCAAGACCGTTGGAATCTCAACAGCACGAGCCCCGACGGACACTGTGAGTCTTTCGTTTTTTTCACATTTCCCGACAAAGAACTACACAGATTCTAGATTGCACGCAGCCATGCGGATCATCAATTTTTATACCGGCGGAGGTCAACAGATAGGTGTTCACACTGGCAGCACGATCGTAATATTACAACGAAATCCAGCAGCAGCAAAACCTTGCCGGGTCGGCCGGCAATAAATGTACGCAACAATACGATATGATATTGTAGACTCGAAATACTTCGTTCGGGCGATAGCTTCTGATGCGTACGGACATACTACAGTCGACCCTCGATAATTCGAAATTGACGGGACTGTTGAAAAACTTCGAATTACCGAGAGTTCGATCTGTTGAGTAGTTCGAAATAACGAGAGGGCAAAAAAAATTTGAATTATAGAGAATTAAGAAAAATATTTTGTTTTTTTATTATTGTACATACATACATATTAATTATTTCAGTAAATTAGGTGATACATACATATTAGAGTTATTTATTGTTAATTTTATTATTATTTTTTGAAGACATTTTTTCAATTGTATTTTCTATAGTAAATAAAGCATCAAAAACCTCAACAGTGAATTTTGACTGGAGCGAAACATTTCCACACGATTGTATAGTAAATTATTAGTAAAAAGATTACAAGAATACAGATAAAATACATTTGGTGAACATATGTACTTCGAATTTGCGAGCATTGAACGAATGATACTTCGAATTGTCAAGTGTTAGTGGCCAGTTTTCACAAAATTTAATTTCGAATTACCGAGTGCACTTAAATGCATTGTTTTTTTTTCGAATTACCGCGTGATTTTCAAGGAACCGAGTATTTACTTCGAATTACCGAAGGTTTCGAACTATCGAGAGTCGACTGTACACACCTCGCTGTACCCACCCGGTATATTATTATTACACGTATTACGGGTAACACGACCATTGTTTAGGAAACGCCGTGTTGGCACTACAGTATTTCGTCTCTCTCTCTCTCTCTCTCTCTCTCTTCTGCCGTGTACTGCACACAACAGCGTACACAATATTATAAAACGATTTTTGTATCGACATCGTCCGAGCTGGCAAACAGTTCTTCGGGTTTCTTTTCTTACGCGTACACATATACATGCATGCTTCGATACAACGACAAATACGCACGCGCACGCACGCACCTGCGACGTGCGTTCTGCGTTCGGCTCGTTATTATCATTATTTCTACTTGGCCGAACGTCGTCGTGTCCGATACCGCTCCGCGTAAAATTGCCCGTCCGTGTCCGCGAGACCGTTATGCAACGCGTTATATCGTACGTATTACTCACCTTAAATATACATTATATTAAATACAACACTCACACACACACACACACACACACAGTGGCGGTTATCCTATGGATATGTTGCTTGAGCAACACATACAACATTTGGTGGGTGGGTGGATTCCTGGGTAGGTGGTTGGATGGATGTTGGGTACTTGGGTAATTTTTATAATTATATGACTTATAATTAAATCAGAACAATACTAAATACAAGTTCTGGAATAAATCGGACAATAATAAATGCTATAAAACTGCATCGGACTGTTATAGCTTGTACTATTAAATATATTTCCTGATTAGGATTAATTTTTAAATTATTACGCAGTTATAATGTTGATAACAATGATGACACCCAAAAATTGGAAAAATATGTGAACCAGTTACTCACTAATTGAATATTGGTAATTTGTATTTGCTAATAAATATTTGAAGGTGGGTGGGTCCTCAGAAATATTTTCAGCAACACATATTATTTTGAAGATAGCCGCCACTGCACACACACACAAATTGCATGATGTACGTGTCTTTACTTGTCGTCGTCTACCCTCTAGCGTGTCTGTCGCTTCTGATACATGTTGTACACACACGATGTCTTTACCGTGTCTCTGTGTGATCGGGGATGACCTGTTAAATACAAGATATTCCGCAAAGAAGTTACATTCTTTTGAATATAATCAACCGTAGCTCTGGAGCATAAATGGTACATAGCATTTTAATGTTACAAATAAATGCGTATTGGTACAGATAATTATTAATATATAAAGGTTTATTAAGACTTACTGACACACTTAACAATCATAGGGCTGTTTCGTGGTTACACGGAGTTCAAGTTAGCGTGATGGTAATCATAACTACGCGATAACACGGACTGCTAATAATATTGTTAAGCAACTAAACGGCTAAAAATCACTAATGACGAACGCCGACGTGGACCCAAGTTTTCAGATCAGGGGTCGCCAACCTTTGAAATCTTAAGCTCCTGGTGATCGACATCCAGGAGAATTTAGGTCTTTAAGAAGAGGTTTGTTTGACGAGCAAAAAAAAAAATCCAAAGCATTCCTAGAATACAATATATCCACATTATCCAATTATTTATCAAGCGATCGACCAACAATGGTTAAATTAATTTTTATAACGATTTCATAACCCCTGTTTTAGATTGTTCGAACGCTGTTAATGATTATTAATAATAGTTTTCCAACGTTAATTTAACCACATCTGTGTACAACGTTTGGTACTGTTGATTTGATTGATACCAAATTGTTCTACTTACCTATGCGAAATAGGGCCTGGCCCGGAAACATAAGAAATAAAACATACCCATATTAATAATGACGAACAAAAGGATGATATTATAGTCATAGACTCACATTCAGAATAAAAATTTAAGGGTTTTAAAAATTATTCCCCCCCTGGTTAACCCTTGCCCCTATAGCTACCGTGAAATTTTTTAAGAATTATGAATTAAAACATTAAAGAAAATCGAGATCGATTTTCAACAGATAATCATTTATCACTTCATATAGAACCAACACTAAATACCTTCATGAAATTGCGAATAAATTAACAAACACATTTTATATTATGTTAATATATTATAAACAATATAGGTTAATCATCATTAATATAGGTACATTCAAACTCGAGTACAATGCAATTCATTAAGATCATTACTCATCTCATATCTTGCCGGTGTATTGTATTATTTGGACATAATCATCACAGCGTACCAATATTCATCATAAACGCTCAAATAGTCGTATTTAAACCACATATTAAGCTCAAAATAAACGGAGGGTGATTATTGATGACTCGGGGTTGTAAAGTACCCCCCCGGGCATCTCCGCAGTATGTGCGCTAATGTTTATGATACTTGTGCGCAAACAGCAGTATAGCGTGGCATTGGACGTACGAAAAGTGCAGCAACGACTGTGACGCATTAAGACAATATAACATATCATTTGTGCAATAGATGTTTGTGCAATATTGCTGTATTATATTATGTACAATGTACATACTAATTATTAATGAAAATCAACGCGGTAAGACGTGCGTGTACGTAGTCGCGGGTTTAACCGAAATAACACCTTCACACACAAACACATAAAACATGGTTTACGTAAATTATAATAGAATAAAACTAAACGGGACACGGAGACCGGATGTTGGATCTCGTCCCGCCGCATCGCTCATATCGGTCAGCGCAGTACTAAAACGGTGCGCCGGCGTGGTGTTTTGATAAATTCGAAAGCCTTGAAGGCTCGAACAATATTCTCCTAGGGCCGTTTCTCGGAGAACTGCAGGAGCTGGCTTAGCCGTAAAAAGGTTCGGGATATTTTTAAATCTGAAACGCTCTTCAGGAGATAAGGTATAAAAGTTTCAAGACTTTATACCCGGTATGGCAATGGGTAACATCGAGAGGAAAATGTAACGACGTAGCATCGAAACGCAATTTCTAACCTTGTATATTTTACGAGAAATTTCTAGTAAGCATTTCGGAGATTGTTGAAATTGCTTTTCGAAAATGTTTTTGATTTCCATCAGCCTTGATATTTTATTTTACCTCATTCGATCCCGCAACGTAATAGCGCATCGAGTTCCGCGAAAACAATAACATTTACGTGAAAATTCCAATCTATTATTATTATTTATTTCACAATATATTTTAGTCGGTTTTTGCGCAGCTTTGAACGAAACAAATTTCATCAAAGTAAAACTCGCGGAGAACAGAAAATTGAATTTGAATGTATACCCATCGGTACATAATATTATTATAATACATAATTATAAACGTTTTATAAACTACAATACGGGTTAGAATGGAACGCGAGAGACCAGACCCGTGAATATTGTGCAAGCGCTATTAGTCGCAGTACACAAAATATAATCAGCATAATGTTATTAATAATGAAGTCACGGTGTGAGTATATATTTTAATTACATTGCCGCACCATCAGTGTTAGCGAAACAGCGATTCGCCGCGATACTTCAAACGAGGAACGTGATAAGAATACATGTATAGTTGGATCACTTTCATCTGCGGGACCGAGATTCCGAGGAAGTTCGTAAAGTATAAGTTTCCTATAATCTTATCGTACCGCGACGTTCATCGCCGTTCAAAGATTCCGCGAGAATAGCGTTTGATAATCATGTTAGTGCATTTTTCGACGTGCGCAATACCGTTGTATTTTTTTATTATTATTTTTTCAATTTTTTACCGGACATTTTATCCGGAATTTTTACCGCCCGTTTCACTTATCACGCGTTCGCGCAGGACGTAGCCGAGAACATGGTGCGAAACATTTTCGAACGCTTTTCGCGTTTTCCTGAACAGGAAACACCGTGGAAAACACCAGTGGCGCAACCAAGGGGTGGGTCCCCGGGTCCGGACCCCCCCTGAACAGTGTCGTATCTTTCTAAAAAATAATAAAAATGTCTGACAAAAGTGAACCGAGGTAATATTCCAACAAAAAATCCCGAAAAATATTATAGAATTACTTTGTTTCTATAATTTCTTCATTTGTTTGTACAACAAATAAATGATCGTTTTGTTAATCATCAAAATATAATATGTGGATTTCAAATGTTACTTAAAAGTTCAGCGTTTGATGAAGAAAAACTTAGAAAACTTGTTGAGTTTTACGCTAACGATGTTGATGATTTTTATCGAGTTGAATCAGAAACCATTTTATGGAATCGTTATTTGACTGATAGTAATATCCAATACTATAGTGTAATTCAAATACTTAATGAATGCAATCCCGATTTCTTCCCAAATATATACAGGGTTATTCATATAGATTCATCCAATTTAAGATAGCTATAAAATGGTTAAATATAAATTTTATCCAATCAAATTATGTAGAAATTAATTGAGGGTAATCCCAAGTTTTACAATGTCATTAATTCATTATTTTTAAATTATCGCGATATGTTAGTTTCCTCAAGGCTCAAATATGTTGACCGGACAGCACAAAGCGTTTTGTGTGTTGCGATTTTCGAAGTGTGAATCGATAATAACCGTGCAACGTGATTTTCGTCGTCATTATGGGATCGATGCACCGACTGCTCAGAGCATACGTCGATGGTATAAGCAGTTTGAAGAAACGGGGTGTTTGTGCAAAGGAAAAAGCCTAGATGAATTGAAAAATCGAATAACAACGGCGATGGAGTCAATTACAAAAGATATGTTGCAAGAAGTATGGAATGAATTTGACTACCAACTAGATGTTATTCGGGTGACCAAAGGAGCTCACATAGAACATTTATAAGTATTATTAATTAAACTTGTCATATTTTTCTTTCATTTAATGTATAGAACATTGTTCGAAATATAAAGTATAAATATATGTAAGCATTTTAAATTGGATGAATCATTTTGAATAACCCTGTATAAGCAATACTGTAAATACTTATCACACTTCCAATTACTTCATGTGAGGCGGAAAGATAATTTTCCTCACATAAAAGAATCAAAAGTTACTCGAGAAACACCACACGAGAAAGAAGACTCAATGGGTTAGCTGCTCTGAATATCCACTACGAAGTCAGTGCGACACCCGAGGAAGTAATAAATCATTTAAGCAGTACGAAACATCGCTCAGATTTCATTTTATAAACTCTACAACATTGTACATACCTACCTATATTTTTTACATTTAACCATCATTCAATTTTACATAATAATTACAATATTTACATTGAACGGACAATAAGATAACAATTAAATGTGCACGTTAATTTAAAATAATCATACTTTTGGACCCCGTCCTCCCCCCCCCCCACTTTAAAAAAATCCCGGTTGCGCCGCTGGAAAACGCACGCGACAGGCTTGCCCACGCGACCGCCGCCGCGGCCTGATGACGTCCCGGCGGTGGCGTGGGAATCGAAAACCGGGCTCCCCGGGATTCGGTCGGTGCTCCCGGTGAATAATCCAGTTCCGGATCGTACGTATAATATTATGACGATACGAGTATTACGGACCGCGCGCGGCGTGGTAATGATGTGGGCCATTTGCGCGGGTATGCGAACCGCTCCGGTGCACGGATATATCGGTACGGTCGCCCGACACGAATTCACGTTTCCGGACGACGACATCACACGCGTACTCGGACCCGGGTAGGCGGTCGCGCAACTCTATTTTTATAAGCTTCCGAAAATATCGTGACGCGGAATTGCCGTCGCGCCGGTAACGCCGTTCGCCCATGTCTTCGTTTCAAACGCGACCTACTCTACGCGCTACGTAAGCGTCCATCTTCTCGGTATCCGATTTTATTTCTGGACGTGACGTTCCTCGTCTCGCACTCCGTGCGTTTTCTTTCTTTTTGTTTTACAATTAATTTCGTCGTTTTTTTTGTTGGCTTATTACTCCTCACCATGTACCTGGCCGCCTCTGTACACCATATATTTATTTTTTTTTTTCATTTTTACAAGAAATTTACAATCTGTTCGTAACCAGAACAATAAGCAAATGTGCATAGAGTAATTGCATATGCATTTTTTGATGGAAGAAACCACCCATTGGTGATACTACCTATTTTGTGTTGTTAAGTTTTAAGTTAAGCTAATTTTAATTGTTTGACAGAAGGTCTCTACACCATCTTCGCTTATGCCGTCTAGGTGGATTGCCTGTAATGGACAAGGTAGATAGTTTTTTAATCAGGGGATTAGGATGAAGAGGTAGTTTGGTGTGAAATCTTTTGTAGTACTTAGCATTTTGCTTCATCAAGTACTGTTGTAATTCTTAGATCGTTATGAAGCGTAAGATTGGATACAAAGGTAGGGGCATTTGTGATTTTTCTTAGGGCAATGTTTTGAAAAGCTTGTATTTTTTGAATATTTGATTTTTTTGCACTACCCCAGAGCTGGAGCCCGTAGGTCCAGATGGGTTTTAGAAGAGCTTTATATATTATTAATTTGATATTTAGGTTAGTGTGTGTGTTTTTGTGTAGCAATGAGCTTAGAGTGCGTAGTCGATTGTTTAATTGTAATCTTTTTGATTTTATGTGTGGAGCCCATGTAAGTCGACGGTCTAAAAGGAGTCCTAGATATTTTACTGTTTGGGTAGACCATTGGGTTTCTGTACACCATATAACATTATATAGTACCATCATCATGCCGCTTTCTCTATTGCACTGCCCGATAAAACCACGTACATTTTATGATGATCTCATGGCCGTATTTAAGATTTTGGCACCATCCCTGACTTTGCTCATGATTAGGGCTGGGATTTTAATGCCCTAAAAAACACCGAAAATTGCCCTTAAAAAAATGCTTTTATGATCTAAAAAATTTTTCACCAATCCGTCGGTAGAAAAAATATTATGTCCAAATTCTTGTACAGACGCACGCATTCGACTCGCTGTCGAACATTTTACTTTTGCCATTTTTATTATTAAATTATCAAAAAAAATTAACTAGAGTAATAAAACGGTGTTAGCGACGACAAAACTCGTACTGAACGTCGAACGATATCATCGGACGTCGATTTTACCGATTTAAGATTATTTAACAGGAAATGCGGGTTACTCAAAGCTTGTCCGGTAATAGAATACGAATTATGAGTACCAACTTATAATCTGTTATATTTATTTAAAAACCATGTTGGTGTAAAAATCTTAAAATAAAATTTTAAATTCATACTTGGTTTCCAAAAACTCAAAAAATGCTCCAAAAACTCTAAAATGCCCTAAAAAATTAAGAAAATGACCTAATAACTAAAAAATGCCAAAAAATGCAAAATAAACTTTCTTATTCTCATTCAAATGTACATAAAACAAATTTGTGACAAGACGAGCATTGCACAGTAAGCTTTGGAAAACAATGCAAAGTGCATCGAAATCCCAGCCCTACTCATGATCAATTTTATAACCACTTAGAAACTAGTGCTAATTATACGGATTTGCGGTATCCAATTTAGTATTTAGATAAAAAAACAAATCATTTAATAGTAGAACAAAAACAGACAAATGCAGTAAAGGATAAAATATAATACGAGTATTATAATGAAAAATAACATAATATAATATACTAATATGTAAATACATATAATCTGCGGCTGTACATTGGTAACCAATATTACACAATTTATGAACTATTCGTATAATTTTTCAGAAAACTTATTTCCGTCAAAATTTTATCGCCCCCCCCACCTATGCTAGGGGGGCTGTTGCCTTGTTTACCTTCCCCGAACCAGCCCTTAAATACGGCCCTGAATGATATCGTGCGGATATAGAATTATTCTCGTCTTACCACAATTCCCATATAACTCCAACGAGTCGCGATAAACAACATTGTTTTTATCGCGTTAGGTTAAAGCGTTTCGCTATAGGATCGTATTATTTCTATTATTATTACTACAGAAATAACAATTAAAAGAACACTTGATCAGCTACAGGAATACAATTTAAGAATTATTTAGGTGTCGGAAATACAATATCTCGATTTCGTTTCATTTTTTGTAGAACACTGCTGCAGTAGCTTAGAGGATAAAACGCACGAATATTGACAAAAATAATAATTATTGTTTCACGATTTGCATGGATTGTTTTTTTTTTGTTTTCCGTTCTGGCTTTTAAATAACATATACGACTGATTGTACCCGGAAATAAGCGTTGAGCATAAAATATACAATAGTGGTACATTTGAACAGTGACGTGGGCAAGAAGCTTATAAATTGTAACACGCCCAGGCGTCATGGTTGAAATTTATACCTTACACGGTTACTCAATTGTCTTGTTAATATTAATTGTGTGAAAACTTACCGATGTACGCATTTGTGTTCTGAAAAATCCCAAAATATACACTTATAATCACAAAACCAAAAAATATTCAACTATATGTAAAACCTTTCACGGGGGTTATCTTTATGAAAGAGCCGCTTGGAGGGGATACTAAAGTGTATGCGTTATGCGTCTTAGTTCACAAATTTTAGCCCCGCCACTGCATCTGACCAACTCAACGCGATATCTTCAAGTTCCTCGTTCCCATTTTTTTAAAGAGACCTTTGTATAAGCACTAAATCCAAAATTTTGAAAGGTGATATTTTCTCTAGGTGCTGAATAAAACGGTTTTCGAAGAAACACTACTTAAACGAGTGTAACTTGATTTTTTTTCTTGATCTACTATTATTATACAAAAAAAAAAAAAAACAATATAATAATCGACAGTTTAATATTTTGTTTTGCATTATCCGTTGTAATAGGTCTCGAAAAGATGAAAACAAGGACGGAACGTTTGAAAACTTCGATTGTAACTCGTAAATAATAGAAAGTCGATTAAAAAAAACCAAAATCAGTAATTGCCATAATCGCCCATGATGTATTATGAATCGCATGCAACAGTGAGGATTACGTCTTCATGGCCGCAAGAGCACAGACATAATGTCATTTAATGCGTCCAACAGGGAACACACGCAGTCTAAACGGTCATTTAGAAAAATAGCGTCAATAACCTAACTTGAACCATTGAAAATTACGTTGTGAATCGGCTAATCGGAATTCAACGCTGTCCACGGTCGCGTGTCGCGCGCAAACTCATTGCTATTCTTAGTATCTCGTGTGGTTTATTCTCTTCGTTTTATCCTCCCGAATCGGAGGATCGCGACGGGATTATTGAATATCGAAACAATAATGATCCATCGGAGAAGCTCTTGAGTTTCACACGAATTCCAATGGGTATTAAAACTTAAAGTATAGCACTATACGTAATACTATAAAGTATAGCACTATAGCGTGTACCTTGTGTAAATTTAAAATATTTTAGTAAGTGGCACGGAAAGTTCTACAACTAAACATAATATTATCATATAATTTATCGTCGAGTGATATTTTTAAACCGAATCGTGGTATACCAGACACTTCAGAAAGTTCTATATACCTCTACAATGTAGAGTCTACATGATCCAAAACTTAAAACAATCTAATCTTTATTCGCGCGTTATTTCGTAAGAACAGTATATGGAACGCGGTAATACCACGTGTACCTTTAGTTATTGTAATTTAAAATTCCGAAATAGGATTAACGTTTTTCAGATTATCCATTACCTTGTTGGTAAATTCTCAACACATTTTAACAAGGTTTTTTTTTTTTTACAAATAAATAACAAAAAAATACAAATCATACCTACATGGCCTGATTTATAGACATTTTCACTACTATGAAATCAGTAACAGCCTATTTTGTTTTCTAAATAGCTAAGAATTTGAAATTATATTGTATACATATTTTATGCGTCATCTAACTAAATCTGCTTATATATTTGATTGGACTAGTTTAGAGATGATCTTTTATCTCCAAGTACATCATATTTTGAAATTAATTTATGCAAACTTATAAAATATGAATATTCAAAAAAATGTATTTCATAAACAAATAATTTCCCAGAAATATTATTCGTTTTAAAACGATGAGTCATCGAGGCATAAGATAAAAGTTTTATTTGAAACTTGGTGATAAAATAAAAGTTTATATCTGCTGTAGCTTATAAACAAAATAACTCATTAAAATTCGACAAGCAAAATACGAGGAAAATTCGTAATTTTGATTTATCACAGTTGCTTCTGAGAGATTGTTTTTTTTTTATTACTTGCTGCACCAGGTGATTTAAATTTATCGTATAGACATGAGCCGAATTACTGCGTGTGAGTGCACGTATAAAACAATATTGATAATAGTTGAGATTATTATCTGGGACGTAAAACATTTTTTGCGATTTTAAAATCACCTGTGAATGAGATTGTGTTAAAATACGGTGTAAATAAATTTACGATTTATACATAATAAATACGTTGATATCGCGACTGGTAAAACGTAAAAATTAAAATGAACAATATCTACCGATTCTATGAAATGTAATACCGACGTTAAATGCACTTCTCCACTGATCAAAACTTTACGAATCATATTTAACGATAAGATTGTGGAAGATTTGTAAAGATTACTTTTATTTCACATGAAGAATACTATTGTTGTTCGAATAATCGTACAGAATGTATTCAAGTGATATCGTGCATTGGAATACTTGCCAATAAATACAATATCATCCAGACCATTATTTTATTTGAGGAAAAAAAAACTATTCCATAAACAAATACAATTTTTTGTCCGCGGTTTATTCTTAGAAAATCAAATTAAAATTAAAATTAAATTTAATTAAAATGTTTAACATTGTAAGTACGTTCTGACGTGTACACAGTGTAATAGTTCTATAATACGACGAGTGCGACGAATATAGACATAAAACATTCCAACGCCGGACGCAATCACTAATACGTTTTGTTCGGAATAATACGTATACATATGGAAAAAAATGTGTTCAGATAATTTTTCGAAGCATTTAAAAGACGGGTCTGTAAATATGACATCGCGTACGTATTTTGTACAAAGTTTTTTTTTAATTTTCCAAGCACTACACCCGTAAACATGGTATCACAATGGTTTTCGCGGACGCGGTCAGTCCGCTCGTCAACAATACGCGTCTATACATAGATCTTTTAATATATTATTTCCATATACGTGTACACTCTACACGCCACAGTATACACACACATCGTTGGGCACGTACTCATTGGTAAATCGACAAAAAGTACGATTCGGAGGTGTTATTGTGTAACGCGCGCGGGCTGCGGAGACATTCGGCGGTGCGATGCGATTTGACGAAACCAATGAACCCGCAACAGCAGCGTGTTGCGGCCGCTCTCGGCGCGGGCATTCACATTGTGCGACACATTACGCGCGGAGCCGGCCAAAAACAATCGTTTGTCGCCCGGTCATCCTTGAAATTGTCTTATGGCGAACGCGGAAAACAGTGTAGCTGGGTACAAGGTGTACGTGTGCGCAGGGCCGTCCTTAGGGGGGGGGGGGGGCAAGCAGGGCCCAGGCCCTGGGCATCGCGTTTTATTTTCTGATGTGTTGAGTTCTGATAGTGTCTGAGGTACCTACCAAATTTTTTGTGTGATAAGAATTATTAATGTCATTAATCATTATAATATGTTTATAGACAGATGATTTAATATCTAAAAGGTGTTTAAAGTATTTTCACCCTGGGCCTCGCAAATCTTAAGGACGGCCCTGCATGTGTGCACCACCGGCTTCGAAATCGCCAGTTCGCCGGTCGTCCGTGAGATCCGTGGACAATGATACGCAGGGATTATCATACGATCGATGACGTGCTCTGGCCAGTTCAAACCCACCCCGGTACCGCGCCGCACTATGCCGTACCCTACGCGAATCGCGTCCCGAAAACATTTTTACCACTGCACGAGTCCCGTCCCGACGATATTTTCCTTCCCCTCCATAATATACACGTGCTTAGGACTGGCCAACAGCACTGATGATAGGTTTAAAACGTCTTATATCTATCTAAGTATTCTTGTCGTTGTCACCATAAAATTGTAATATAAGTGTATGCACCTAGGTACATAGGCGTCAAAAGATAGTTAACAGTTTTGAATGATACCTTTTTTTATACGATCAAGACGTGGTGATTGACCATTATTACATTATCATATTTTGTCAAAAAAAAAAAAAAATCTTTAATTGAGCGAATAACATATTGTGTTCAATAAAATACTTTTCTATTTTTACATTTTTAATACGTGGACGAACTGAAAGAGGTTCTGGTGTGCTGAGTAAGACGCACCGTTAAACTTGGAGTGGATATCTTCACAACTATTCGTAGTTTTAATAATTGAACCTGAACACCCCTCCCTGGGGCAACACAAAAAACGACAAATTAAAAAGAAAAATTTAAAAAATAAATTTACAGTGATTTAAGCGAATGCTATAATAAAAGGATTATTAATATGAAATTACTAAAATTAAGATTTTAAAATTAAATGTAGGAAATAAGTGAATAAATATAATTTGTTATGATAAAATAATTTTAATTTAAGAAATCAGCCTTCCTCCTAAAATCAGCCTCCTGGTCAAGCAGTCCCTTGTTGCTTATCCCTAAATACGGCCCTGTCGATGAGAAACAACCGGTCTGGGGCGGACCCTGACTAGTCCCTGTCTAAATGGAAATCGTATCCTGTACCGTACCCGCATATGATTGTTATATATTTCAAGTGGAATTACATGTCTAAGAGGTTGAACCGTGTTGCCGCATACGGCGATGTACATAATACTATTATTTGTTATATTCAAACAGTTCGATTCAACAGTTAAATAATAGATCGCTCAATCAGACATTGTGATATTTATTTCGAGATATTTCAATATTATTAGACGACGAAATTAAATGCACATATTATTATACTACGCGTTCCACTTATAAACGAAATAAGATATCGTTATTATTTCGTAAATGGCATATTATTATTATTGAGTTTATTTAATAATATTTTCGAAAATTAGCGAGGAGAATAATATGCAAGCATTTAAGTTACGAAAAAAAAAACACAATCTAATTAATTCCAAATTGGTTGAAACGAATCGAAGATCTACACATTGTTTTTTAAAACTACCGTATCCAAAACAATCTGCTGGTAAATAATAATATCATATAAATAATGATTTACTATACCTGGTACATTATTACTTAAATAAAATTATTTCTCGGCATATACAATTGGTTGCAGTAAATAATACGTATACGTTGAAAAAAAAAGTGTGTAAAATATTTTTTATTGTGATAGTATAAGGTATCGTCGAGAACGATCTGAAGGTAAATGCGTTGAATGTTGATGGAACTGACATATTCCATAGATCTTCGAAAAGAACACCGTTATAATATCATTACTACAAATTCGTTTTTTTTTTCTTTCGAATATAACTTATATATATATATATATATATATATATATATATATATATGTATAAATCATATATTTATATAGAAAGAAAAATAACATCATTTTTTCGTTTAAAGCAACTGGCAGAATTTCAATTGAATTATTAAAACTATTTTTGCTACCGCTACGTATACATTTTGAATACCTAATATAGGTACCTACTGGTGGTATCAAAGTATAGAACTGTATAGGGCCGTTGAAGTATTTGTGTAATAAACTGCTATTTTAATTTCAAAGTTATGCGCTACATGTTGTTTACTCGAAACGAACGACTAAAAAAACGTTAGCTTTATTGGACCCTTTGATATTCGAAATTAAATGCAACGAGAAAGCAATCAACGTCACTGATTAAACGAAATGTTTATTTTTTAGTGATGCAATGATATGTGTACGTAGACCAGCAAATACACATCGGTGCATACCGCTTTGATTATTAAAATGTATATATTTAACATTTTTTATTAAAATCTTATCAGAACTATTACATTTGGTTTTTTTTTACAGAAATAGCATTTGGTTGCATCACAATTTTTTGTTGACCTGCACTCATGATTATTGTAGGTAGTCATAACTTCTACGGCACAGCTGCATTGGTCAACGATAACATTTGAATGCGATATTAACTTTCAAAGCACATTCGTATATACCAATATAATGTTTAAGTAGCTGCGGTTTTCTTCCCTCGAATCGTTCTAATAATTTAAAATATTTGTATCAAAATGAGCATTGAGCAAATATTGATTTTGACCATACCTCTCTGATAACTTTTAAAGAAGAAAAAGTATTGATGGCATTTCGTTTTCTTATCATGTAGAACTATTCTTATCAAACATTTCTCAATATTTCCAATAAATATATCGTTGATACACGTGAATGTGAACAGGGTGGTTACGCCCTGCGGCACAAATATCTTCCTAATCGCGTCCAGAGAATTTTTGCGGCACAGGTTTCTAAAGAAAACATTTAATTTTACTTCCCATTTTTACACTGACTTATGATTGCCTGTAACATCATTATTCATTTAATACAGGTAGGTTAATAATGTTTTATTTTAAAATTTTATTTAAATTGTTGTCATACTTATTTTTTGTAAATGTTTATAACCATGCTATAGTGTTGTACCATATTATTACGGTACTGGTAAAATCCATTTGATAAATTAAAATTTATTAATTTTGTTATCTTCTTGTTGTGTCACAGTATTTCTTATAAATGTTTCTTTATTCATCATATTCGTTCTATGATTGTTTTAGCGAGTGCTTCTTATTTTCATATCTGTTTGAATATTTTTTACAATATCGACATGAACACGAACACATTTTTTACGTATAAAATTTTTTTTTTCAATACATTATACGTATTACAAATTGTCATTAGTGTGTATACATTTTGGTTTATCATTTTATATCTGTTTTAATTGTTATTTTTTCGATTTCATAATGATTTAAAGAAAAGAAAAGATCAGATGAGCATTATACTGTCAAAAGCTTCAGCTCTAGTTCCTAGATACTACAAACTTAAATTTTTATCGAATGCCCAAATAACTTTCGTCTGGGAAGTACTAAGTAGTACCAGTAATCAGTATGGTATTTGTATTATTTAATGTTTTTAGTTTTATAAACTATATTTCTATCATTATATCGTACATTGATATCGATAATGGAAAACATATCGTTGTGCATCACTAATTACAATGTCTTTTTCGATAATATATTGGCGATACTATACGGACTAAACCACACGCAAAACCTCAATGCAACAGCAACAATACTTACAGAAATGTTATCATATTATCATACTGAGTTACAAATTATTATATTATCTCGTCGGTAAACGTAGTTAGGGACTGCAGAGCATACGCGACGTGATGCGCGCATTCTCCGGTCCGTTGACGGTCGCGATGGTCATTCGATATTTCTGCGAATAATAATTTTGCACCGATAGCCCAACGTAATATTACACCGAGTACGGTGTGCCCGTGCACCACAGCAATATTATTACAACAGACGGGATGTTTAATAAAATCGGAAACACTATATTATTACAGTAGTCACTCGATAATTCGAAATTCAGTGGACCGAGCTAAAAATTCGATCCATAGAGGTCTTCGATTTACCGAGTGTTCGAATAATCGAGTGAAAAATAATTAATTCGAATTAAAGAGAGGTGAAAAATTATATGCATGTATTACATTTATCAACTGACGTTTATTTATTATACATGTAGGTACTATATTTTACATTTATTTATTATATTATATGTATTTTACATTTTAAAGAAATCTGTTATTTTTTGTTGTGTTACATTGTTGGCCACGATCTGGTCCATAGCGGTATCTAACTTACTGATGGCATTGACAATTGTATCGCATCTTTTTAGATATACATTGCGAATACGTCAGATTGTACATAATCTTTTTACATATGAACCGCGTTTAAGGGAATTCTAATTATAGAGGTTCTGGAAAAAAAATTCGAATTATTGAGTGTGCACCACTGACAGACATTTCGAATCATCGAGGGGATCGGAATACATGTATTTCCTTCTAATTATAGAGGTTTTCTCAGGGGACTAAGCGTTAAGTTCGATTTATGGAGTTTTTCGAATTGCCGAGTGACTACTGTACTATTATTATTATTATTTACGTCTACGACCGCGAAAGGTTGCGTCGTGCCATTGTCGCGACGCTCGCGGCTAATAAGCAACAATGAGTAATAATTTGAATTTGAACCACGCTTTTTATGCTGCGGAATGACCGATATCACATGCGCGTCGTGAGCACTCGAATCGGCCGCCAACGTTCTACACGACCAATATTTATTGATAAACGATCGTACCTACTGCTGTATGTGCCAATGTAGTTATTATAAAAATAGTCAAATAGACAAAGTTTATTTGTAAGATGGGCCAGTGAAGCAAATGAGCTGAGGTAGCATATTGTAAATTAATATTTCAGACGGCCGGTCGGACGAGAACAGGGCAGAGTGTGTGTGTGTGTTTCGGTTGAAGCACGTATGTGTAGAGACTACACACTATTAATATAGGCTTTTGGTGTGAATTATTGTTTTATTTTGAAAACCTATCAACTCTTAATAATTTAACTAATATCTATTAGTTTCAGTGACATATTTACGGGGGGGGGGGGTCCAGGGGTACTGGACCCCCCCAAAACCTCTTAAAAAAAAAAGTAAAATTCTTGCATATTTGCAGAACCCGATTTATGTAGGCATGCGCAGTCGCGCGGACATAGTTTTTTCCCGTAAACAAAATATTATATAAAAATAACTATATTTAATATAGTTTAATATTAGTTACAACAGCTAAAACAGATACATGTTCCAGCAGCATGGTTTCAAGTTATAAGTATTATAGTTAATATTAATTATGTAGAAACTGAGGACCCCCCCCCCCAGAAAATATTGAAAATACGCCACTGATTAGTTTTGATTACTAAATAGAGGATAAAGACGATACCCACGAAAGTGCGGTACACGACACTACCTAGTGCGAGATGCGTCAAACGTTATTGCGCTAATGAACCGATGTACACGTATTACTACGGAGTTATAATATGGTATGCGAGGTTTCGAGACGGCCGGCGAGTCGTACCGCGCCAGGGGCGTAGCCAGTAGGTAGGCCTGGTAGGCCCGGGCCTGCCCATATTTTCTCTAAAAAGAAAAAGGAGTATTTCCACAATGAGAATAATGAAAACATACCTCAGGTCGACTATAAAAGTTCCTAGGCTAAACGATTTGACGTTAGTTTCCATAGAAAAGGAAATAAGTGAGCAATTTATTGATAATCCATCGCGGCTGTTGTTGACGAGTTTGCTATCATAAAGAAAAGAAGGTAGAATTTTGACTTTGAAAATATGTTACAAATGGACAATGCGCATGTGTTGTAAGTTACGAGTATAGTAATTAATAATTATGAAAAAGTTATCTTGTAAGACACCCTTGTATTCAGATAAATAAAAATTGCAAAAACATAATCATTGATAACTTCAAAATTATAGAAGGCCAATACCAAAATTGGGATTAGTCCCCATTTCCGTCTAACAGCAGTCGAAGGTTTATGTGGGCCTACCCAAAAAATAATTCATAGCTACGCCCCTGTAAACCGCGCACGTTTGATCGGACGCGGCGCGTGGTCATCGCAATAATAACTGTACCACAACGGTCCCCGATCGACCCGACGATATTGCACGGTTTGTTTGCGATACGGACGACCTAACGAAAACGCATCCACTCTATGGAATTGGATTTTCACGAAAGCACATACCCGTGTATACGCAGTGGCGTAGCAAGGGTATGGCAAACTGTGCCTACGCCAGAGGCGCAAATGTGTCCTTTAAAATTGGTACTTATTTTTATCGATGAATTCTCTAGCTTTAAAGCAAGAAAAGAAAATTTTTAAAGTTTGAAATTTACATTGTAACAAAAACTGATAGTTAAATAATTTTGTATTACCTAATTATATACATAAAAAATATCATTCCGTATTTACGTCAATTTTTTAATCGCTAAATTGGCGCATTTTCCTAGGTTTGCCAGGGGCGCTAACGAGTCTTCCTACGCCACTGTGTATACAGTATCTTCGTTACGACCGTTCGCCGTGATTCTATGCTGTACTATGCATCGGGGACGGGCAACGTTAAAGTTAGTGTTGGGCCAGTATCTGGAGTCCTGTGGGCCAGAAAACGAAAACTATAACCGAGCTACCGGGGCCGGATCAAGGACTAGATTCGGCCTGGAGCAGCGAACACTTATGGTACATTCTGATCGAGGCGCCACGAAAAGTACATGTAATATTTCAAATTTTCGTCTAATACCGCGTATGAATACGTGTAATCGTTTTATAAAAATAGAATACCATACGAGTACACAGTTTTATTAACTTTTCGGTTTTAAATAGGAACAGTTGTCCCGGATGAAATGAGCGACAGCATAACTTTTTGAAAAAACTGTCCGATTTTTGGCGTAGTTGAATTAAATATTTATCTATTTTATTTATTTCTATTGCCTTTTTACAGAATTCGTTGCAGATTTCATCTCGCTTTGTAAACAATTAATAGGATATGACGCTACGTCAGAGGGGGTGCAGCAAATCGGTTAGACAAAACCACAAAAATCGTTTATTTGACACGTCTATGACGTTCTCACGTTCTCTTGCCATATTTATAGCACTATTTTACATAATTATACGTATACTGTGATTAATGTGATTAATACCATTACAACCACGACGATTAATATGCGCTATAGAGTCCATATATGTAAGTATTATATTTTATTCCGTGCTATAAAGTTATTTTAAAAATAAAAAAATCACATATATTATTAACTCTGACTAGTGACCAGGTTTTTGTTCTTTAAAATAAAAATATGGTATTTTCATTAACTAAACCCATTACTACTAGACTAAACATTAAGAAAAAAAATTAACTAAATATTAATAATTTGAACATCACAACGTATATGCCACCCCTATAAATTTACCACCCTGGAGCAAAAGCTCCTTTTGCACCTATATGAATCCGGCCCTGCGAGCTAAACGACTTATAAACATAATAAATATAAGCTACGACCACGTCATGTTTAGTCATTCATAGCATTAAACGTAGAGTAAAGATAAACGTTTTCTCGATATGTTATCAAATTCATTTTGATTTCGAACATAAGTATTCAATTTCAAAAAGGTAACGCGGGCCAGATCAAAATGGTATGAAGGCCGGACACGGCCCGCTGTCCGTCAGTTGCCCACCCCTAATACACGTCCAGGTGAAAATATCGTCCACATATCGATCACAAATACGGGTAAAAATATGATATCAACGTTGCGAAAACGCACCAACTAGAAACGGTGAAATTCGAACGCGAATTAAACGCCTCACGCGCTGTTTTTCCACATCCCGGTCTACAGGTGTACTCACAAGTAATTTCAAATAGGCGTTTCGATGTTGAAATATGCGTTCGAAGTGCCCATACTTATACGTTCGACCTAATAATAACTCAATTTGTTTTCCGACAAACTACTCACGGCCACTCGCGGGTAACATGCTATATACCTACTATATATTATAAGTGCATTGTGTGTTTTTGAACGACTCGCGATGGTATATCAATTTTGTCGCGCATTGTGCAAAGAAAACATTGTATATTTATACGAAACGTACTAAATATAATAGCTTGTGCGCCCACTAAATAGTTTTAGAATAACTGTGCCGTTTAAGAACCATGTGCCATTAGGTAAGTGCTGTAACATTTCAAGTAACGGTATGGAAGCGAGAAGTGTGTAGGGAAAAAAGAAATGGAAACAAATTAACAATGTCAACTATTCGAGACGGTGAAAAATTATACAAACACGTTTTATTATAGTTTTCAATATAATAACCAAAAACAGTTAATAATTCGTGAAAATATATAACGCACTGCAGGTAGAATCAAACAATAAAAATTGTTGTAATCGCGAAGAACACATACCCGAAGGTGTTTCAGAAATAAAATAAAAAATAACAACTTCAACGAATTGTGCCTGTTCATCATTCAGATGACATTGTATAGCTCCAGCGTCCAACACTATATATTGTTGCAGTATTAATGTTAATTCAACTGTATACACTTGACAAGTGTTTCAAATGCATGAAAATATATTATTTAGACTTGGTCAATTAGTATATAAAACTATAAGCGTTCTTTGAAAATAAATGTACTCGTTTAATCTACGGTAGTAGTGACTTTTGGTGTGTGCGCAAGTATGGTTGGGTAAGAGTGTAACAAATATTACTTTAAAAAAAAAAACAATAAAACCAAACTTTACAAAACTTCGAATTATAATAATACAATTCTATGTTTTTATCATTATTATTTTATTATGCGCAGTGTATAATTATACAATGTTTGACCAAAGTGAACAAAAATGAAGTTGCAAAATATTCACCTACGTTTTGAAGGCACAAAAAGGAAAAAAAAAATGTACGGACAATATATGTTTTTCTAAAACACTTGAAATTATTTAAAAATTTGAAAAACGCGTGTTTCTGTGAGAAACAGTCGAATAATACGACGTAGCATTACCACGTGCATCTAATTCGTGTATTAGTCGAGCGTAATTTCTGTTTTCAACCGACGAAACGGCGGAATTGCGTAGTCCCGCTCACCGGAGTTATATGTTATGTGCGGAGACTGCGCCTAATGCCACAGTACAGCGATACAGTACCGATTCAACATAATAGCATTATGATATTAGTTTCGTCCAATGATTGACGCGCGCAAACAGTTTGTGCGAAGTTTTGCGCGCATGATATGGTAAATGAATGATTGTAGCCGACCTACGCGCCGCAATGTCCGACGTGTACAAATTAAACGCACTCGTACGTATTATAATTAATATTAAACATGTCATCATTTTCACTCGGTATAGTGCCTACCCGGTACTCTGTCGACGTCCACACATTGGATCCCATACGATGGAAATGATTACATAATATTGTGACGATATTCGTGGTAATAATAATATGCGTAAAGCTCCGAGTGGCAGTGTGTCCGAGCAACGGCGATTCCTGGGAAAACGTTTGCACCAAATACCCGATTTCGAACGGCTGCACGTCAATTGAAATGTCACGAGAAAGAGACCCATGTTTCTGGCACCCCCCCCCCCCCCCACCACCTCTATTTCGAACTTGGGTTGTGGTTTAAACCCGGGGCTTTAATTTGTGCATCGTTAGTAGATGATTTTTATAATTTTATTTTTAAGATTATAAATGCAAATTGTACCGAGAAACAAGTTTTCACATTTTTGATCAGTTTTATGTTAAGTGACCAATAGGGAATCGGCTTTTAGGAAGAAAATAGTTCAACAGCTCATAAGTTGTATAAAATTACACCCACACAAATTAATTTAAATACATTTATTGTTTTATGAACCACGATCTGAATGTAGGAATCGGTCAACTATCGGCGATGATATAGATTATATATAAAATATAGTAAATACATTACAGATACTCAAAATTCCTTAATATATTGTCCAATATATTATAATAAACGCTTCAATCAGTCTTTTACTGCATCTTTGTATTATAAAAACTTGAAACTTTAAATCAAGGTGATGAAATTGTAAACGGGTTTTCTACCCACTATTTTAGCGTTTATATTAATTCACTGAAACTATCAACTACTCGTATAATGGATACATAATATTGATATAAGTTTTTATTTATTGGTATATTATTCGACAACTATCAACGTGCATCTTAATTAATTAAAATTTAAAGTATAATTCAATTGTTCACAATTTCATTACATTCCAAATAAAATATCCGTTATCTATTTCGGTATAATATGTTATGTAAAAAATATTATTGCATAAACTTTAATCTGTTCAAATCGTAAAACAATGATGAATAATATATATCTAATAATGGTATACGTATCTACAATTATTACTTTATAACACTTAATTTATACTCAATTTTTAATTTGATCTATCAAAGGTCTAAGATACGATATTTTTCATATAAATAAATCTTTTAAAGGGACCCATTTTATTTATATCTAATGGTTTTTGACGAACGTAGCAAATAAATATATTTCCGTTTTATTTTTTATGTTCTATATTAGCAAGAATAAAAAACTCAGGTTTCAGTAATTTAACTCTAAAAACTACGAGAATTAACTCAAATGTATTCAAGGATAATTTTTGCTTCTGATGAAACTCTACAGTCTGGACTTGGTTTAGTACACCCCAGCATTAGAATCTAGGACTTTTCGGCGATGCTATTACGGTGCTGCTATTTCGGCGATACTTTGCACTTATGAACCACAGATAAATGAATAGTTTCAAATTCGAAAATTCGAAATATGAATTATCATGTTTCCATTAACCCCCCCTCCCCCTTCTGTACGAAATATGAATAACTTACTAAGGGATGATGAACTAACGACGGGATGAACTGCACTAACGATTCACAAACGAATGAAACATATTTGAAACCAAAACTAGAAATGGGTATTCTAGGCATGTCCACAGACCCTCCTGACGGATGAAAATCTGTTAGCGATGCACAAACGAAAGCCCCGGGTTTGTATTGTAAATTTGAAATGAGGGTTGCCAGGGACAATGGACCTACGATAAAGGCAGTTTGAACTGCACCGGTATTGATTAACTGTTCACCGTTAAATGTACTTCAGTTATGCACTATAAACCTTTATTGTTATTGCTCTAATTAAATTCGTGGTATTCACTAATATTGTAATTAAAGTTGATATACATACTATTGTGACCGACTTGTATTACAATAATATCTCATTTTGAGAATTACTGAAAGTCAAATAATTAACGTGCTCGTGAAATATATTGTAGTTTTGTACAGTAATTTAAAACTACAGGGTTATGTTGCTTATTTTCGTTTAAATCATATATTCAAAAATGTCTACGACAAGAGCTCTGAGATTTTACAGACTTAAACCGTCTTATAATATATTGTCTTTAACAGACATTTACTAATCATAACGTTCCTTACCACGACTACGTATTGTTCGGATATCGCTATGATCGCACCGCGACACATGCAACGATATATTTTAACGTGTCTGGTGAAAACAAACTGAAAACCAATTCTTTTGACATTTTTCACATAAAAGCTTTAATAAAAACAAACGTTTATCATCCGATATTATCGTAAGTGGTTACTTTTTTACCGTGAAATAAAACTCAAAATATAATATAACGAAATAAAATCAATGATCGAAAACTGCTGTTCACGGTCAAAACCATTGAAACATTTAGTAGGTATACGCAAATATTTTCACGTGGAAAAAAAGAATAATTACGCTTAGCCGCAAGCGCGCTGATTACGATAAAATATTGACAGCTTGAGTAGAGTAGAAACGAACCTCGAGAAGTGTAACGTATGTCTTAAAAACAAATGGTCTTGCGTCGTTTGGCGTTTAATTCAATTCCAATAGTTGTGTATCGATAATGATCCATGTCCAGCAGTTTTTTAACTTTTTATGCTCGCCGGCTTGTGAACACAGACACGGTACACGTGATGTATACGTACAGTTGTTTTTAATATTATAATTTCTGTAATCTTTCGTCCGAGAGGGATATACCAGTCATAATTATTTTTCTACTCGTATACGAAACAATAGTTAAGATGCTTATTGTACCAATATGGCATTGCGACGGTGGATCGATTTCGAAAAGTATTCTAAACATTTGGTTACGAGTCCGAAAGCTATCGGTGAGTATCGAAATGAGTGGATCACGAGTTTTGACCATATTGTTCGGGATTATATTTTTTAATTTTACGAAACTCGATCGGACATACTATATATACGAGTATTGCCCTATAAAAGGGCCGTTCGGAAAAAAAAATTAGTTGCATTGATAAAAATTGGCTAAAATGGTTTACCAATATAATATTTTTATTCATATAGCCTCTATTTTTGGGGATATGTATTTTGAAAACACGGAAGAAAAACGATACGTTTGTATAAAACGTTATGAACAAAAAGGGTGCATGTGCATGTGCATTGAAAATGAGAACTAGCTCTCGTGAATAATTGATGTTTGTGACTTTTACTGGGCAGCCGGGATTTCTCACGCGATCCTTGTACTAATGATTCGAGTGTCAATAATTGCGGAAACGAGATTACATTTTCAGTACGATCGAGCGTAGATACCCATATCCTGACATAGCACATAAAAAAAAGTACGGAATAAAATGCAGGAGACACGTAGAGAGAAAAAAAATGTTGAATCAGTATGGGACACATTTCTCGTTTACGATATTAAAAGCGCACGATGTTCGATTGATTAAACGGTCAATCATTTTTATCTTCCTTACGCGTTAGAACCGTACGCAACAAATCCCGACACTCTAATTTTAGTAATCACTAGGGTTCGGATTTGAAGGCAATATAATCAGTAAAAAAAGCATTTAAAATGTAAAAAAAGGCAAAAAAAGGCAAAAAAAGGCATTTAATTTATATAAATTAGCAATTCATAAATATAATACAAAATAAACTAGTAGGTATTAAAAAAAAAATTGACTACCATGTAGTTTGATAAGCAGTTTTCAGAAAAATGTTGACGGTTTGGGATTAAAATATTTTTATACATCGAAAAGGATCGTTCTACGTCCACCGAAGTTATTTCATACATAAATAATTTAATCTAAATTAAGATTACTACTTGATAAATCGTCATCGATAATACGATAACACGTAAGCTGTGTATAAAATTATGAAATTAACTGAAAATTAAACACAAAAAAGGCATTTATAAATAGAAAATGAAAAAAAAAGCAAAAAGGCAAAAAAAAGCAAAATAAAAATGCATCCATCGTCTAAGAAATGAAATGAAACTCATTTTTGTATAAAAATTATTATTCTATTATGATTAATAAAAGAAAGGCATTTGCCTTCAAATCCGAACCCTAGTAATCACTGTCGGTGACGCGTTTTATTTTGTTAAATAATCATGATGTTTTGAATTACCTATTTTTACCGTTTTTTTTTTTTATTTTTCGTTAATCGTACGCAAACATAAAATGCTTAAATACTATGGTTTAAAACTACTCGCAGATCAAACGGTACGCAGTCCGGTAGTCGCGTGTCCTACACAAACCGTTTCATCCGAAAAGCGTCTCGCGTTACCGTCGCGTGTAATTCTCTTTTTAGTACGTGCACTTACATAAGATGTACACGATTCGCGCGTTAAGCTCGTACGTGTCGTACAGGAAGAGTTGCACCGGTGCAGTGCACCGAGTTGGCGACCAAGGCGTTATCGCGTTACACAATGAGTACAACAATTATTATAATTACTACAGCCATAACACGCCGTCACTTACCTAACGCATTACGGTTACGTTAACTGCATAATAAATCGTTATGCAGTAGGCGCAACATAATACTGTATAACGCGTAATAGGCGCTCGCGATTATACGTACTGAAGTTTATTATTATTTTTTTTCCGCGCACGTGTACTACGTTATACGCATACGTATCGAACGCACGAGCTTAAGCGGACGGACGGGACGAGATTTTTTTTTTTTTTAGGCGCTCATCGTGTTCTCGGTCACCTCGAGCGTTTTTGTAATTGTAATCTTTGACCGTTCAAAATCATTATTGCAACAGGTCGTGTGATGTGCTTGCGAAAATAAATACCGTTCACTGCTCGCTGTTATCGTTTGATTATTTCGAGCACAGCATCAAGTGGTATTTTTCTGATTTCGTGTTTTTTGTTCGATAAATTGGAAGAAAAAAAAAAAAAATAAAAATAAAACGAAGTGTCGGACCAGTATTTTTAATACATATTTAAGGCGTAATACGGTTTACTTCTGGTGGAGTTACAGGAGACACCCCCTCGAAATGTTAAAAAGGGAAAACGTCATCAAATTGTTACTACGTACCGCGCTACTCGTATTTTTATTTTAATTCGGTCGATGTACACTTTAACTGCGAGTTGTGCAGCGTTACGATAATAAATTTCTGTAAAAAATTTGATCAAACGTAATAGTACCTAGTTACCCGCGAAACGTAAATATTTCATTAGTTTAAATTTTAAACAGTGTTTCTCAACCTTTCTTAAGTTACCGCCCCCTTGAGCAGCAATCAATTTTTTAACGCCCCCCTATGTGAGAATTCTAAAATTTAAGATAATACGGTGTAATAAAATATAATGTGCACGCACAATCACCAAAATAATAAAGATAATAAATTGGAAAAAAATCAAAGATAAGTTTAAACTTTAAAATGTACTTTCAAATTTTACTTCCATGCGGTATGAAAAATAAAAGCATCGTATTTCATCTTCCTTCAGTCGTGTTTTGTAAATTAGACTTTTACAAATCGTTTAAAATATATTTCATTTTAATAAAACTTTTGCGCCATAGTTGTTATTCGTGACATTTACGTATTGAAAGGATACAACATTCGTATAAAAGTGTTTCTTAGATGTTCACGATCCCGCAATCAAGACGAGAAGAAAACCGTTCGTACACGCGTATTGTACATACCTATTATATCAGTGTTTGCCTACCTGGGAGGGGGGCGTGTAAACATTTCTAGGGAGTCGTAAGCAGTCATTACAAAATGCAGTTTTTATTTATTAAATTATTTTTATTTTAAAATGTAGGGAAAATATGAAAAATTAATAACGACCGGTTATTGAGTATTGATAAAGATACATAAATATAATCACTAAAGATATAAAGTATTGATATACAAACATTGAGCCAAACATTCAAAATTTCAAACATAAAAAAATTGTCTAAAGAAAAGTGTTGCCAGCATACACATTACACATTAATAAATCTTAAATTTCATTATATTATATTACTTACTACCTATCTTACTATGATTTATATTTTATAATTATTATCATCAATAAAATTGAATTTATCTCGGATATTTTATAATTTCTTTGTAAGGTGCACAAAAAAGTGATATATTATTCATGTTATAGAATTGGGGGGGGGGGGTGCGAGAGTTTCGAAAATCTACAAAGGGGGCGTGGAATAAAAAAGGTTGGGAACCACTGTATTATATCAATGACTCTACTTGAACGCCATTAAGTCGGATTACTGCACGGACACCATCGGAGCTCACAACATTTCAATAGGCTCACTTGAGTAAAATAATAAAATTGTGATAATTCTCGTGGAACCGCGATTGGCTTACCGTCCGTGGACATCAATCGGTACGTCCGCGACGGAATGCATCTCCTGTTGCAATCAAATCATTTCCGTCGTCGGTGTTCGCGTTTCGCTGTGGATCTATCAACGTCCGCGAACGACATTGTTCCACGATTCCACGCGCTCATGCCACCGGCCGTGCGCACAGGAACAGGCCCGTGCGCAAGAGGGGGGGGTTCAAACCCCCCCCCATGGTCGAAAAAATCGTGTTTTTCATTATTGATCTATCACCTATATGCACAATTTTCTAATCTTATTTTTAATAAATAATAATGCATAGCAGTACAATACTATAATAATTTAATATAGTGTTGTCTTCACGTTTGCTGTTTTATCGACTTTCATCATAGTTGCCGTTATCGATAAAATATAATGACAATAAAATTTGTAATTTATAGTATTGTTAAAATACATTTTTAATATAGATACTTACAAAATTAATAATAAATATAAATATGTTATAATACTATTTGCTAATTATTCATGTATCTGTGTTATATCATTTTTTTTTCAAAACACCCCCCCATTCTGAAATCCTGCGCACGGGCCTGCACAGGAATAGTGATGATGAAACGCGATGGTTGGACGAAACGCAAAACGATCACACGGGATTCCGGTAAATCCTACGACGCTAAAGACGTGGCGGAAATCCCAATAATATTTTCGGCGAAAACGGTCGGACCGAGGCGCACGTTCATACCGCCGTAATCGTGTAGTACCGTACGGCCGAAATACGTGCGTGTAATAATATATTTTGTACCGCCGAAGTGTATTTTCGCGAAACGTAGGTACGTTAAAATCACTTTTTATGACCTTTACCCGCGTTGACGTCATGTGCCATGCAAACAGTAAATGTTAACCTTTTCCGAGACCCCCCCCCCGTCACCCGCCGGGGATTGTCGTCCGTATTTTAAGCAAAGCTAATGAGTTCGAATGAAAACCATGCCGTCCGAACGTTGGAAATAACTCTGCCTTTGATGTGGTTAAATTTAATAAATAACGTCAAGTCCGAGAGAAAAGCTTTTCGGAAAAAAAATAAAAATACCGTCGTTGAATAAAACTAAATTGAATAATACTCATTTTGCGCCACTTTTATCCCGACCACGGTTTGCATTCATTCCGTAACGCTAATAATAATAATAACAATAATAATAACATTATAAAATATCATCCTCTTCGCGGCGGTCGGGTTTTTAATATCGATACCGTCCATGAACCCTCCCCCGGCCGATGGAAATATATGGTAGTATATACACGGGAACAATATTATAGTAATAACGCCGGTCGCGAAAATCCCGAAACGGCCGATTTCGTGGAACTGTCGCGTATCGACAAAAATTACTTCATCACGGTTTTGTGACGGGTGAACTATAGATAAAACTAATTTGCGCTGCAGCATTATTTTATGGATGTACCGAGTTATGGTTTTACCACTTTTTTTTTTTTTTAATTTAATTTAATTTATGGAAGCCTTTTTTCATTATTCATTATTTCACTTTGATTTTGTTATAATTCAATTGTTCGTCAATTATTATGAGTAGGTACCTAACGCTCAGTTTCCACTTTTATTGGATTACTCGAGTTCTTGGACTAATATTATTTTTTTATTGTTCCCCTCGAATATTCGAGTTTTTATTTTAAAATAAACCCACAATCCGCATTTCATTAACGCAGAAATTTAATGTAAAAATAAAAGTATAATGAACAAAAATACATAGACGAACTACAGAAAACTAGGTAAGGGTTGTCAGCCCCGTGATACAGCCCCCGTCAGAGTTGATAAATTTTTATTTAGATTAAAATTAAATTCATCCGGTTCCAGAATTTTAAATAATCTAGAAGATTTGAGAATGTTTTTAAATGCATTTTAATTGGAAATGGCTAGAACTTGGTATCGAATAAATTGTCTTTTACCCCTCCCTTATTGATTATATTTAATAATATATACACTTCTAAACGGTTTGTCATTTTCATCTATATTTTAATCGAAGAAAAAAGTCATTATTATTCGTTAACACAAGTTAAAAATAAAGCGTGTTCAACGAAAATTGTTGTGCGACAACACTTTATTTCGCACCAGACAAATATTACCAAATACTTAGAACAATTATGATTGATGAGTTACGAATAATTTTGACGTCCGATTTTCTAACTAAAAACTGTATTGAATGATAGTTATTTTGGTGCATATTTTTCACTCGAGATTATCATCACGGGATACAAATAAAATAAAAATATGTAATTCTTAAACCCGAACTTCATCCTGTCTTTGGTACCAAAATATTTAAAAAGTAATAAGTGTTGTCCATGATTTATACGAACCACTGTATTTCAGGATGTAGGTAAGGTGAGGTGAGGTTTAGGGGTTCAAACCCATCCCATTTCAAAGTTCCAATTAATACTCAACCGGTAGGTAAAAAAATTATTTTAAGAAAAAAATGTAGTTTTCAATCGAACAAAATAGGTACTCCTGATGAATATTTGTAATACAAAACTATTTTCCCCCGTTATACTAGTATACTGTAAGCCTTTAAATATTTTGGCTACTCACAAATAACCATTAGTCAAGATCGATAAACTGCAAGTCGATCACTGCTTAATATACACGGGGACGTCATTGTGGAGCCATTACAACCGCGAATAAACTTTTCTAACGCAAAAATCGAATCTAGCTGTATAATATTTAAAAGCCAATAGCCTTTTGATCAGGCTGAATTTATTAATAATAAGCATATATTTAATATTTATGTACGCCGCACAGTTTACTGCAAGTTCTTTTCCAAAAAAATTATAGTCAGCACCCCCCACCCCCGCGGTAAAATACTCTGCACCTACATCACTGGTAATATTCGGTCGAAAACCGTATGAAACACGAATGGAAAAAAAATTAATGTCGTAAACAGATCGGTATACGAACCGTTGTCACTCGCTCGGATTACGATGTAGTAGTGATGCACAACGATATGTTTTCCATTATCGATATCGAGTCATGTATATCGATATCGTATCGCGATACGATATAATGATAGAAATATAATTTATAAAACTAAAAACATTAAATAATACCAATAATACTATTACCATACTCATTACTGGTACTACTTAGTAAGTAGTACTTACATAATTTACTGGCAAATATTGGAATTTTGAAAAATGTTGAAATTGTAGATAATATGAAGAAGTTTTAAAAATAAGTATGTTATTAATAATATTTATTACTCATAATAATAATTTTTAATTAAATAGTGAATAAAATACACCAAATAAATTCGAAAACCGACTACGACGACCGACGGAAATAACGAGACTAATATTGTACAAATTCTTTCATGTTCATGTTTATGATGAGGACCTTATCGTTATAGTATTGCTTATTATTGATTATAATTATAGTGTTTATCGTTCTTTGACATTCATTATTTGTCAAAACTGAAATTAGGGGTGACGGTATTTTTTTTTTCCTTCGATATTTCGGTATGATATTTTATACCGGTATGAGTCGGTATACCGAAAATATCGTTATACCGGTATTTTGGTTCGATATTTTCGATATTTCGGTATTTTCAATATTATCGATATTATCGGTATTCCGGTATTATCAATATTATCGGTATTCCGGTATTTTCAATATTTTGGTTTTATAATAGATTATTAGATTATAGACTATAACTTACTATCTATAACTATAATTTATAGTTATGGCGTTTAATTTATTATAAAACAATAATATATTTTTATATTATAAAATTAATATGATTTAATTTACTTCTTATTATATTAATAAAAAAAATAAGATCACCAATCCATATTTAAATATTTTACTTTATTATTTTGACACAAATTTTGAGTTCATAGACAAAAATATAAGTTCTTCAGCGTGATCGGTTGAAAGAGATGATCTATGATCAGTTATAATATTGCCAGCACAACTGAACACACGTTCGCTTGGAACACTGGTACCCTGTATGCATAAATATTTTTTACCAAGAATGGCCAAAGTTGGAAATTCATTTTCATACACTTTTCATACCCAACCCGCATCGGTATTTGAGATAATATATTTCTTATTTATTATATAAGTGTTTCTTTATCGAAGGCCCGTAGTAATTTCCCACTGGAAATTTTGTACAGTTTAAAAATAGATTAAAATATTAAATTACTAATTTCGGTGTTATCGATATTTTCGATACTTCGGTAATTCGATATTTATGATATTTTCGGTATTTTCGATATTACCGGTATACTGTTTTTAAAAATTGGACGGTATACCGGTATATCGACCTCAAATCGATATACCGGTATTACCGTCATCCATAGGCGCAAATAGGGGGGGGGGGCTTAGGGGGTATTAGCACCCCCAATTTTACAATTAGCACCCTCAAATAATGTTCGTATTTATGTATCAAAAACTTAGTTTTACAAAAAAAAATCTCTTGTCATCAGACATTTGACTATCAGAGTAAAAAACTGTAATGAAATATAAATGAAAATAATGTTACTCGACGGACGACAATTCACATTTTGTCGAATTCAAATATATTTATAGAACACTATTAATTATTATTTCCCAATTTATATATATTTTCTACTAAACCCGGTCATCGCGGACAGTTATATAATTATCACGTTCAGCACCGACTCGATAAAATAAAGTATATTTTGTCATACTTGATACCAGGGCTTGAAATCGATTTCGAAATCGATTTTGAATATCGATAAAAATCGTTAAACTTCTTTTGAAATATCAAAATCGAAATCAAAATATGAAATGTATAATAACGATATTCAAAATTAAAATTGAAATTGAAAAAAATTGATATCGATTTTTAATATCAAAATTGTAATCGGTTTAAAAGAAAATTTTTAATTTCGATTTTCAATTGGAAAAAAATTTTAAATTTAACAATATGAGCCCAACTATAATTTGTATTTACTATTTATAGGATTTTTATTATTATTACTAAGAATAATGTCTAATATACGAAGTATCCATCTTATTAGAATATAATTTCTTGGTACAATTAACAAACAGCGCGTGGCAGTATTTCGTTTACAGAAATGTTATTATTTCAGTATTTATATTATTATGACTTGTTAGTTATCAGTGTTATTACTATATATATATATATATATATATATTATATATATTATATTATGGTATACTTTTATCCATAATCGGCTTCCACGTATTTCCTAATTTCTCTCACCGTGACAGTAAGAATCTTGAGTTGAAATAGTTTTGGGAATACCTATTTATATTTTATAAATTGACGTTTCATAACATTGTATTGTTTGTTTAATTTTATATTTATAATAACTGACTATCTAGGTATCTATTATAGTAATAATCACTAATTATATATGAAACCAAAACATAAATAGAAAATATAGCAATAATAAATTCACAAAAATGTAATAGTGATTTAAAATTGAAATTAAAATCGAAATTAAAATCGAAAAACTCTGATATCGATAAGCAAAATTAAAATTGAAATCGAAAAATACCGATATCGATAAGCAAAATTAAAATTAAAATCGAAAAAGACTGATATCGATAAGCGAAATTAAAATTGAAATCGAAAAATTTTATTTCGATTTCAAGCCCTGCTTGATACTGTAATAATCAACTTAAAGACGTTTTTCTGATGAAAGTTTGTTATTGGCTTCCGCTATTGACAACTTTTTCCTGATGGACTTTGATGAAAGTCAACCGTTTATTAACCATTTTAAAGTAAAAATAACTTTCTACCTAACAATATTGTATGTTTATAGCATTACATTACATAGTATACAATTTTAGGGTTTATTTTATTGAAGTTGCATCACTCAAGGCAGAAATGATGGTAGCAAAAAATTGTTTAAAACAGATAAACAAAGATTTTGATTTAATATAATTAAAAACTATAATAGAAAAAAATGTATATCCAAATATATACAAACTGTTACAAGTAATTTATTAACCCATTTTTGCTACCTACCTTATTTGATATTTCTAATATTAATTATAAAATAGTAATGAAGACCAAATCAATTTCAGGTGGCACTTACACTACCAATTAGTTCTGCGACATGTGAACGATCATGTTCTGCTTTACGTAAGATAAAGACATGGCTTAGACTGCTTAGAGTTTCAATGGGGCAGGACAGATTAACAGATTTGTCAATATTGTATATAGAAAAAAATTTGACAAAATTAATAAATGTTAATAAAGTTATAGATTCATTTGCAGAAAAAGATAGGCGAATAAATCTTATATAAACTTGAACTTTTGTACTTGTATATTTTAATACTTATTGTATTCATTTTTATTAAAATTTTTGCTAATTAAAGCTATTAAATCCTTATAGTTTTAATATAAATTATATACCCAGTAAATACAGAGCTTAAGCACCCTCAGTTTTTTTTATTGAAATTGCGCCTATGCCGTCATCCCTAACTGAAATAAACAGTCTAATCGATATCATAAGATTGGTTCGATATCGATATCGATATCAAAATACGATATCGTTGTGCATCACTACGATGTAGTATTCTATTGGGGCTCGCACGTTAAAACGCTACGCTTCTTTATCGCACCCCGTTTTGGGTTTTCCGACCCGCAGGAAACGATGGTTTAATACAGTACACGCAGTCGTACGACAAGCTCTTACATCATCACGGTTCGGCTCCTCTCAGCCGCGTTCAGCGTCATCGTGTATGGTTATTTATAAATCCATTACCGGACACGGATGATAAATGGTTTTTCCACCTGTGGCCAAACACAATCGTACGCGCATACAACGTGTTAACGCGATGTTAACGTACGGTACAGATGTTGAGCACCCTCGTGTGTGCACGCGCACTATTACGGTACGAGCGAGTTTTGCCGTCGGCTCATGTCCAGCACGCGGACAAAAGCGTACAAATCGGTCTCACCTCCGACCGTCTCGTCGCTTTACATTTCAATCCGTTTCCGTTCAGTCATCACGCGCAGGCCCGTGCGCAAGGGGGGGAGGTTCAAACCCCCTCCCCATGGTCGAAAAAATTGTGTTTTTCATTATTGATCCATCACCTATATGTAATATTTTCTAATCTTATTTGTAATAAATAAAAATGCATAGCATACTAGTACAATACTATAATAATTGAATATAGCGTTGTCTTCACGTTTGCTGTTTATCGACATTCGTCATAGGTAGCCGTTATCGATAAAATATAATGACAATACAATTTGTATTTTTTAGTATTGTTAAAAAAACATTTTTAACATTGATACTTACAAAATTAATAATAAATATAAATATGTTATAATACTATTTGCTAATTATTGATGTATCTGTGTTATACATTTTTTTTTCAAAACACCCACCCCTTCTGAAATCCTGCGCACGGGCCTGATCACGCGTATGTACACAATATCGTCGGTGCATTCGAACCGGGTATTACAACATCGTCATATCAGCGGTTTTTCACGGTCCAACAATCGACAGTATCCGTACGCGCATATTATTATCATGTACCGGGGGTCACCAATCAATGTTTTTGGATGGCCGAATTGGTGATTTTGAACATTTTTCGCGGGCCGTCGAAATAGCCAAACGAATATTTTTGACATGTTACGTAATAATGCAAAAGCATGACGCGAATAGAAATTGATAAATCGAAAGAAATTAGATAAAATACAAATCAACGGTAATACTGTCATACGAATAGGTAGTTAGTGGGAAAATTAGTGGGAAAAATGCAGGGGCGAACTATGCACTTTTTTTTTTTGGGTAGGCCCAAATTCCATCTTCTTTTCTTTATGATAACAAACTCGCCAACGACAGCCGATGGATTATCCAAAAAATTGCCCACTCGTTTCCCTTTCTATTGAAATTAACGTCAAATCGTTTAGCCTAAGACTTTTCATAGTTGATCTGAGGTATGTTTTCATTCTTCTCATTGTCGGAAAGTTTCTTTCCGCTTCTTTCTGTTTTTAGAGAAAATCTGGGTAGGCCCGGGCCTACCAGGTCTACCTACTGGCTACGCTACTGTCAAAAATGGCAAGTAAGTTTGCCATCGAATTTTATCCGTATTTCACTATCGGTTTTTACCTTTTTTTTTCCTTGTCCGCGGGTCGCCATTACGGTGACCACCGATGTATACTATTATTATTTCCGTGTATCTACTGTTTTCTCGTCCGGACGCCGTGAGCCGTTCACTGCAGTTCTTGTCGTTCCATCTCGACACGTCGCCCAAGTCCGTGTTCGAGACACCTTTGATGAATGCTCGTCGTTAGAAATCGAAAAGCATGATCAAAACAGCTCGTCCTCACACGCGCACTACCGCGTTCTATACGAAATGCTGCAACAGGCGCTTTTCCTGACAATGTCTACCGTCCGCGCGTGTCTAGACGTGTTATACGTTTTACATTACGTTGCACCGCTCCTAGTTATGTAAAATAGAACGTAATAAAACGCCGACTCCTAACCATTCGTTGTTATGATAAATAATTATTCTTCACATTAACCATCATTATGTTCATTATTTAAATTAACTGTACTAATGCGAGCTTTTTAACAATAATGTTTTTTTAATGTAACCCAAAGATATGGCGCTATGTGCCGGGACGAGTGTTGATTACAAATTACAATATTCTTCTAACAGTGTTTGTATTTGATTACATTTTATAATGCACTGATATACCGTTTCGAGTAGCACATTTAGCTTAACGAAAATACAAATAAAAGCGCAGTAAAAAGGTTTCTCGGGTTCGTTTTACTACGGATTTGACTATGAAAATATTTTTAATAACAATATGTTAGTAATTATACTTATCCCTCGAACAAGGTTGTTTTCAATCGGTTTCGCGACTTTTATGATCGGACTTGCAGGAATATAATTTCTTATTATCAACTACTACGTAATATACATAGGCGGATATCGGGGGGGACTTGGGGGGGGGGCTTAAGACCACACCAGGCGTCAAAATATAAAATTATGTGTTTCAATATTTGATATTTATAATTTTTATTTCAAGTTGCTTTAACAATACCTATAAGTTCCTCCACTTGTGAAAGGAGTTTTTCGGCCATGCGTAGAATAAAACTTGGCTTCGAAATTCTATGCTGCAGGAAAGGTTTAAAAACACCTCAATATTATATATTGAAAAAGAAATTTCTAAATCTATTAATACTGAAACAATTGTTAATATATTTGCACAGAAAAATAGATATATACAAATAAAATAAAAATAATTAAGTAGCTATTCAATATTTTATTTTTTTATGTTCCTATTACCTATATATACTTGGTGCCTCAGCTAGAATTAAGTCGGAGAAGCCACTAGAGTTAGTAGGTGGAAGCATCGGAAGCGACTAAAAATATCTGTTTCTGCTAATGGATAAGACAAAAATGTTAAGCCCCCCTCCCCCCCACAGATGAAACCAAATATCCGCCTATGGTAATATAGGTACGTATCGTTAGCGTACTGTTTGCACAGCGTAAACTGGTGATAGCCTATAAGTGTATTGAATTGTGTCAACGTTAATTGAATGCACGACAAAGAGACTGTCGCATAAATCGTACAACGAACAATATAACATTTTCAAACAGCCATGTTACCGCCTAGGCGAGACAAGAGTATTGTATAATGTACTGTATGGAATAAAAACAGAGTTAATACTATATTGGTATTGTACTGCAATATTACATTTAAATCGCAATGGTGGTCACATTCGTATATTATGCTATAGACTAACTACGTACAAGTTGAATTGTTATTTTTGGCTAAATTATCGACTGCAATGATAATGCATTTGAACACAGGAGTATTAATGCAATAATTGCATATTATGCATACTTCATCAGAGCAATGTTATCATATTTGCCATCGAAATATTGTGATGAAATGAACATAACAACGGATATGCATTCTGGCTAAGTTTCGGAGTAATTGTTTCAGTTACAAAATTTAATTTTCGTTATTGCGTAAATATTCGAAATATTTTTGAATTTTTGTCAGTTCTGACCGTGTTTCACTCCGGAGAATTTCGCGTACTCACTGTTTAGTTAATAAACGTACCTCTATGTATTATTTTACATAACATGCTAAAAGTAAAAATAACATGATATTGTCTACAGCATTATGGACGCGTAAAAAAACAATTTATATAAGTTGACCAATATTTTAAGTAATATCGACGAGCTTTTAAATTATTTAGTTTTCAATTTTTAGTTTTTTTTTTGTTTTTTATATTTTAATAAGTACGTAAAACGATAAAAAATACACCGATGTAGCAGAAGCGATCTTACAGTTTCATTTAGTGCAAGAGACTTTTTAGTTTAAAATGTTCAAACAGATGGTGCTTTGAACCATCATTTTTTTTGTAAAATTATTAACATTTTTCATGGTATTTTAAAAATTTCAATAAGGAAAAAAAATCAATTCGCTCTGCATAACTACAACGTGTCTTCGGCATGAACAGTTGCGTATTTATAATGCCATCACTCATGCGTATCGTATACAATATTGTAATTATGGCATTAAACACATTTTAATTATTTGTATGGTTTCATATTGTAATACGATCATACGCATACAACAATAATATTAGCAGTGGAACAATAGTTTCTCGGAGATGATGTATTCTGTTCTCGCTGTACAACATAATAATACAGTGTCTTGCAGTTGTCCAACGAATTCCAATAATAATAGCTAGAGCTAGGATTTTAACGACCTAAAAAGCACACAAAAATGCACTAAAAAAAATGCATAAATGACCTAAAAACTCTAAAAAATGAACTTAGATGAGCGAAAAATTATTTTTTTTAAAAATATTAATTAATAATTATGAACAAAATAGGTATACATTTGACTGGTGAATTTAACCGCTTCCTGGTATAATTATTCTGAAAAATCAATAAAATCATAAAGTACGTAAAAAAATATGTAAAAACGTAAACGGCTCCCTACTGTTGACTTAATTTTTGGCATTTTTAAGATTTTTAAAGTTTTAATATTAATTTCTAATATTAGTCCTAATATTATTTATTCAGTATGTGTACAGTTAAGATCGGTGAGAACCACATAGATACGTGACGTATTCACTACTAAAGCAACTATTGTATACCTATGTAGTTTTGGGTTCGACAATGAATTATATTACTTTTTCAATATCAATGGACTGGAGTAGGTAATTGCCTATACGTACTAATTGCGATTAGCTTTACAACACATAATAAAAAAGCTTTAAATAAACAAAAATTAGTTAAAATACACAAATTGAATGTAATATTTGTAATGTTACGTATACATTACCTTAAAAGTGCAATAAAATGCATTTAACACAAAAAATGCAAAAAATGCAAAATAAAAATTACATATTCTAAATTGTTATATCACGAAACCAATTTAGTTTTTGGTTAGAATTGTGATTTATCTCGCAAACAATCAGATCTGAAAAAATTTGCATTTCGAACACTATACAGTATACACGTACAACACAGTGATCTACATATACGTTGAAACACCTTCATAAAAATGTGATTGTAACGTGGCCGTAACAATGAAACTAATTGTTTGAATCTAATGCGTGCATGTATAGGTAGTGCGTAACAGTGTCAGGTTTCCGTCAAACCCGGGATTACCGAGGAACACGGCGGAATATTTAAATGTCAAATGACGAGACGGTTAGTCTGCATCGATCGATGGTTTTAATGAACACATACTTTTCCGATGACCTGATTGGAAGAGTCCGAGGAGTGCCTGGCGCATGAACCGACCGAAGTAGGTGACAAAACCTCACTGCTCGGTCTACCCACGTATAGGTATATCAAACGGTGGACCACAACAATGACGAAATCCGTTCGTACGTGTTTCACTTACATTTTATTGTTCCGAATATTTATAGGATATTCGGATTTTAAAATAAAACGGTTCGACAGTACGCGCCATACGGTTTGTGAACATGTAAATGAAAAATTCGCATAAACAAACATGTTCGATCGTTTACATTTTTCGAGTTTTGTTTAATTTTATACGCATAACCAATTGTACATCTTTTGTTTAGAAAAAGTACTGATTATTCTTGGGACAAGACTTTAGGCCGACCAAACCACCAACCTCATGTTCCATAATCATTGGTATACATTGAGATAATATGTCCATGAATTATTTCATATTTAACTTTTCGTCCTTAGTCCATTATAGCGTGAAGAGCAAGGATAGTTATTTTTCTCATTTCAATTTTAAATTAAAAAACGATTATTATAATAATAATTCAAGAATCGTTGGGAACTTTCTATTTTTTAACTTTTATTTTGCTGATTTTCTGAACACCATAGCTGTAATACAATTTGCTGTTATAGAGCTTTTTGAAATGTTTGACCATCTTATCATTGATTGTAGTACGTAATGATATTATACAGCAATATTTTTTTATGGAATTTAATGTTATTTTTAGTGTCAGTGATGTTCAAATTTCAGATTGACTGTAAAATGTTAACATGTTTTTTCAAATAAAAACGGTTTTGAACTGATTGAAATACGTCTTATTTAACAAATTATTTGCATCACCATTTGATCATCTTATAAGAAAACCGTACTTATTTTGAATTTTTATTTCAACATTTCCACTGCGATTTTCTATTTCATGCCTATAAATCATATTCGTTATTTTATAATTACTCTTTTCTCAAATACTCTACGCTTCCATAAAAACAAATTGTTTTACCTAATCTAGAAAGTTGAAAGATAACGATTAATTCCCGCGGTTAAAACTTTTCCATCCTCGGAAAAGAATCCAAAACTTGAAACAGCCAGATAATTAAACCTCAGAAACTATCAAAGGCCATATAACATCGATACAAAAAACAAAGTTTTAATTTAATAGATTACCCGCTCACCACTTTCGTAGAAGGTTTTAAACAAAAAGGTTTTTGTGTTCTCGTACCTGTTCTCAGAACTCCTCACTACCAGTCTTCATTTATTCTTTGTTCAAAGCCTCTCACTACCAAAAACAACTAACTACATAATATTTGAATTTGTTCAATATTAATATACAATATGTATTATGTATATCATGTGAGTTGTGTTTTCTTAATTATACATTTTTACCTCATACGTGGTTTCTAAATTTAGTTCGATATGGATTTTTGATGTTGAGTATTTAGTCCCGAGAAAGTAAGGGAAAACTAATTTGAGCTATATAGATGATTTAGTAATACACCGGCCGGCAATTAATATGCTGTACTTACTCTATGTGGTAGCAAATATCTAATGCACCTATCTTAAAATATTTAGGAAGAATCAGTTGTGACCATTTTTTTTTTGCATCGTCTACGTTTTTTAAACTCAATCCAATAGAATTATTTTCCTAGTTTCGATTATCCTTCGTATACATTTAGAATCAGGTAACAGACCTCGTAGCGTTGGGTTTCGTTTAAAATATTTATCGTATGACTTTTACTTATGACGTATAAATTAAATATAGCTTGATGTATCGTGTAATATACCATAAGAGCCTTCACACGAGCTTGTTAGCTAATAATTGTCGCTAAATAAATAAATATTGTTTCTAAATCGTTTTATTGTTCAGCGTCAGTATGGTTATTCGGCTGCTCGTTTATAAATGTTACACAAATATAATGTACATGTATGTATATTATACGACAGTTTAATCAATTCAGTATCAGTACAATATACCTAGAACAACAATAGTAGTTGACCACGCGAAGTTTTTGTTTTGCGGTTTACAATGACGAATATCTACAATGTCAACTGACTGTAATACGTAAGGCTCTACAAGGACGATAAGGAACTTCAAGAGTTGTTCAAACGTTCAAATCTTCGAGCGGTGGGATCAGTGGCGGGCGAAATATTTTCAGAGGCAGTCATTTTTTTCCAATACCCACGTACCGACGAACACGCGAGTTACGACACATCCATCGGCTATTATACATGAACATTTAACACTGGGTTGTTTTCGTTTTTTTTGTCACACAATCAATGAAAGATAAATTCATAATGAGAAAATTAAATTATTGTCCATCAGCCATAAGCCATCAACCCATCACGTCTTAAAAAAAGTCAGATTCGTCCGCCTCTCGATAACCCTCTTCACCACGCTATATACTCGGTAATCGGTTAGTACATGTTGGACCGCTCTTTCCGTCGAGACATAATATCGCCCGTTGGGTCGACACGAGTCTTCGAATTTTCGATCCGTGGTCCCGGATCCTTCAAAGGATATCCAACCGGACGTATTTTGGCTTCCACGCGATGTCGCTTACACCAACGCACGCACCATTGTAAAAACACTACGTATATCTCCAGCGCGAAATGTACGTAAAAATGTGTATTGTTTTCGTAATCGTCTTAGACCTTTCGAGCTACGTTGTAATATTGTAGGAGAGCGCTCACGTTCGATACGATGCAGCGCGATGGGGGGGGGGGGGTGGGGAGGGGACGTAACGTGCCGTGTTCGACGATGCGTTGAAACGATACGCGAAAACTCTATAGACGTGGACGGAAAAAATATACAGAAAAGAAAAGAAAGAGGAGAGGAGGTGGAGGAGAATGAAGAGGAGAGGAAGAAAAAGGAGGAAAAAAAACTGCGACCTGACGTGCTGCAGCAGAAGCGTACAGCGTTGCGTGCTCCCCACCGACAGCGATGCGGGAAAACGCGCGGCGGCGGCGGCGGCAGCGCGAAGACCCGGCGGCCCCCCGCGTGCCCATTGGCCGAGACCGCAGCGGAATATTCGCCAAACAGGTGGGAAAAACCGTACGCGATTATATATATAATATACGCGGTCGCCCGTTCTTCTCTCGTTCTTCCACTCCCGCCGGATCGCGAGCAGACCAGCACCGTTTTTCCCGACCGCCGCTTCTTCGTCCCGACACCGTATATCCTTTCCCGGCCGGCGTATCGTACCCGAAGACGAGCGCGTACCCGCCAGCCACGCTCACTTCGCAGACATCAGTCCACCGGCGCCAGCGAGACCTCACGAACGTGCCAAACGCTCCTGCCGTGCACCTACAGTCGCTGCGTCCTGCCGTCCGTCCGTCCGCGGTGTACCGTGTCTTACCTAGTCCGTCCGTCCGTCCGTCAGCCCGTCGCCGACTTAGCGCGTTCGTGCGCCGCGACCACCCGATAATACCCGGGCACACCCGCACCGACGTCACGGTCGAGCCAGAACAGTCTCAGGAAGTCTCCTTGTCCGAGTCGAGTCCTCTATTCGTTCGGCACCGCAGTCCGGTCCGGGCACCACCCGCAGATCAGCCAAATAACCTATAACCGAGTCGTGGTCCGCGGTTTTTCTAGTCGCCGCCATACCGTCAGACATTTCGAAAAGTCTCGAAAGGCCGTGAGAGAGAGAGAGAGAGAGAGAGAGATAGAGAGAAATCCAACAACAACGAGCCATTAAACCGAACGCTTCTGCCGATTCCGCCGTTCGATCCTTCAACGCGGACGTCGCAACCACATCATTTTCCGCACCCGAACAGCCATAATGATATTCTCAAAGTAAGTGTAAAAACCCGTTTCCGTATCGTACGTAGTAGTAGTAGAATAATATTAGTAGTTTAGTTTTACACCCCATATACTTCGCAATCGACCGCGACTGCTGTTGACACGAACCACCCGTGAAAGTATAATAATTACAATATTATTATGTTTAGACGATGAAAATATGATAAGATCATATCGTAATGTAATGGTAATAAACTATGTGTACATTGTAAACGCACGATAACGCATCCCGAGCACCGTCGCAAATTACGGCCGTAGAGTTTAAACAGCCTCACTACGATATTTAGGTACCTGTATAGGTATAAAATTGAAAAACGTTTTTTCTTCTACCATTCTTCCTAGGATTTTATCGATATATTTTTTTCTCGCTCTTTTATTTTTCACGCCAGAAATTGTATACGGTCGATCTGTATACAAGGCTCCGTGAGTAATTACTCCGGAACGGAT